>JAJJWW010001019.1:0-350532 GCA_023531295.1 Papaver armeniacum
ATATATGTTAATTATAGAGATTGTTCACCTTTGAAGGATATCATTTCATTCTAGCTTGTTAGAAATTATATTATACCCATGATGCATATGCATATATGTTAATTATTTTTCTTTATGCCATGAATATTTTTATCATACATATTTTTTAGTATGTTATATTATTATTTTTAGACCTTCCCTAATTGTAAATTTTTGACATGTACTTTATGCTTAGTATTATATTTTGGTTTTATATTACTCATGCATGTCACAAATATTAACCAAAACTTATTTTTATCCCGCAAAGTTTCTTTATTAAATATGCAAACGAATTGCAACTTAAATTCCAATAATTTTATATACGTATATAAATGATAAATGGGCATGTAGTTTATTTTTTTTAACGAGACCTATTTTCTTACTTTAAAGTGCGCCTTGTTTTAGGTGTGGATTTACCGTACATTGGTACAAGCATTGCAAGGCTAGTGCCAATGTAGCTGCGAGCTATAAAAAGTACCGGGAAACTCTCGAACAAGAGGCTAACTGATAGGTGTCTAAAACACCTAATTTACTATATAGTAGTTACGCTTTCTTTGGTATTTTTCTTGTGAATTATGTACTTTACGCGTGGTTTTAAGTTATTAGGTACTGGAGTCGCACGGAGGAAAAGAAGCGGGAAATCATCCAATTTGGGAAAAGGGCAAAATTATCATTTTATAAGGCACACTAAAAGGAACCGAGCCAAGGTTAAGGGCAGCTTTATTTTGGAGAAGCACTAAAAAGGACCCGGATTAGGTTAAGGGGCTGTAAATTGGTTACCCCTTATCAAGGTGACCTGGCATCGAATATAACCCACACCCATTCAACCTAAATTGAGAAATCAAGTCTCGGGCGCTTTTGAATCATTGTTCTTCGAGTTTGAGAAAAGAGGAGTAAATGTGGTGTTAGCCTCGAGATTCTCCATCCGATATCAACGAGCACGAGGAGGAATCGAGAAGATGATTGAGAGAACTGGATTGTTGAGTGAGGAATCAGTCGGAAATTGATGCTCAAATTGAAGAGGGGTTTCTGAGTCTGAGCTATTGTGGTTGATAAATCGAATAAATTGAAACGGAGATGAGTTGAGAAGAGGATCGAGATGGTGATATTGGGTTTAAGTGCAGATAGGGAAATCTGAGGATTCTGGTTCAATTGAGGTTAGGGTTTGTAGAGAAGACCTCTGTGATGAGCAGAAATGGAGGTGAGGTCGATGGATCTGTCATAGATTTTAAATGGGTTTGAGAGATTCAGGTCAGGGAAGTGGCAATCGATGAGACTGTTGAGCTAAGGAAGGTGGAAGCCGAGATATGTACAAGGCTAGTGAAGAGAAGATGTGAATGTTGACAAGTTAGAGCTATGTTGAGGATTGATCTTGAACTTGAGTCGAGAAGTTTGAACTACGAGGTGCGGTGAAAAGGATGAAATGCCGCTTAGATGAATGTATGAACTCGAGTTATAAGTTATGAGCTCGGTCTTGAATCGATTGTGTAGCATGAAATCTTTGAGAATGGAGATTGTGAGCTGGAATGGAGTCTGGTGTTGGTACACAGAGAATGAACTAGGGTCGTTGTTGTGAAGCTCAGTGAAGGCAAGTTGAGTTTGGTGATATGGATGGTTGCAGGTGGTGTTTCAGGTGGAGTAGAGAATGGAAGTGAACTGAAATTCAAAAGATGGGTCTGTGTTGGTTGAGTTACTGCCATGAAATGGGGTATGCTGAGATGCAAGATTCAAGTGAAATGGAAGAGATGGAAGCCATGGGTGTTCTTGGATGTGTTGGGATGTCATGGAATGGAGTATGTGTTTTGAGTTCAAAACTGGGGGGAAAGATGATGGCACCGATTTGAGTTCCAAAGTGAGTGTAGTTTAAAGCTCGGGTGGGGATTGATCAGTTGAAGCTGTAGATATTGAATGCAGGCTCTGGGGATGTTGATCCAGGGTGCAGACACAGGAAACTAGTTGGTGAAGCTACAGGCCATGATGTGCAGCTGCAAAGATAAATTGCAGACCTAGTGATGACTGTGGAGAAGCAGATTCTGAGTTGCAGGTTATGATGCTGATGGCAATGCAGGGAAGTAACTGACTTTGTTGGAGCTATGAATTGATGGAATGGCTAGGAAGGAGTGGATTGGATTGTGCAGGCATGTTGCAGCTGCAATAGGAGTATGGAATTGAAGTGGCAGCTGAGTGGTGGTGGCTTGAGGTGATATGCTGGTAGTATGAGAAATGGTGGTGAGAAGTGATATTTGAATGTCTTTTGGCAGTGCTATCGAACGACATTAGGCGGTGGTTGAAGCAAAGAGCTGAGTACTTGGTAGAAGTGGCAATGGCTCGAATCGGATGCGCCTAGTGGTATGCCTAGGACTGAAGCAATTGAGCTGAAGGTTACAGGGCTCATAGGATGCTGATTTGCAGTGTAGCCATTATGGCTGGAAGTAAACTGATGATGCACAAGGATGGTGCATCATTTAGAAGGTGGCTCATGTAAGATAGTCAGGCCTGGCAAGATGGTTGTGGCCTGATCTGAGTCAGCCCACTCAGCTGGTTAACAGCTGATTCTTATGCTGACTCGGGGCTGACTCTGATTTAACTCGGTCCGACTCGTTGACCCGACCGATCCGACTCGTTGACCGGTGATCGGGCGGACTTTGCCGGTCACCGGAGCCGATTAAAACCCACAATACCAGTTTTTAAAGCGACGACTTTTGGAAATATTTTCTACACGGGTTCTCTCTCTTATGGGCTTGGTGGATTTTCATCTAATGGACTTTGAAGACTTGACCTAATTTTGGAAGAAAGGAAAAGCTATAAAAAGAGGAATTCTACAACTTTTGGAAATCATCTTATTCTTGGAACTTTGGAGAGACGCTTTTGTTTACACAACTAGGGTTTGCTTTTGTTCATCTTCTTCTTTATTCAACTTATATTTTTGGTGATGAACTCCATAGCTATGAGTAGCTAAATTCTCTATTATTGGTTAAGGATGTAGTCCGATTTCTAAAACTTGTGTTTGCTTTATGCGTTAGTTTTCTCTCTTGATTATCGTTCAATTCTCTACTGTTTTTATGATCACATGATTGAAGTATTGTGATAGGATTATGGTGTTTGATTAGTTAAGTGGCCAATTAATTGAACTTGCATCTTAGTCCATAGCTATTTTAGGGTTTTTCATCGAGCGATAACCTTGAATACAAGTAGCATGATATGTTTACGGTTTGTAGTGATACACTCTCATAATCATATGTAGAGTTTGACCATTGTCCGAATTGTTATGTGCAACGCATGACAATTGCATTGATTAGCCTATTTCTGAAACTTAATGCTCCTAGGAATTGAACTTGATTAGCGCAAGGCGTTAGGTTATTCTTTAGGTAGAATTCACATACGCAGCTCTCATGTGTGTGTTGATGAACACGAGAAATTAGTAGATTATCTTGCTTTCTTGATTCTCTAGGCTTTTGATATAACAAGAGATTAAATCGTAATTCTAATCATATATGCAAGCACATGTCTAAGATTGAAGATGAATTCCTTGACCAATATCTTTCTCCATTGATTACTTTCTACAATTTACTTTGTTTTTAATTTGCTTTAATTACTTACATAAAATTGAAATCCCCCAATTGGTTATTTTAAGAAATTGATTACGAAATAACTACAATTGCCTCTCTGTGGATACGAACTCTTTCTTATCATATACTTTAGGAAAGTGAAATTATTTTTGACGCATACGACATCGATCACTAACTATATGGAAGAAAATGATGTAACCCCTCACCACTACACCATTTTTAGGAATTAGCAACGGAGCCTGGCCGTTGCTGACTGGGGTCGCAACGGCAGATCGCCGTTCCAAAACACGGTGTTGCATTTTTCGCAACGGCATAAGCTCAGATTCTGCGAATCTCGGTCAAGAACGGATATTAGCAACGCATCGTGCCGTTGCGACTTTGTTTATTCGCAACCAAGAGGTCTTAGTTGCTAAGTTGTTTCTAATTACATGAATACCCTACCGGAACTAAATGTTATTGGTTCTGGTTCTAATTTAGCTGTGAGAACAAAGGCGTTGCTAATTTTTTGCAACAACAAAAAAGGTCAAGTCTTCATTGACCTGGTCAAAAACTGTTCCCACATTTACCCCCTGCAGTTTTCCGTTTCCATATTGACATTCCACGGATATACAAACCATGACACATTCATTCACTTTCATTTCACATTCACCATTATGATAAAAGAATTCATCAATTGAAGTTAACAAGTATGAGTATTTGATACAAACTATGTCATTCATTTAATGGACATATTACGTAAAACATACTTAGTTCCTAAGTTCGGTTTGTAGAAAGTTCTCAAATTCCTAAGTTCTTCTAACTTAAATCTCTATTGGGAGATACTACATTATAACTACAAATCCTCAGCTGCTAAGGGGACCTAATGGCTGGGCCGTTTGTTCTCCAACCTTTCTGATCTCATGAGCATCATTCAATTAACCCGCTGAACAAAGCATCACAAATTCTTCTTATCAGATATCCAGTATGTTTATAAAGATCGAGCCTTTGACTAATAGACTATATAATCAAATCAAAAGAACCCACAAACATCCCTATCAAATCAAAAGAATCAAGGATACTAACACATACTTCCCACGAACATCTCGGGGTTTATCCTACGCTCCTCGATGTGAACTTGCCTTCTATTAAGTTGTATTGGAGATGACCGCACACAAAAAAAGGTGACTTATCAAAATCTTAGAAGTACAATCCCATTATACAAACACAACACATCGAATAAACATAAACAAGACTGTTGAAATTATTGCTAAGAATGGCAAGAAACAAAAGGGAAACCGATATACAAATAGGTTGAAATATCTCAAAGGCTTTTGCATTAGAAAAATGGCTAGTGATGAAAGAGAATCCAACCTGAATAGCAATTTGAGCACCAGTAACATCTTCATATTCGACAAATACATAGCAAATACCAATATCCTGCACACCAGAGAGATCAGTCAGTTTCTTTCAATATAGAGACCAGAATCTCTTACGGTTCTATTTGAACCATACAATATGTCCAACTTACAAGTACAAAATCACACTGGAAAATTAAAGAGAAGGGTCTGGCGGACCCTAATGGCGACTCCACCAGGCTTGATTTACCAAACTGTTTAAGCTCTTGCTCAATTTCAGAAGCTGTAACTGTAGAGGACAAATTCCTCACATAAACAGACACTCCTTCACCTAAAAATAGATCCCACTAATATATAGGAACTACAGTGTGGACAAACTCTAAATTGACACCAACAAAATATGGCTATAACAAGTCTCAAATAATCAATACTACCCATAGGTGGGAGGATAAAAAAGATCCTCAGAAAACACTGATAAAAGCCTGGCCAGGCATACAAAAACCATGCATTAACCATCATCCGAATGTACTTAATATCTCCCTAAAACCAGTAGGCTTATGAGAGGTATTCATGTACACATTTGTGAAGCCATCAAAGCTCATGCTCAGGACATGAAATTGAAAGAGACAATGCCAAATAATTGCACACAATCCATCGTAGACCTTTCACTAGTTTCGATACCAACCCATCGTACTCGTATAATTATTAGTAAACCACTTGCAAAAACTAAATAAATTTGGTGCTAAATTGAAGGAAGAAGGCGATAGTTTTCGCCGAATTCTCCAATCAAAAAAATGAAAGAATCTCTGATTTGGCATAATGTATGCACCATACTGCATGAGTCAAACATATAGCACAATGATAGAGAGAGAAAGTTACTCTTAGTATTTGGAGTCTTCTCTTCTCAAGATGTTTGTGGTTGACTCAAAGATTTCCTTTTCAAGTCTCTCCGTATATATATCACGGCAAATACATATCAAAGGTACACGTAAAATAAAACTACGTAAGAAATATTTAAAGACCGTGTGTTGAAAAACAAAAAAAATTCAAAAAAAAAAAAGAAGGAGATGCAGTCTTAAACCCAACAAGAATTTGGTCCAACTAATTAGCAACCAAAAAGAAACTGCAGACATTTAATGTGATCATACACCATAGTGGTGCAAATTGATTATTCAACAAAGAGAACAGAGCAAATGATCATGAATCATGTCAAAATTTGCACTTCATGAACTTAAGAAGAGGAAAAGATAGAGCGAAAGTCTAGGTGATTAGGAAGATTAAAGAGAAAGAATATTCAATTATAACGGTTATGGAGTGAATAATGATACAACTTTTACTCAATAATCCACATCTCGGGAAGTTAATAATGGTTATGGAACATGCGTTATGAGATGGACAAAGTCGACTTTCAGCAAGCCTTTCATTCTAGCATACAATTCCAAACAATTATGATAAATATAAGACACTTGGCTTACTTCAGTCAGTTCCGGATCTGGGCTTTTAGCCAGAAGCAAGACTGTTATTTTAGCATCACGACTTTCAGCCAACTCCTCATCAAAGCCACTGTGGAAGGAACATATAGTAGGATAATGCGATATAGAGTGTGAAGCATCCTTCTATATCAGGGAATTCAAAACGCATACAAGTTAAACCCAACGAGTGAGGGTATGAGTAAATACCAGATCCATATAGAGATAGCAGCTTTAGCTCTTGGACGTAATACTTGATTTATTTATTTTTTATTCGACAACCAGAACCCCTTTAAGTGCAAAGCTGCAAGACGAATAGTGCAGGGACTTTTTGTGCCTTCTTCATGAATTTGTTCAACAAACTGAAAGAAAAATGATCGAACTACAATTACGATTTTCATCTTTGTTTAACCAGTGGAAAAAATTCATGGATTTACTTAATATCCAAACTAAATCATGAAACCGAAATATGACATACGAATGAAGAGAAAAAATGATTTTTTGTTGGTTTAAATTAAGAAAGCATACTGCAAAAAAAAAAAAAAAAACATACTACAAAAAAAAAAGAACATACTGCAACTAAAAAGACTGAGATGCAGAGGGAGGTTGAGTCATACCAGCACTACTGTGACCATAATCAGAAGACTGAGATGTAGAATTCTTCATAAATGTACCAGGCAAATGAAGTGAGACTCGTTGGAGTGGGTAGTTGGCGGTTATAGAGGTCCAGCAGACACCAAAGATGTGAAGTTAGTATCATCATGCAGCCTATTTCCAAGAGAGACAGAGCCAAAGAATACTCGAATCCAAAGATAAACTTGTCAACAAGTCCCCACGGGAGAAGTAATCACCAAATTTTTTCAAAGATAACCATCCAACCTTCTAGCCCGCATAGTGAGAGATGTTAACAGATAATGAGAACAAATTTGGAAGCATCAACAACAACAAAGCCTTTTGTGCCGAACAAGTTGGGGTAGGCTAGAAACGAACCCAAAACTTGAACCATATTCCTAGTAGGTCGTGGTTCGTGCACATGGATCGCTAATTTCAAAGAATAGGCAAATAAATTGTCAACACATGGATCGTACACACTAAGTTGTAAACATTAAAATGCACTAACACTATTAATTCATCCCAAAAGTTCAAGTAATCTAGCTACTAAGGATCATTACGACATCTTCATACTATATGGTTTATAATTGATTAGTTGCCTATGACCATACACTCGATCAAGCAGGCACTTCTAAGGCTTCCAAGAGACAAACAAGTGCTTCAAGAAGATAAATTGACTTTTACCTTCCATGCGGATGACAAAGTGTACCAAGATACAAAGATACTTATAGCCTCGGTCGCATAAGCATAAAACTATCCTCGCATGGGCCGATCTCAACAAATTTCTCGCAGCAATATAGCAAAGGAGGGTGTCGCTTCCAAGTTCCAATCAAATCCGTAATGACTGCTGACATTTCATCCTGTTCATGCCTTCTGCTGACTTTAATATTAAAAGACCACTAGACACCCACGCAATTCCTTTCAAATTGGAAGGACCTAGAGAGACAAAAAAATACAATCACCATTAAGGAAGAAGGTGGGAGGTGGCACAAGAAAAAATATCTAGCATAACAAACACTTACAATTATAGAACACTTCAAAACAAGTAGGAAATAAGAAATAACAAGATTGTCAACTTGTATCGATATGACCAGTTAATACACATCCAAAGACATGATCAAGGTATTACCGGGGCATGACTCGAGTACATCATCAATATTAGCAAGCAACCTTCGCACTCGAGTTCTTTAAATCACCCAAATATAAAAGCTGATCAAAGTTCAACAAAAAAATTGCTACCTAAAAGAAAAGGGATCTCAAACAAGATATCACAATTTACTTTCTTGTCATATACGCCAAACTGTTGCATTGAAACTTGAGAAGCAAAAATCAGCGCCAACGCCTTGAATACAGGAAGGCACCAGCCGCACCACCCGAGAAGAGTAAAACCAACTTTCGATAGTAAGCCAACAAGACCCTCTTTTAGTAATAAACCATATATTATTGATGTCGAAGATGTAACGGAGTAAGATAAACAACAACCTTAGTACGTGGATGTTCAAGTAGGCTAGAAGTAAAACCAAGAAGTCTATACACCTGGAAGATGTAAAACAGTCGAATAGTAAGTATCCAAGACTACATAAAGATATAACACAGAAGTAAGAAAACATCTGGTACACAAATGGCCAGCATCAAGCATCCAAGACTACATAAAGATAAGAAATTAAGAACAGCTGTCAAGAACTGGAACAGATGCTCAGACATTCTTTCATCTATTCGAGCTAGTGGAAACAACACATATGGTTGGAAGGAAAGAGAATATATGATGAATTAACGGATTAGGCAGTTTACTAATCCTATCCTCCCCCACCACAGTTATATTGTTGTGGTAGTAGTAGTTTCTAATTTCTACAAAGAAACCAAGATTCAAATTTAATATACATCCATTCATGTTAAAGCACACAAATATTGACCAAAATCAACACAAAATCCACAATCTGGATATTCACCATCATATGGCATTATAAAGTTAAGTTGCAGTTGGAGAACGTCAATTATCCCATTTTCAACCATATTACATAAAGATAAGGAAATTGAAAATAGTATAAACGTTTTCATCGTAGTACTAGATATTGTAAAATTTACACACACAATGCAACCAGATGAAGTTGCGATATACTAGTGTTCCATTAAGAGGCCAACTTCAGGGGCAAGAAATTGTGGTCATTAATGCAATAAAATGGGTGCCTCACAAAACTATGCTTCTGGGGACTTGGGTCATTTAGGATCTCTCCCAAGTCTCACCTTACAAACAATCATAATTTGAAAGTGGCTTTCCTTCACATGTGAGTCGTGGGCATCCTATTTTTGGACAAATATATCTATGGGTAATATTAAGAGCCGCAATAGGCAAGTAAATCGTCAACACATGGAACGATTCAGCACATTAAGTTGTAAACATAAAAATGCATTAACACTATTAATGCATCCCAAAAGAAAAATTAAAGTGAACGATCTAGCTAATAAGGATCATTACAACATCTTAATACTACATGGTTAGAAATTGATTAGTTGCCTATGATCGACACTCGATCAAACAGTACTTATTGAGGTTTCCAAGAGACAAACAAGTGCTTCAAGAAGATAATATACCTTTTACCTTCCATGCAGATGGACGATTGCACTTAGAGCCTCGGCCGCATAAGGAGACACAAAGGTTGGTGTCGCTTCCAAGTTCCAATGAAAGCCGTAAAAGCTGCTGACTTTTCATCCTGTCCTTCTCTCCAGTTCATCACCAACGAATGCAAAATCATTTTTCCCCTCAACACAAGCAAGCTAATCCTTTAAAAACAACTAGACACCCAAGCAATTCCTTTCCAACATTGGTTCAAGTTGAGTTATTTACTTAACATATTCCCTTGAACATAATGAGCTCCGAGTTAGAGGTGCATTCACACCTACAAATAATCATTTAATGAAGCATCAATATACTTATCTGAATTCTAAGCAGAAATGGGTTTGTTCATTTCATAGCTTTCCATCAAAATTAAAACAAAATGAGTTAATTTGATTACTAAGAAATCAAATCAATAAAAGCAAAAAATTATACCAAAAAAAAAACCAGCAAAAGAAAACCGATCGATCCACTTACCATAACATCCACAGTTGGTTCATCCTCATATCCGTGGGTTCAAAAATCAGATTCAAAAAGATCGGAATTACGTAAAATTAGAAACCCTAAACCGAAAGAAAAAGAAGAAATTGAAAAACCGAAATCAAAGATTAATCCCTAAAATCGAAATCAAAGATGAAACCCTAAACTGAAATCAAAGATTAGACCCTATAATCGATAAACTTAATGAAACCCAGGATTCGATAAACTTAAACTTAAACCGATAAACTGGAAAAACAGAACCAGCTGAAACCCTAGAAATCAAAATATCTAAACCCTAAAAATCACAACTGAACGAAAGGATTACGTCAAGGATTATACCTAGTTGTTGGTTTTAGAGCTGAAAGATACGAAGTTCTTCACGATTTGAAAGATTTCAGATTGAGAAGAGATGAAGTTCAGAGATGGAGATGGAGATGGAGATGGAGAGGAGAGGATACGATAGGAGAGGAATGAGTCTGTTGTGGCGGATAAAATGAGATGAAAATTCTTAAGGCAGGATCGATATAGGTTAGGTTGGGCTAAAGGGTGGAAAACAAATAAAGAAGGCTTGACCGAAGTTTGACTGGGGCGTATTTATCAGTTCTAGTGTTCCCGACCACACACGTGCTTCACACGCTTGAACCCAGTGCAGTTGCAATTCGCAACCTTACGAGTGCGGTTACAAAATTCGTAACAGATATCCGCCGTTGCGAAAAATTAGCAACGTGGATTAGCAACAAAAATTTCGCAACGGCACTCTGCCGTTGTAAATCAGTTGCAAATCCCTTTAAAATGGTGTAGTGCACGTCAACCTCACAATTTCAGATTTCATGGGAAATGAGGACTTTGCCCCAACTATGGATGTGCCCGATTTTGCTTGGGCCTAAGAATTTAGTTTATGTCTTGCTAGACTGTCTGTTTTTAGATGTTTTGGAGTTTTTATGTTATCTTAGACTATCGTTTGTTTAATAGTTTGATTAGGTGTTACCGTTCTTTGAACATGTTCTTACCATCTTTATGTTATGTGTATGGATTATCTATAAGTACTTATTTTCTATTATGTTCTATAGAATTTTACTTTGTTTATGATAATCTGTTGTTTAGCATATAAATTAGAATGGAAAGGACGTCATTCTAGTAGAACAAAATTCTCTAAAGGAAGTGAGATAAATTGTTCGTTTTTCTTTGTTTGTAACATTCATTCCTAATGTACTTGTAGGAATGTCTCCAGGAGAAATTGAATGTCTAGTTGATAGTGCAACCACCCACACTATCCTAAGAAATAGACAATTATTTGTCGATTTTACTCCTTATAATACATCGTGACTACGATGATTGGATCATCGCAAGTAATAATTGGGCGAGGTCTTCGCTCAATTCTTGTTGCCAAACGGCACAATGATTAAAGTCACAGAAGCTCTATATGCACCAAGAGCGCACCGCACTTTGTTAAGTTTCAAGGATATACGCGCAAATGGTTATCACTTAGAAACTCACTCGTGAAAGTGGAATTGAGTACATATATGTGACATCTAGTGAATGCGGAAGGAAGCGCATCTTAGAGAAACTAATGAGTCACTCTAGTGGATTGTATATCACCACTATTAGGATTATCGAATCCCATGTGGTTTCCAACGATTAATTGTTGGCCAGTGACTTATATAAGCTTTGGCACGATCGACTATGGCACCTGTGTCGTGATATGATGATCCGTGTTTTGAAGAACTCACACGGACATACGTTCTTTCGAATGAAAAAGAAAATGGGACAAAAGATTGTTATAATGCAGAGTAACAATGTGCATTCTAAAGTAAATGATGCACATTTTATGCCTTCTAAAGCAAGAGAAGTGCAACCTTCGTCTTCCAAAGTAATTGAAGCGCACCCACTGTCCCATTCTTCTTCGTTTTCCTTATCAAAGGCACATCGCTCATTCTTGAAAGCTTGTTTTTTAACGAAGACAGGATCGAGACCATCCTATGCTAAAGATACCAAACAAAATATTCCATTTTTACAAAGAATAAAAGGTGATATTTGTGGACCTATACATCCGAATGCGGACCATCGGGTATTTTATGGTTAAGGTTGATGCTTCGACTCGTTGGTCACATGTTGCATTGTTTTCCACAAGAAATGATGCATTTGCAAAGCTCTAGCACAAATTATACGACTAAGGGCTCACCACCCTGATCATCCAATCAAGTCTATCGACTTGATAATGCCGAGAATTTACATCTAAAGGATTTGATGATTTCCGTATGTCTAATGCAATTGACATAGAGCATCACGTACCCCCATGTACACACTCAAAATGGTCTCATGAAGCTACCATCAAAAGGTTACAGATGATAACTAGGGCATTGGTTATGCGTTCCAACCTGCCTATTACTGCCTACGGGTATGCCATATTGCATGCAGCATTACTTATTCGCTTTAGACCCACTACTAACCAACCATTTTATGCGTACCGCTTGGTAATCGTAAATGAGCCCGATATTTCACATTTACGCATATTTGGTTGTGCCGTATACGTGCCTATTACGCCCCCACAACGTACTAAGATGGGTCCACAAAGACGAGTAGGTATTTATGTTGAACGAATCCCCAACAATTATCCGCTACTTAGAACCTTTGACAGCATCTCTTTACCGCTAGATTTGCGGATTGTCACTTTGATGAGACAACCTTCCCGTCGTTGGGGGGAGGTATGGAAAAGGACTTCCAAAGGGAACGACAGAATTGTCGTGGTGTGTTCCCACATTGTATCATCTTGATCCCCGCACTCCACAATGCGAAAGTGAAGTGAAAAGAATTATCGATCGTCGAATCGTGGCAAATTCAATGCCCGATGCATTTATCGATATTGTTAAAGTGACGAGATCACATATACGATTCTTGCAAACGTGTCTCGCAAGGTTGGAAATTCCCGACAAGGGAAAAGGTACCATAAATTTAGGTACCAAGGTTCACTTGGTGGAAGTGTAGAAGGAGGCCGTGGCCCCCAAAAGGAAGAGGGGGAGACCACTTGGTTCGATCGATACTCAACCAAGGAAGAAAAGGGCGAGTAAGGCACAAACCGATCCATATATCATCAATATAGATAATCCATCTCATGAGATTGTCTCGATTATAGTTATGTCCATGAATCATTACTAGGGGGACGCTTAGAAGTTTGAATTGATTCCAGAGAACAAATAAATCTCTATGGATTGTGAAATTTCATACGTGTTGATGGAAAGATCCTCCACGCATATTGATGGTATATTCGCATATACCGTTGCTCTAGAGATTATAGAACACGATGATATCGAACCACGCTCTGTGCGAGAATGCCAAAAGAGAGCAGATTGGCCTCAATGGAGAGATGCAATCCGTCTTTGAATTAAATTCACGGGAAAAAAGACAGGTATTTGGTACGGTAGTGCTAACCCCACCAGGTGTAAAGCCTGTAGGACATAAATGGATATTTGTCAGAAAGCATAATGAGAAGAACGAAGTCTTGAGATATAAGACTCGCCTTGTGGCGCAAGGTTTCTCACAACGCCCGGGATTGATTACGTAAAAACGTACTCTCTCGTAATGGACGTCATAACGCCGTTACTTAGTCACCTTAGTAGTTTAGGAAAGGACTTGAAATTCAACTTATGGATGTGGTTACCGCATATCTCTATGGGGATCTTGATACAGAGATATTCATGAAAGTTCCAGATGGACTTCCATTTCCCAAATCAAATAACTCTAACCCACGGAGTGCGTTTGCAATTCAGTGGAAATGCTCACTTTACGGATTAAAGCAATCCTAGGCGGATGTGGTATACCCGTTTAAGTGATTATTTGATTGGGAAGGGATATACAAATAATGAATTGTTCCCTGCGTGTTTATAAAGAAAACAAGTTCCAGATTTGCTATTATAGTCATTTCTTCATGTCGGCGACATGAACATAGTAGGTACTCTTGATGAACTAAGAGAAACCGCAAGCTTTTGAAACCGAATTTGAGATGAAAGATCTTGGGAAAACTCGAATGTGTCTAGGACTTGAACTAGCACATCGATCTTGTGGAATATTAATCTAGCAATGCATATGTCCAAAAGATACTTACGCAATTTAATATGGACAAAGTCCACCCCGCTAGCACTCCCATGGTTGGTCGAACTTTAGATTTACATAAAGATTCATTTCGTCCAAAGGAAGTGGCGAAGATGTATTGGGAGCTGAATATCCCTATCTAAGTGCAATAGGCGCATTATTGTACTTAGCACAATGTAGTCGACCAGATATATATCTCATTCTTAGTGAATTTGTTAGCTAGATATAGCTCAGCGCCAACGCAGCGTCATTGGAATGGTATAAAGAATATCTTTAGATACCTAAAGGGAACCATTGACTTGGGTTTGTTTTATCCCTACGAAGACGAAAGGAGAGATGCTAATGTGATTGCGACTCCTTACACCTCGCAACCCCAAATAATATTTTGGTTGGTTTTGTCGATGTTGGGTACCTCTTAGACTTACACAAAGGTCGATCACAAACCGGATACGTGTTCACTATCGGGAATACATCGATATCCCGGAGATCTACCAAGCAAACCCTTGTGGCTACCTCCACGAACCACTCTGAGATCATTGCCCTACATGAGGCGGTTCGTGAGTGTATATGGTTAAGGTATATCATTACACATATTCGAGGGACATGTGGTTTGAGTTCTACCACTGAAGAGCCAACTTGCATTTATGAAGATAATGCAGCCTTGCATCGAATGATGAAGCAAGGGTACATTAAGGGTGATAATACAAAACATATATCACCGAAGTTCTTTTACAATCAGCAACAACAATGTCTTCTAAACATTCAAGTCAGTAAAGTAAAATCTGAAGAAAATGTGGCAGACTTATTTACTAAGTTATTACCTAAATGCACATTTGAAAAACATGTGAGAAGTATAGGACTAAAGAGATTGTCCGAACTTCCATGACTCCATGGGACTAAAGTAACTGTCCACTTCCATGACCGTATTAGACTAAAGAAATTGGCATGCATCAGGGGGAGCACCAGATGGTATGTTGAACTCTTTTCCTTCACCGAGGTTACTTTTTCCCACTGGGTTTTGTTACTCGGAAAGGTTTTTAATGAGACAATAATAATACCATAAATGCAAATCATGGAGAGATGCCGACATCGGGGGGAGCATCTAGCGATGTACTGATGACATCAAAGTGTGTTGTACTCTTTTCCTTCACCGAGGTTACTTTTTCCCGCGGGGTTTTGTTACTCAAGCAAGGTTTTTAATGACACAACAAAAAAACTAAAGATACAACTTCGGTTGAGGCTATTCTTGTCCTTACAAGTGTTCAGGTTTTTGTGCGAAATATTTTTCCTGACACGGTTCTACAAAGGAGAAGAATCCTGACAAGCGACGCCATTTCAGAAGCTCAAGTATTTTTCTCCTTTGACCGATTTTTTCATCAACGGATGTTTTCTCGGAAAGGTTTTGACAAATGATTAGTTTGTAATGGTGGTCATCCAAGGGGGAGTGTTGTATTAACATGTGTGGGAATATGTATGACCACACATCACATGTGTCAAGATGCATGTCATCTTCTTTCTCAAACTAGACACACGTAGGAATTGTTCTTTCCCTTACTACCACTTGTACTTACACAACACTCTATTCTTCATGTATTTAAAGTATGGAACAATAAATGAAGAAGCAACTAATTCTCCTTCTCTTTTACTTTGTTTTCTTCTCTTGTCTCCATATTATCTTGCTATTTCTCTACTCAATATTTGAACAACCTTTTTAAACGACATTTTGATGGGTTATCTTGAGGAAAACCATGCTATTATCTACGAAAAAGTTATAAGTAATGCAAAGAGCACCACGAGTCAAAAAAAATCCTTGAAGAGTTTTTTGTTCAATATTAACAGTAATAAGCCGAAGACCTCGAGTAGGAAATAAAATATCGGTTGGAAAGCCATTAACAAGGACTTAACCCCATCTAACACAATTAAAATCTTTGGAAAAATCAACTTTTAAAGCCACCCAACCTAAGCGATGGATTGGACATGCAAACATTTCAAGACATTAATAAGAAAACCCCATCTAATACAATTAAAAAGCTTTGAAAAAAAATCAATTTTTAAAGCCATCCAACCTGAGCGATGGACTGGACATCAATTTGAACCTAGCACCGGCAATATGAAGGTCTGGACATGGGGCCACTGGTTGCTCAACCCTACTAACCCCTACCTATCTATTACTATTATTAAGGGAAGACATTAGGCTTGTGTTCGATTCTCTCCAACATCATTTTAAAAATGAGAGCTGGCTCAGTGGTTATGGGGCTTTGTTTCTAAGCTTTAGGTTGAGGCCTCTACAATCCCTAGTAGTTTACTTTTTTTAAAAAGGTCAAAAACTTAAAAGTCGAGCTCTGCAAATCGGCGATAACTCGATTTAACTTTGTTATCTTGTTTTCTCTATTTTTGTTTGATTTTTTACTCTCATGTCCCTCTGATTTCTCTGTTTCCCGCCTGTTTCATGTTTTTCTTCAGTTACCAATCAAGATTTTCGTTTTTTACTTCTTTCTAATGAGTTTCTAATTTTTTTTTGCAGGGCCTCAACCATAGTTCTCCATGGAAGGCATCCATTATTAGACCAGATTTATCATTTTTCTTCTCCTAACTTTATTATTACAGTCAAAAGCAATATGCACGTCTCCTTTTCAAAGCAGTTTTGCAAACCATCATTTTCGGGATGGATCCTAACAAAGTATGTACCAAGTATCTTATCATGAATCATCTATATGATTCGAATGTTCCAGAGATTCTCTACAAGTGTCAATCGGTAGACTCAACCTTGCCGATCCGGGCCAAAGCTCACAACTCTTACGAGTCAAGTAAATTTCAAAATTTGAAATACCGTAACTGGCGGCATTACAGTTTTCAGCGGGATTTAAGCATGGATTGATTTTCCCATTCAATTCAGTTATTCCTCCTCAACTAGTCTGTCAAAGAGAAAGTTCCGTCTTTCAGTCAATTTTATTCTCATTCAATGCCGATATTCGCGTATGGTCTATCTTTGTTATGAACTTTGCAACTATAGAAGATTTTCCATATTTTTCTATATCTATCTATGGTTTCTCATCTACTATTTATAACCCATCGCCTCCAATCAAAGTGGTTCTTTTTTTTTCCTCAGGTGTTTACCAAAGTAAAGTTTAGTAACTTTTCTTACCTAAAAACAATGGCTTCATCCTCAAAAATAATGTTTCTGCTATCACTAATCAACTTCCGAGTGCAAACATTCGTGACATTACTGCTATAAGATTAAGGAAAGTGGTTGGTTCTGCTAAATCCCTATCGGTTGCTTCTGAAGAAAGAGGCCATACCCTTATTGGAAAGCTTTTTATTGAAGATTATGTGGAAACTGGATGATATACGACAAGAGTTGAAACCACTCTGGAAGCCATATAATTTCATAGAAATTCGTGTTTTAGATAAAAATATCTTCCTCTTCAAGTTCCAAACAAAAGAAAACATGGAAGCTGTTCTCAAAAAAACACCTTGGAATGTCTGTAAGCCTCACCTGAATTTCTTAATCTAGGATGATTCGATCCCCTTGAAAGATTGGAAGTTTACTCATCAGGAGTGGACAGTGCAATTCAAGAATCTGCTGTTAGAACATTACTCTATCCAAGGCATAGATGAAGCCCTGGTAGAACTTGGTCCAAATATTTGGACCAAACTGTTAACTGCATACCTACGTATGGTAGTATGATATCAGCAAGAGTTAAGATAGATTTCAGCAAACCACATTTTAGGGGAGGATGGTGGAATACAAGATCTGGAAGAGTTACTTGGGTACGCTACCACTGGGAACGCCAACCCCATAACCTTTGTCCTCATTGTTATACAGTTGATCATAACTTAGAAGAATGTGCAAACACAACTCACAACTTGAAGATAAGGCGATACACAAATAAACAGTATCTAAACTACTGTCATGAGCTGGCTGCAGAATATGGTGTGGAAGTTTGTGAAGACCTAGACATTTTAATCCAAAAGATTTGTGAAGCAAGTAAAAAGAAACTAGAAGCTCAAGATGATGTACAAGAGGATACGAGGAGATCAAGAGATCAAGAAGCTCGAAGATGAGGTTTCAGACTTTCAAGACACTAGACAGAATCAAAACATGCAGATCACTGTTAATGAACAAGATATTGGTAGGAATCCATCCAATATTGAATTTGATGGAATGGAGCACGACCTGACTGATGAAGGAATTGATAACTCCAAGGAGTACTCCCATGTAATGGTTGAGGTCTGTTGTTGCTGCGACTTTTGTACCTTCTAAACCCTCTACTTTTCAAAGCTTCAAGTATTTACATTCTTCTTTTTTTACTCTTTGCACTAGTCTTAGTTGTGATATTGATAATTTAAGCTTAATCTTAACTATGAAAATCTTAAGCTGGAATTGCCAGGGATTTCTAGGGAAAGATATTAGGGATCATTTACATCTTCTTAATCACACTCTTTCCCCAGACATAATCTTTTTATGTGAAACGAAGATAAATGATAATCGAATTCTTAGACTCTCCAATGTCTTAAATATGCCAAATAGAGTTTTCATTCCTTCCATAGGTACTACTGGTGGCCTCATCCTTCTATGGAAAGATGGCTTTCAACTAAACATAGTTGATCAAACTGAAAAAATGATTCTTGTTAGAATTCTAAATTATCCTAGTAGAGGAGAGTGGTTTCTGTCACGTGTTTATGGTACCCCTTATGTTCATGAAAAGGTTGCTCAGTGGTCCCTCATTAATGATCTTAGCAAAACTATAGACATCCCTTGGACGATTATAGGTGATCTTAACATCACCCTCAGCCCTAGTGACAGAAACTCTCAATCCTCTCAATCTAGTTCCTCCGAGATTTCGATTTAATTCAAGATGCTGATCTCTCTCGACATTAGCTTTTGTGGGAACCCATATACCTAGACCAGTAATAAACATGGTACTGGTGAATCAAATCTAGGCTTGACAGAGCTTTAGTTAACAGTATTTGGTTTTCTATTTACCCAAACTCTTTAGTCACCCATCTACCTCAAAATTGGTCGGATCATGAACCTATTTTTCTCGAACTTTGCAAACATAATAAGGTTATGGGTAGGAACTGGAAGTTCTTTGAACATTGGTTGTCGCAAGATAGTTGTTATGAGAAAATTAAAAATGCCTGGTATACTAGTTGCACAGATCTAACGCTTTTATTTTCTCTAACAAACTGTCTAACACTAGACATGTATTGGCTCAATGGAGCAAAGGTATTTTTGGTAATATAAATAATATGTTACTCAGTTACAACAAGATATATCCAATCTTCAAGCTGCTGATATTAATGGTTCCAACATGAATATTGTCATCAAATTGGAGCAAGAACTGAGAAAGCTCAATGATATTCAAGCTAACAACAACAGGAAAAAAGCTAACGATCGTTTCTATAATGATATGGACTTAAACTTCAAGTATTTCCATATTCGTATGAATCGAAGAAAGTCTCGCAATAGAATTGATTCTCTGATGGCTCAGGATGACACCTGGTGTAATGACAGAGACTCGCTCACAAAGCACTTCTCAAGAATCATTTCAATAGTATCATGACTTCTTCATCTACTTCAGATAGCAGTCACTTTCTCCGGCACATCCCAAGGTGTATTTCGAAAAAGATAATGCACAATTAGAAGCTATTCCTTTGAAGAAGAAATTCATCAAGATTTAATGACCATGGATCCTTGGACTTCGTAGGGACCAGACGGTTTTCCCCAGGTTTCTTCCAAATGCAGTGGCAGGTAATAAAGGATGATGTTTGTAAATTGGTGAAATCCTTCTTTCACTCAGGGTATCTTAAGAAGCAATTGAATAATACCAGAGTCTCTCTAATACCAAAGGTCCAAATAGCTCAAAAGCCTGAGGATTTTAGACCAATAGCATTGTGTAACACAATCTACAAAATAATTTCGAAGATCATAGCCCTTTTAATGAAGAAACACATCTCATCCATTATTTCTCCGATGCACGATCGGCGATCGTATGTTCCAGACATAGACTTATTTCGGAAAATATATGCCTAGTTCAAGAAATTGTGCAAGCTATGAAAAGAAAAGAGGAAAAACTAGACATCTTTCTTTGAAGATGGATATGTCAAAAGCCTTCGATAGGCTTGAATGGAGTTTTTACTAGATATTCTTCGACACTTTGGCTTCTCGTAAAAGTTCAGACATCTTATCTCTCAATGCATCTCTACAACAAATATTGAAATCATGTTAAATGGGTCACCAACTTATTCTTTCAAACCAACTAGAGGCATTCGTCAAGGTGATCCCATTTGTCACCATATTTATTCATACTTGCGATGGAATCTTTCTCAAGATACTTGGCTCACGTGAAAGAACTAACTAGATATAGGGTGTCCTAACCGGTATGAAAATCTCTCGTTAGGCTCCTAAAATAAATCATCTCGCAATTCTTTTGCAAGAGAGGAGAGGTGAGACGATTGTTTATTGTTTTGCAAGACTAATGAAAATCGTGCAAAAACTTCTATCTCGCTTATTGAACTTATAAACGATTTTCTCGAACAAATGAACCCACTTTTTGGAACCCATTTCACCGAGCTCATCAAGTCTGGCGGTGACTAACCCAACTTCTCAATTTCTCCATATCGGTAACCCATCATATTGATCAATTCTCCAAGTGCTCTTAAATGTTGAGTGGAGAAATAACCACACCATGATTTCGCCTCGACTTCATTCTCTTACCAAAAATTAAAAAGACGCTTTTTTATGGTTCTCAGGTGATCCACATTGGGAGAAGGACAACTTCCAAAATATTTTTCACATCTTTTAATATTTTAAAACCATTCGACATCTCTAAGAAAGGTACGAGGATGGAATCAATTATGATTCGCATCCAATAGTTTTTTATAGTACGCTTGATTCTTCACAACTTGTATGAGAAAAATTCTCACCTTTTAATTTTTAGCTCTTGTGGTCTCATACTTTGGAAATAAAAATTATCGTTGTATTGTAAGTCCTCAAATATATATGCTGGTTTTGTATGTTTTTTGAGTTTGAAAATTGTTTAGAACTAATACAAGAAGGTGTAAAATTTTTTAAATTTTTTGAGAACGTTCGTGTTCATTCTTTACCCAAACATTACATAATTTGATCAATGGGATCCTCTCGTATCTCAATTTCTTCTGATTAATTTCAATAAGTCTGCGGTTTATTTCGGTTCCAATACAAACCCAGATTGTCAAATTTTAAGTGGTATTCATGAAAATGGTTAGAAGTCTAAACAATGAGAAATACCTAGGGCTACCGTTTTTTATAGGAGGAATAAAAGGATTACATTTTCTTCTCTCTCAAAGCGTGATAAGATGGGATACATATTCTCTAAATGGAGTGGTATAAATATTTCGTGATAAATGTGGGATACATATTCTCTAAATGGAGTGGTATAAATAAGCATGAAACGTTCATGGTTAGGAATGTTTCGGTGCCATCCCAATTCATCACATGACAAGTTTTAAGCTTCCTGATTCAACCATTAAAAAAATGCATTCAGCTCAACAACGTTAATGGAGGAAAAAGGAGTCCTGTAAAGGCAATCATGTTATTTCATAGAAAAGAACTCAACAACCCTAAAGAGGAAGGTGGTTTAGGGTTTCGTGATTTACATACTTTCAACAGAGCTTTACTTGCCAAGTCTGCTTGGAAGTTATGTTCTGATTCTGAGTCAATGATGACTAAATCTCTCGAAGGCTAAATATTACCCCGATGAAGATCGTTTAACTTGAAAAAGAAGTCAAATACAACCTGGTCATGGAGAAGCATCAGCTTGGAACTAAATTTTATTCTAAAGAACAGCTGCTTGTGTTTAGGTAATGGAAAAAAATTCTTATATGGAAACACATGTGGATAAAAGATCTCTCTAGGTCCACCAATGCCTAAACAAGGTTGTTCTTTTTTTCAAAGACTATAAATACGTACATCAATTATTCTCATGGACTCTTCTTGGAATTTGAGTATCTTGCTATGAATTATTTGAGGCTCCTGTGATTAACTACATCTTGAAGATTACGATTCACATTAATCAAGAAGATATATTGGTTTGGCTGCTAGAAAATAATGGTTCTTTTTCTGTGAAATCTACTTACCGTAAGATGACTGAAGAACAACATGACACCAATTATGTTGATGCTAGGATGGTGAAAATATACAAAACTCTCTGGAAACTGCCACTATTGCCAAGGATTAGACATTTTCTTTGGAAGGCAGTCTCGGACCTACTTTCGACAAGACAAATTCTTAGCAGAAAGATACCAGGAATAATAGATATTTTCCCTTACTGTGACTCTTCTCAAGAGTCGTCTACTCACGTTCTCAGAGACTGTAATATTCCAAGATTAGTGTGGTTTGTTATTTTTGGATGGTCTTCAACAATTACACTTAGTTTCCCATACTGGATCTATACCTGGTTTGAAGACTTTCATAACAAGAAGATTGAGATTAAAGAGTTGTGTAAACAAGCCATCACTGCTTGGTGTTTATGGTCTGACAGATATGAGAAGGTCTTTAACAATGTCAACCCTGTGCCAGACAAAATCATCCAAAAGTGCAGAACTTACATAGAAGATCATCTTTCTTTAAAGATTGTATCTTCTGTCAGTAATGTCCGTGTCTGTGTAGAAACTCACATTGGTTAACACCCTCCTATAATGTTGTAACTATGAACTGTGATGGTTCATTTTTGAATGGTTTAGGCGGCATAGGTCTAATTATTCGCAACTGTGCAGGTTGGCAGCAGACAACAAAATGCATCCAACTAAAGGATATTGAAAGTGCGGGAGCAAGCGGAATGCATGGGATTATGGGAAGTCTGTGAACTAGGCGAATAACTTAAAGGCGAGAAAGGTGCATTTCGAAATTTGGACGTACAAAGAATAGTTGATGCGGTTTCGGGAATACTCCCATAGGTGGCGTCTACTAAATATGATTAAAGACATTCAATTTTTTTTTTACTTCTAATACCTCTTGGAAATGTTATCATACTCCAAAAGAGAGAAATAGAGTTGCGGATATTCTATCCAGTTAGCTAGAGTAGAAGGTTTTAGCCATACTTGGTCTAGTTTCTTTCTGTTGAAATTAGTTCCCAACTTGTTGAGGACATGGCACATCTTTATCGATTCTCTTCATTAATACATTTATTTCTTGCTTCAAAAAAAAAAAAAAAAAAAAAGGGAAGACCCCTTAATCCATGCCCATACAAGGGATGGGAAATAAATAATATAAGGATATATTAGTAATTCACTTTATTTGAAAATTAATGCAAACTCGGACAAAGTGATAGACCTTGACCCGGCTTGCACGTGCATACGCACGTGCAGAGACACTAGTAATTTTTAAAGCCATCCAACCTGAGTGATGGACTGGACATGGATTTAAATCCGCCAAATATGAAGGGAGTGGACATGGGGCCCCAAATCTATAGGTTTCACCGGTTGCTTATCCCTACTAGCCCCTAGCCTAGGGGTGAACATTTGGCCCGCAATCCGTGGATTTAACCGGGACCAACCGTTCATTTGCGGATGGATGTCCGGATCGTTCGTTAGAGCATCTCCAATGCATAGGGTCAAGGTCATCCTATGTGGAGGTCTTATTAACACATTCTTATGTGTGGGTCATTACTAAATGACAAAAAAAAAAATTAATGCAAATTGTTTAACCTCAAGTTGATCTCCAACCCCCAAGGTATTATCTAACAAACTTTATTTGAATTTAGAGACAAAATAATGATGTGGCTTTAAGACCGAGGTCATAGAAAAGTCTTATTTACACTTTCTCCATTACCCCACTTAGCCATATCATCTATCTCTATGACCTTCACCCTTGTGTTGGAGATGGAAATTTGGTGCAAAAAGTCTTAAATCCTCGGTGTCATTCAATTTTAAGACCTTTCCCCTTGCATTAGAGATGCTCTTAATGGGTTGGATGTGGATGGAATTTTAGAAATCCAACCGGACAATGGGCCAGGCCGGATGCAACCTTGAAAATCCGTTGGACATCCATATCCGTTAAATTAAGGGCATTTATATCGTCCTAGAAAATACTATGGATCATTTAGGAATTTTTAAGATGTTTGTTTGGGGTGTTGTACATGGCATATTTATATTTATATACATATATAGAATATATAGGTTTTATAAGGAGTCATTTGTGTCAGCTTATTATCTTTACTATAAATTTTAACTAAAACAATCCGTGCATCCATTGGATATGGATTGGATGCGGATGTCAAATTTGAAATCCGTAGTGCAAATATTGGATGCGAATGAGGCGAAAACCGGTCCACACCGGCCCATGCTCACCCCTACTGGCCCCTACCTATAATTTTTAAGGCCATCCAACCTGAGTGATGGACTGGACATGGATTTAAATCAACCAATATGAAGGGACTGGACACGCCACCCCCACCCCCACCCCCCCCCCCTCCCAAATCCATAGGTACTGACACCGGAAGAACAACAGACGATGGAAACAGAAGTTAGGGCAAGAATTCAGGAGATGATGGGCAAGGCATGATGTAAATGGTAAGAAACCCAATATTATTATTTCTCCATTTTTGGCCTATTTGCCACATAAAATTCAACCATGAACTATTTCCGAAAAATGATATCAGCTATTGCTTCCCTGCTAGATCAGTCTCTGCTGGTCTGGAGAAATACCTCCATTGTGCAATTTGTCTAAACTTTCCACATCGAGTGCAATAGTCTCTCTTATTAGTCTTAGCCAAGTTCCTGAGACGCAACATAAACTTAAAAATGTAGGCTCTTCCTGGATATTGAAAGTGGGAGTCCTTGCCTGTGAAAAATCAGTCCTGGCCATTCCTTGACTTATCAGACAGTATCAATAGTGTCTGAATTCTCGGTTTCAACGATGATTTTCCCAGTACGGGCCTTTGTCAAAAATCAGCATACAGCCACAGAAGAAGAACAAGGTGAAGGATTACAACCCTCTTCGAATTGTTTTCCAGCAAAACTAAACCCATTCTGAGGAGAATTCCTTCCTTGTCCTGGATTATCAAAGATTGTAACAGTTAAGGTTTTAACAAAGAGTGTCCAACAGTGCCAGACTCTTAACCTCAAGGAGTGATAGTCTTAACAGGCAGGGTTATTAACAAAGATCTGCATACCACCATGAGGCCATAGGAGTAGATTTTCTGAATTTTGTCACCGGCATGAGCTTCAAGCTCTTTATTAGCCTCTTCCTGGATATTGAAAGGGGGAACTCCTTACCTGCGAAAAATCAGTCTTCCTGGACAGGGGGATTTCCTTCCTTGTCTTCACAGTATCAATAGTGTCTGAATTCTCGGTTTCAACGATAATTGTTTTCCCAGTACGGGCCTTTGTCAAAAATCAGCATACAGCCACAGAAGAAGAACAAGGTGAAGGAAGGGTTGATTCCTTCTAGATGTTGTAGTCTGCAGGATTACAACCATCTTCGAGTTGTTTTCCAGCAAAAATAAACCCTTCTGAGGAGTATTCCTTCCTTGTCCTGGATTATCAAAGATTGTAACAGTTAAGGTTTTAACAAAGAGTGTCCAACAGTGTCAGACTCTTAACCTCAAGGAGTGATAGTCTTACCAGGCAGGGTTATTAACAAAGATCTGCATACCACCATGAGGCCATAGGAGTAGATTTTCTGAATGTTGTCATCGGCATGAGCTTCAAGCTAGCCTCTGTTGATCTGGATGAATTCTATCATGTGTGAATTTACTGATATACCTGCATAATTGTTACAAATATGTTTATACTTCAACTTGAATATGTGCAGACACTCTACTTTCTTCTGAATCTAACCCAATTCCATATCTTCTTTTCAGGACTAAATTGACAAATTGAGCTAGTTGCAGTGAAGATTGGAGTAGGGAATGTTGTTGCATATGAAGATAGAAGTAGGGAATAATCTTTCTTTTTAAGGAAAAACTTTTACTAGTATCCAAGCATGGTTTCAAATTTTCATTGTTAAGCTTTTAATTAGGAAATATAACTTCTAATGGGGAAGTTTTCTTGATTACCTTCATCCACATCGAGAAAACAATTTGAACAATCTTGATGTGCTGAGAGAACTGTGAAATAATTTCCAAAGAGACAATTTAAATGGGAGTTGTTGATCAACCTCTTCATCCTCTTTATTTGCCATTTGTGCCCTATTTATTCATCACCCGAAGTCGAGATTGACCCCTAAAATAAGAAAGATGAACTCTCTATTAATGTAAGAAATAAGCATATCAAAAGAACACAAAAAGTAGATAACCTTACAATCATCACCATGGTCGCAGTAATTTTGTTCGTAACAGAGAGAGAGAGAGATCAACCTTTCAATACTGGTCTGTAAGGGACTTATTCTATGCCTTTTTCCATGGTTTCCTTTCTCTCTTAAAATCTTCAGCATCTTAGAGATATCTTCGGCATCCAAGGGATTTTGTGTCCGCATGGGTTTTTCCATTTCAAGCAACTTTCTTCTTCCTGAAAAACAAAGAAACTCCCAGTTAATCTATTTTTATAAAACAATGCATAAATACTTCAAAATAGAACTGCTTAAACATAACAATAGCAGACACTCGTTTCCTACTTAAATGTACCTAAAATAGACTGAAAAGTAAGAAAATTGGAGAAAGAAAATGTTAACATGTTACAATGACAAGTGGAATGCACGTCGGCAAATTCGTACTTCATACTTTCGCAAAACAATTACACGCTGAACCAAAATAACATATCATCGAACAGCAATAGAACAAACACACTTTCCTTTTTCAATCATTAGTTAATCATTCTTGACATCTTTTCTCTCAAAGTTACATTAACCAAAAGCAAAATTAATAGAACAGGAGAATGTTAAACTGTAGAAACCACTTATAAAAAGAACAAAAACAATGGGAAGTAAACAAATATGTAAAATTTGGAACTTCGGAAGATGAGTCTACACCTGGATAAGAGTACCCAAATTCCTCAGTCAAAATAAAGTACAAACTTCTTAGCATCATTAACTCATCTCACTGGTGTAGAGATACTTACGTTGCGTCATCAGATTCTTGTTTCTTATCGACCTTCTCTTCCTTCTTCTACTCTGCCACCACCACCAGATGCAGAAACAGCCATTGGAGCACTACCTCCCAAGGGCACTGTAGGTAAACATTTTCCTTCCAGACGCAAGAAGTTCAGTTACGTCCTTATCCGAGTAAGGAGCAACTCAATTCTTGAGTCATTGCAACCAGCTCCAACTGCATGGAAGAAAATAATACTTAATGAGGTTGGAGTTGGTTTGGTTGCAGAAAGAATTCCTAAATGTTAAACTGTAGTCAGTCATATCAATGGAGGCCCCAGACGGGGAACCATTGATAAGAAACACAGATTGTTATTTAGATCAGTCTCTTCATATTGTGCCTATGGATTACCCACAGATACAACTTTTTAAACAGGTCATGTTACGAAGGAGAGCAGGGGGGAAGAGCAAAAGAACAACGATGAAAACAGGATGCCTGTGGCACATAACATAACCAATAACTGGTATTTTATAGGCTCAAAGTTGCAAGTATGTCTTCCAAAAACAGGACGAGACGTATGAATTTCTAGATTATCTAAATAATTCCAGATTATAATCGAAGGCAGTTTATAATACTAAACTGGATTCGAAGTTCCTATCTGTTTGCATATTGAGTCAGCTGCAGACTTTATGGCCCTGTAAAAAGTAAAGAACCTTGTACAAGGAGATACCTGCAGACTTTATGGCCCTGTAAATGACACTTTCTCATTAGATCATTACAGACTGGCAGGGAAGTAAAGACATGTGCCTGGAGTGTAAAGTTAGAAGACAAGAAACCACCACACCTGAATCCCTATTTTCGCCAACATTTCTTTATTCTATAAACTCCATCACATTGAACCCCATTTTCTGGAGCATATGATGAGCAGTTCTCCTTGTGGGACCTGAAAGTTGCCATGTCTAAAATTTTAACACAAATGAAACAAGAAACAAGTTTAACTTGATAAGATATATATGGACAGCACATGCTAATTTCAAAAATAAAAAAATATAATAAGAAGATCTAATAAACTAAAATGAACTATTGCAACAGACAATGATCACATGTGATATAAAATTGTTCTCCATCACATGTAATATGAACCTATGCAATACAACGGAAAGACCAAGTACATAAAATTATACAGAACATAAAATACCTACCCTCCAAGAAAGATGGAACGAACTTCATCTAAACCAAGGAAAAATAAGCCTGTCCATCAAGCACAAAAATGAGTAGTTAATTACAATAGACTGAATACAACAAGAAATACAGAGTCGAATAGAAAAGAAATCTTTCAACAGCAAGTCACAAACTGCACCACAAGCAGTTTGCATGGTAGTATAAAAATTCGTACTTGCATAAGAACTTCCTTGATTACTTTCATCGACGTTGATATGATCTATTCAATCTTGATATGCTAAGAACTGTGAAATAATTCCAAGGAGTTGTGTCTTCAGGACATTTAAAACGAAAGTTGTTCGACCTCTCTCTATTTGGCTGTGAGATATACTATCAGTCTATCACACTTTCTCGAACAGTTATTTATCCAACAAACAATTGCTTTCAATCTCTTTTATTCTTTCTTCATGGCTTGCCAGAGGAAGCCATTTGTGCCCTATGAATTTCATACCCAAAGGCGAGACTGACCCCTAAAATAAGAAAGATGAGCTCTCTATTAAGAATAAGCATATCAAAAGAAACAATAAGTTGATAACGAAAAAATACACTAAGTACTCAACAATAACAAAACTTGAGTCTAGAATCTGGACTCATCGATGACAATAACAAATCAAACATTGGGGTATCCTGTGCACAAGCTTGATCTAATGATCACCCAAAAACCTTCTCTGTGAATCTGGATTCATTGATGATCTACGATTCACAAATTCACAGACAAGGTTATTTGGGTTTCAAGTTATTTCAGAATCTGTCTTCAGAGAGATGTGATGATAAGAAGTTGTCTCTGGTTTCATCAATTCATTTTCCATTGACCATTTTCCAGCATATTTGCAATCCGATACATTCGTGAGAAACCTACAAAAAACACATGAACTCAAAGTTACTAAATGAAAAACTATTCATTTTCGTAAATTTCATGGTGTGGTACTGAATGAAATTTGTTACCTGCATAACTTTTCCCTCACTAACATCTTCCATTACATTCATCAACATTTGAAGAATAATCTCAGCTGACTTGTGAACAATCATTCATCTCCAAAAGTTTTTTCCTTCAGAACAATTCACATCATTCTCTCAACCCCTACAGTCAGAAAAGAGAAATCTCCATCAGAAATGGAATTATGTCGAAAACAGAGAGACTGGGGAATCAATTGAATTTACAAACACAGAATAGAAAAATGGTAAAGAGAGGGAAAGGGGGGATTCCAATCAAGCAAACAATATGAGGGAGTATGGGGAGATTGAGATCTATGAGAAGGAAGCAAAGTATGAGGCGGAGACTAGATTCAAGAAAGATCAAAATTTTAGTAGAAGGAAATTTATACAACAAAATGGAACCTTACCCAAACATCAACAGTCAGTTTGCTTGTTGATTTTAAAATGAATCAACATAAAAAATCAGGCCTTTCTCAAAATTAAAATTAAAAGATGAATCAACTTAAAAGTCAAAACCTGACTGCAAGTTAGTTGATTTCTCCAGAGAAAGATGATGAATTAACACAAAATCAATCAATAATGTTGTTTGATTTATCCAGAAAAGATGATGGATTAACATAGATGTGTTGTTAATTTCTCAAAAACAGAGGATGTATCAACATAAAAATCAGGCCTTTTCTATTTGTACAATCGATCTTAAAATTAGAAGGTGAATCAACTTAAAAAATCAAAAGCTTGACTGCAACTCTGGTATATGAATAGAAAAATCAAATCAAAACTTCTTAACAAACCATAGGATTCAGGCTACAAACCTTAACTGCTTCGATCTGGCAATGACCTTTTCTATGAAGAAAACAGAAAAGATTTTCTGGGTTTTTTCCAATGGGACATCTGGATTGATAGGATGGTTCCCAACCGTGAAAAGATTTTCTGGGTTTCAAATTGTCTAAATCCTTATTGAAACTAGAGGATGGGCGGCATCTCTTCCCCTTAAGTTCTTCCTCCAGAAGGTTGAAGAAAGAGAAAAAAAAAAGAAAGAAAGAAAGTAGTTTCTCTCTCTGGTTCTGTTTGCAAATCTAACTAGTTTACTTTTGGTCCAACTCAAAAACACATCCAGACCGTCCGTACATTTGCAGTAGGCTTTAAAGTCTTTTGACCTTATTTCCCAATTTAACTCTTAACAGGCCCTACCGTGGGCCCCCGGAGTAAAAAAAAAGCTGCTCCGTCTTCTTCTTCTATTCTGAATCTGAAAACAATTTCCTTTCCTGTTTCAAGCACACAGAAATCTGAGCATAGAAGTTCGCATGTCTATAAATACATATATACTTTCTCCTCAGATTATCCAGAGTCAGTATTTACTTAACTTATTATAACTCTCTAGCTCGGTACATAATTTTTCCATGGCATCAGGAGCAGTTCCAGCTGAGAGGAGTGAAAGACAGCGCCCGCCGATTCCAAAGGCAGCACCTTGGCTTGTTTTTCCGCACGGAAAAGGTAGGAAATTTCAGAGTTTCTATAATTCTTGTGAACCTAATAAAAGAAATTGTATCAAGTCTATTCCAGAGATGCGTGGAAAAGTATATTATCATAAAAGTTGTCATCGAGGATGGCTAATTGTTATTGGTAATGTTAAAGATAATGCTGAGTATTCTGTGGCTGATGCTATAAATTTAGATGATTGTTTTTTGTGGAATCCTGTATCATCCGAAACGATCCAGTTGCCTAATCTAGATCGTCGGTCTTTCAGTTCCGAATCAAAAAAATACTTTATGTTCGACTTGGTATTATCCTCACCACCTCTTCCAAGTACTTGTAATGATCCTGACAATGAAGCCAACTGCACGGTATTCCTCATTTTTAGAGGTATGAATGATGATAATGATGAAGTTAGTCATGATAAGCACATTCTAGTATTTTGTCGACCTGGGGACGAACTATGGAGAACAATGGAATTGAATGGCCAGTCTGACCCCGAAGGCGATTTTTCCAAATTCATTGATTCCTTGCTTTGCTTTCAAGGTAAATTATTCGCATTCGGTGCTGCTGAGAATTGGGTTATGGAGATCGAAATACAAAATCTATGGCATCATGTTGACGTTGATAAAGAAACCCAATTTCTTAGAAAATTCAAGGTAAAGGTACCTCATTTCCCAATAATAGGAGGAGGTGAGGAGTTGGGGTTCGGTCGTTACATGGAAGATTGGGTTGAATCTGGTGATGAAATCTTTAAAGTTGTTTTAAATTGCAGCCCAAGAGGTTTTAGAAAAGTTGCGTCGACACATATATTCAAGTTGGATTTCTCATCAATGACTTGGGTTTTGTTGAAGTCTTTGGGTGATCATGTTCTCTTTTTGTGCACAAACATGGACACGTTAGACCTAACCTCTAGAAAGTGTTATTCAACTTCCAGTGCGTATTGCTCAGCAGCTGATATGGGTCTTGAAAGGGGTTGCTTGTTTTATACATTACCCGAAGATCAAACCTTGAATACATTTGAACCAGAAGACAATGCTACCACAGTTATCATGCCGTGTTTGAAGCTTCCAACGCCATGGTTTCTACCTACTTGGGTAATGATGCCCACCACAGTGAACAGGCAAATATAGCATCAGTGCAACCACAACTACTACACTGTTTACAGTGCATTCTTATCCGTTAGCTTTTCTAATTATGGATTTTTTGTGTTGGCAGGCAAGTTGCTGGAAGAAGGAGAAGAATAACAGATCTTCTTGTGAGCCAAGATATGACAGAAACCAGCATAGAGGAGGAGAACATTGGCAAGGTAAATTATAGCAGCGGAGAATTAGAAGCATTAAAACAGTGGGATTTTCTTGATGATTATGACAGTACAGAGGAGATAGCGACACTTCTCCATCCTGTTGATTACATTCATTTTCGTGTAGCGTGTAAAAGAAATTCTATTTTTCTTCCCGGATTGAACCAAATATCGGCTTTTACAAGGACCACAGCAACTACATATTTATCTCCATGGCTGATTTCTATCTTTGAAGATAATGAAGAGACCATCTGCAATATTGTAGACCCGATGCATAATAATGAAAAGTACCTCATGAAACTATCCAATCATTTGCTTGTTGGTGCTAGAATCCGTTTTTCAAAAGATGGGTGGCTTCTATTGTCCAACGGGAAAAAAACTGTATTCTGCTACAATCCCTTCACAAGAGCAATGATCTGTCTTCCAGATGTACCTGATCATTATGCACTTGGTGGAATGTCATTCTCGTCGGTACCTACTTCTCGCGATTGTGTGGTGATTGCCATCTCCAATTGGTGGGAAATAGGAGGTGACAATGAGATATCTTTCTTGGTCACTGAACCAGCGAAGAGTGCAACTGGTTGGACTGTTCATAAATTTGATTATGAAGATGGCTCCACCGTGAACAATATTATGGCGTGTTTGTACAACTTTATGCCGTGTATTAACAGCCCGGTATTCTATAAAGGAGCTTTCTACTGCTTAGATTATAATGGAATATTAGGAGTTTTTAATATGAAGGGTGATTCCAGTTGGAAAGTACTGTCGAAGTCCTTGAAACAATTCAGTGGTTTTTATCCTAGTTATCTGGTGGAGTGTGATGAAAAGCTTTTACTAGTGCATTTGGGACAGAGTGGAAAATCGGTTGATATTTATAGATTGGATGATTCGGAGGGCTGGGTTAAACTGAATAGTTTGGGAAAGCATGCGTTGTTCATCAGCTATGCATCCAGTTTTTCAGCAGTCGCTCCACGTAGTTGCATGGAGAACAATATCTACTTCCCTAGATTAAAAGGCGAAAGAATTTTATACTATTCTCTTGATACATGCAGGTATCGTTTTGTAGGGGGTAATCAACATTCTTCGCAAGATTTTCATAATACGAAGGAAAGATCAAACTGCACTTGGATTGAGCCTAGATGGTCTTAGGCAAGTGCTAATCAAGAGCCTGACCTATGGTGGAACCAGGCTGCCACTTAGCATCTAAAAGCCAGTAGTAGTTGCCTCTCGTAACTTCTGGTACAAAAGTGTATACTAGGCTTATGTATATATGGTGGAACCAGGCTGCCACTTAATTGCTTTGGGGTAAATTTCTTAGGGTTTCACTATAATATACAGGTTCTTAAATTTCTCTCTTTAAGGAAAGATGTTTTTAAATTATATTATAAATTATATTTACCTTTTTTCTTAGGATTGATATTATTGTAAATGATACTTGGTTTTGGTGATATTGGAGGGGATGAAGGAAGAGCACTGGCTTCTTCTTTTTTTTCCTGCTCTGGATATCCCTGTTGGATTCATTCTCACATTCGTTTTTGTTCTAGAATGACAATATGTATAATCTTGCTAATGGGTTTTTCTTCTTCTTGGCCACTCAGTTGGAGTGTTGGTCTTTGGGTTAGCGCATTATTCATATTTAGAGACAAACTTCTGATGAGTAACTCTGAGATTGAGGTTAGTTATGTTGCTTATGCATTTTGCACTTCCTTGTAGTTTCTACTCCATGCTGGTGATATGATTTGCCACTTTCTGCACCTCATTGTAGTTTCTTCATTTAAGTTTCCTCTTCTTGAATCTTACTACTCCAAACTTTTTTCTTTTTTTTATTCTTTGGAAGGAGTAACAACTGTAAACAGGATAGAGAAGGGATTGACAGTATAAAAAGTATCATTATAAAGAGAATGTTTTTTAATTTTTTTTCTTCCTCTTCTCCATCTGTTCTATGTTTGTTTTCTAAAGAGCATGTGGAATGAGAAACAAGTTTTTCAGTGAAAGCATTTATTTGATCAATTTACTTTTGGGCCAAGTTGCCTTTGGGTAGTCTATTTTGGTTTTCTATTACTTTATATGTTATTATTCAGTTATAAATAAATTTGAAACAGTAGCAAAATGTCGCATTGTAACATTGCTTTGCGAGCATACTGCTAAAATGACATTAAAGGTATACGTAATGAGCTGAGTATGGACCTTTTTAAAAAAACAACATGCCAGCTTTGTTCCTCATGAGCTCAAATATGTTCCATAAGTTTCATTTTTTTCTTACATTTAATCTTTATTTAGTACATTAATAAAGAAATAATAACAAATTTTTGTAAAAATAAGTATGATTCAAGCCAAATAAGAGAAATATATCAAGTTTTTGAACTTTTATGTGTGTTTTCTTAATACCCAACGGGTACCCGGAACCAATGGGTACCCGGAATTTTAAACGGGTCCGGTTCTGGGTCCACAGATTTAGGAACTGGACTCGGAACCATTAGAAACCGGACCCGACTTTTATAAGTAGGGTCCGGGTCCAGTGGTACCCGGGAAGCCTCACATTGCAATCCTTGATGCATAAATCTGACATGGCAATCCTGAATGGACAAAAAGTGTCAACGCTTTCTGGAAAAGAGATATCTCAGGAGTAGATAAACTACTTTGTTTCGAGTGTAATGCAGGTTGCACAGGAGGTGTGGGTTGAGTAGTGTTTTGAGAAACAGAGTTATCAGTGGTGGTGGTAGTGGTCATGGTGGTGATGGATATTCTGATGGCAGTTTTGCTAACGTCGGTGTTGCATATGGAAATGCTGATTTGCCTTGTGAACTTGGTATTGGAAGTGGGAATGCTAGGTTCAATTGATACTAGTGGTGGTGGTATTATTGGTAAGCCTATGGACATGGTTTATTCTCAGACCTCAGGTGAACATTCCAATATATGAATAGATAAGAATGACTTAGATGTAATATGCTCTGGTCCCTTGGTGTATTTTTACTATCAGGGTCTGAAGAAATTTATCATGTTAAGCTTCTTCAAAATTGTGATGGAAATTAATCAGGTGAAACGGTCCACCAATTTGCTTTCAGTTAATTCTCAACATTTTCTTCTCCCACAGCTATGGGTTCATTGTCGCATTCATTGTCCAAGTTTGTCTGTTTGTGGCTCACTCAGAGCAGATGGAGAAAGTTCTGGCGAGAATAACAGAAACCAAGATTATGGGAATGTAAGCTGTTCAAAAGAGGCCTAGCGGGTGGTTCTGGTGGATCTGTTCTCTTGTTTTTGCATACACTCGCACTCAATGATGTTGCCATTCTTTCGAGTGTTTGGAACATGTTAGTTGTGATGGTGGTGGCAGTGGCAGTGGAGGTGGTGGAAGGGTTCATTTTCATTGGTCTGACATTCCCGTTGAAGATGAGTATCAGCCGCTATAGCAAGTGTCAAAGGAAGATTTGAAACTAAGTATTTAGAATATTAAATGTATATCTGTTAGCTTTCGTCAACCTGTATTTGATACTAGTTTTTTTAACTTTCTATGTTCCCGCCTGGAGATTAAAGATTTGTGTTTTTGACTGTGCAGGATCAGGTAGAGATTATGGTCTTGATGGGGAAAGTGGGACTATAACAGGAAAAGCTTGTCCAAAAGAGCTCTTTGGGTCATTTTGTGAGGTTGTTTCGTACTCTCTATGATGTGCACTCTTGCCTTAGTCATTTTATCACCTGTGATCTTGAACAAAATTGATGACCTTACCCCTTTCTTTAGATATCAAAGATTCTACTTTAGTTTCAAGTGTTAGTCTCCCATTTTGCTTTGGTTGAATTGCCGAAACTCATGCTAGAAACATGGCACTGCTGTATCTTTTTCAAAATTGAAATTTGCAATATAGATGGTGAATCGAATTATTGCAGGCATCTATAAGAATTATTAAAAGACACTTTATCCAAGTTATTTGGTGGAGTGTAGACAAAATGGAAAATGTGTAGATATTTATAGATTGGATGATTCGGAGATGGTCTGGGTTAAACTGAACAGTTTGGGAAAGCATGCATTTCCCATCAGCTATTCGACCAGTTCTCAGTAGTCGCTCCCCGTAGTTGCATGGAGAACAATATCTACTTCCCTATATTACAAGGCGTAAGGATTTTATGATACAGGTATCATTTTGTAAGGAGTAGTCACTGCATTCTGCGCAAGATTTTCATAATATGAAGAAAAGATCAAACTGTAGTTGGATTGAGCCTAGATGGCCTTAGCATTAGGCAAGTCCTAATCAAGAGCCTGACAGCACCAGCTTAGCATCTAAAACCCAGTAGTAGTTGTCTCTTGTAACTTTTGGCACAAAAGTGTACATACTACTCCCTCCGTTCTTAAAAAATAGGCTGGTTTCATGTACAAATTACACATGAAACCAGCCTATTATTTAAGAACGGAGGGAGTACATAGTAGTGTATATGGTGGAGCTAGGTATTGAGGTCCTGCCACTTGATTACTTGGGGTGAAACTTCTTTGTGTTCCGTTATATATGATACAGGTTGTTAAAGTTCTCTCTTTATGCAAAAATGTTTTAAAATTTTATTTTATGCATTGATATTGTTATAATTGATTCTGATAATAAGAAGGAAAGATCAAACTGGACCTGGATTGAACCTAACTGGTCTCAGGCAAGTATTAGCCAAGATTTTGGGGGTATCATGCTTACCATTTTGAAGTGGTCTCCTTGTTCAAGGATTTTGACAGCCAGTAGTTATATGGGAAAATTGGGAAAATGCCCCAAAATGGACTACAATCTTGGAAATCTGCCCCAACGTAAAAAAGAGTTGGAAAAATGCCCCACTGTTAGAAATAGCTGTTAACTCCACATGTGTGACTTCGCACGTGCCAGACAAAGACAGAAATACCCCCAAACCATTAAGATCATGCCACATATGCTGAGGATTGACGGAATGAGATGGGGAAAGGAGCACATGAGTGGCACGTGATGTTCAGATAATGATGTCGACACGTGAGTGGCTAGATTATGACAGTTATTCTACAACTATATTTTTACTCGCTGTTATATATTGAAGAAGCACCAGAAACAAATAAGTTGATTTCAGTTTTAATTTTATAAATCAATGTTGTAAACAACCACATAAGATCAGGGTTAAGATAAACATGTTTGCCACCAGTACATAAGCTATAATTACATGAATGCATTGTGTGTAACCACAACAATTTACAGACAGAGAAAAAACTGTTTTTTTTCATCTTTTCGGTTACTTGTCACATAGGTTTAACCCTTTATGGGTGACTGGATTCCTTTCACGGGTAATTTAGGCTCTTTTGATGATCCAGATTCATCCGCCCTTTCAGCCTTCTTTCGCAATAGAATTGGGTTAACCTTTGGCAGAACTCCTACCATTATGAAAACATACTGACACGGCTGCCTACAAACAACAAGCAAGTCACTGATGTCAAATAGCAAACACATTTGCAAAGTTTAAAATTTTTCATACGCCACAAATAATTGCACCTGCACAAAATGAATGGACAGGCCATAGTATTCGATATCCGAAAAAGGTGTTTTATGTGACAAAGTTAAACATAATGGCACTAACATGCCATGGGTTCACACTAAAGTCCAACATGAGATACTGTAGCAATTTTCATGCCATGGAACTGAAACTCTATCTGAGTAGCAATAATCACAGCAACAGTAATGCCTAGTAATATTAAATGAATCATTAAGCTAAGGATGAACGGCAAGATATCGTAAACGAAAAAAAAATAAAAAATTGTGGCTGAAAATTAATCATGAAACAAAGCGAGACAAGACCTTTCGAATATCCCCAATTATCATTTCAATATCCTATAAGTCAGGAGCTTTACTCATTAGCGCAAAGGCAAGCCACCATAGCTGTGAATGGCTAGGTGCACTTTTGACATCATAGATGGGCGAAGATGAGAGCAATAGTCTGTACCTAAATCATGTCGCTAAATATTACCTAGACGGCAGTAGAATATCCACCCTAGCTTACTAAAAGTAAATTCAGTTTTAATAGAACCACCACCAGCTGGTAAGAGTTGAAGGCAACTTACATTCAGGATTCGCAAACAAGAGCATTTGCAGCATTTACAAAATAGGTTTGTTACGTATTGGGAATTTCAGGGACATGTATAAACATCCCAGCAACTGCTAAAGGCCAACTGTAAGAGAAAAAAAAAAAGACGAGTTTTAATTAGTCATAAAGATAAATCAGGAAGCATACATAGAAGGGAAAGTAAGAAAGGTATAAAAACACAACCACATGAGGCAAAGAAAGACAAGTTTCAAACTGAGGGCCTCATAAGACCAATACCAACAGAAAGTGGCCATAATTGCCAACTTAGTACTTTTCAGTTTCGAACACTTGAATTAACCTATCACCACTATTACGAGCAGCATCATCGACAAAATACATAGGTTTATATTTCCCATTCCCATCAATATCAGTAACTACAATATCCCTATCCTTATTAACCCCGATATAGATACACAATTCAGTACAAACATGTCAAAATCCATAACTTCTTTACCAATTTCAGAACCAAGTTATATCCAATTATAAACACAAACACCACAACTAAACCCTAAATTATACATACAATTACAAACATGTTAAAAAACCCCAATTTCAAATACAAGTTTCAATTTCAATACATTTACAATTACAAGTTTCATTTTCACTATATAAACCCACAAAGTTTAAAGAAAAACAGAAAATCCCAAAAATTGACATACAATTCATGTTAACTCGCAATTACGAATTTGAATTTCAATATATAAACCCTAAATCACAGAAAAAAAAAAGTATAATACCACCAAATTTTATGTAAACCCTAAAATTATAATTTCTTCCATTTACAAATTAAGACAAACCATCATGCATGCAATTCAAACAAAAACAAAGGATTGAGTTCCATTTACTTACTTGTTTCGATGATCAGTTCAACCCCAATCGTCTTCTTCTTCAACTTTCCTCGTCTGCAACTATTTCTTCACCATTTTCTCGATCTTTTATTCACTGCGACAACGAAGTGATCGAATCTTAATCACTCTTAGTTGATATTATCAGTACAATCGAGATGAAATCGAAGAAACAATCACCTTACCGAAACTTCTCTTTTCTTTCTCGTCTGTATTTTTCTTTCGATCTGATAAAATGAAGAATATGCGCGATGGGGATTTAGGTCATAATTTCACGTGCCATTCATGAGCGTCTCGCCCTCTTCTTGTCGGTCGGATTATTTCCATATGATGTGGCATGATCTTAACGGTTTAGGGTATTTCTGTCTTTGTTTGGCACGTGCGAAGTGGCACAGGTGGAGTTAACAGCTATTTCTAACACTGGGGCATTTTTCCAACTCTTTTTAACGTTGGGGCAGATTTCCAAGATTGCAGTCCATTTTGGGGCATTTTCCCAATTTTCCCTAGTTATATACAGGAGCCAAGACCTCAATGGGTACCGAAAACCATGTATGTGGTGCAGAACAAAGCAGATGCCAAGAACAAATTATTGTAATCAATCAATGATTCATACTCTACTAGCTAGCTAGCAAAATTTACAATTTTGATAGCCTTCTGATTCCATTTCAAGGAGTCCATGTCGATGGCTGTTGACTAACATTTCACTTCAAAAAAAAAAAAAAAAAAATCTTTTTATAATTTTTTTAATATATTTCTTTTTTATTTAGTTATAATTTTTATTTTTCATGCAATTTGATTTTAAAATTAAAATTCCACCTTGTATTACGCTTATTTTATATTCATGCCAAATACGAAACATTGGTAGTTCTACTACATTACAATTACAAAACGCAGACTGCTATGTGTAGTTCTGAGAATTATAATTATTATACTATTTTTTTTTTGGTAAATCTGAGAATTCTAATTATCAATCAAATACCATTAGGTCCTAGGAATAATATATTAGAGAGAGTCTAGTCCTGTTGACCCAGTCATATGTCTGTTTGGTCCTATTTGGTAATATAAATTATAGTTTGGTCCTAGAAATTATGGTTTGGTCCTAGGATGATGTCATGGATGATGTAAATTTCACCTTGTAAGGACAAAATTATCCTTTTGGGACCATATATATAGAAAAACCCTAGAAAATATCTTTATTTTCAGATTCACATTCTCTCTCTTCTTTTTTTTCTTTTTGTTCTTCCCGATCTTGTAACAATGGTGTGGGATGAAGATGAAGACGAACCGATGTTGGTGATGATTAATACATATGTTTCTTGATCTGTAGACGATGAATATGATCATTGTTGCTATTGTTGATATGTTTCTTTTTCTCTATTCTCTATAATTTCTTGATCTGTTTTTCAAATCTAGATCTCGTGATATGTTGTTGTTCTTCCGGTGTTGAAGACGACTGCGACGAAGAAGATGAAGATGTTGAAGATGAAGATGTTGTCAGCTGTGTCAAGACGATTTACGAAGATGTTTGTTGTTGTTGTCGCTGGTGTTGAAGACATCAAGAAAATGAGATGAATATGATGAATACGATGTTGTTGTCTTTGTTGAAGACGTCGAAGAAGATGAAGATGATGTTGCTGAGCAGTTTTATATGGACTTCATTCCGTAAATGAAGTCTATTTTTATATGGACTTCATTCCCTGGAATGAAGTCCGTTTTTCTTAGGTTTTATATGGACTTCATTCCTGGAATGAAGTCTGTTTTTCTTAAGTTTTTTATATGGACTTCATTCCAGAAATGAAGTCTGTTTTTCTTAGGTTTTATATGGACTTCATTCCTGGAATGAAGTCTGTGTTTCTTAGGTTTTATATGGACTTCATTCCGGAATGAAGTCTGCTTTTTCTTAAGTTTTTATATGGACTTCATTCCGTAAATGAAGTCTGTTTTTCTTAGGTTTTATATGGACTTCATTCCCGGGAATGAAGTCCGCATTTTTCTTAGGTTTTTACATGGACTTCATTCCATAAATGAAGTCCGTATTTTTAAGTTTTTATATGGACTTCATTCAAATGAAGTCCTGTTTTTCTTGTTTTATATGGACTTCATTCCATAAATGAAGTCCGTATTTCTTAAGTTTTTATATGGACTTCATTCCTTAAATGAAGTCTGCTTTTCTTAGGTTTTTATGGACTTCATTCCGGAATGAAGTCCTGCTTTTCTTAAGTTTTTATATGGACTTCATTCTAAATGAAGTCTGCTTTTCTTAGGTTTTATATGGACTTCATTTCCGAATGAAGTCCGGTTTGTATAGGTTTTGATACGAAGGAAAAAAAAAGGTTTTATATGGACTTCATTTCCGGAATGAAGTTTTGTATATGTTGTTATATGAAATTATAATGAATCGATACAAAAATGAGTAAAAATTAACATGGAAGGGTACTTTTGTCCATTCTGTATTTTTAAATAATTATGGACCAAACAGTAAAAGGCGTTTGACCAAAGGACTAAACAGACATGGGCCCACCTATAAAAGCACCAATCGATATTTTTCCCATGTTTGAGGCTTCGACCTCTTTTTTGAAGTACAACGGAGCTATGCATGAAAAATTATGTCTCGGGCTCTTTCAGTTTTTCGGGCTTTTTAATTGAACAACGGACCACCTAGATGATCCTCACCTTTTAAGCACGGGTCCATAGTTTGGTGACCTCTTTTTCGGTTTTTCCTTCTTCTTCTACTCTGAAAACCTAATTAGGCCGTTTATGGAAACAGAATTCTCTGTTTCATTCTCAACAGTAGCAGCAACTAATTAACTCAACTTCCTTGCTCTCAACAGTGTTCCCTACACAGTTTTTGTTTTACCATGGAGAAGCAATTAGCATCAGAATCAGAATCAGCTGAGAGAAGTGAAAGACAGCGCCCACCGGTTCCAATGGCAGCACCTTGGCTTGTTTTCCCACATGGAAAAGGTAGGAAATTTCAGAGTTTCTATAATCCCTGTGAACCCAATAACAGAAATTGCATTAAGTCCATACCTGAGATGCGAGGAAAAGCTTATTTTCATAAATCTTGTCATCAAGGATGGCTAATTGTTATTGATAATGTTGATAACACTGATCAGTATTCTGTGGCTAACTCAAATTTAGATGATTGTTTCTTGTGGAATCCTGTATCATCTGAAACGATTCAGTTACCTAAGCTCGATGGTCGGTCTTTCAGTACCGAATCAAAAAAATACTTTATGTTCGACTTGGTATTATCCTCACCACCTCTTCCAAGTACTTGTAATGATCCTGATAATGTAAACAGCTGCACTGTATTCCTCATTTTTAGAGGTGTAAACGATAGAGGTGGAGTTAGTTATGATAAGCACATTCTTGTTTTTTGTAAACCCGGAGATGATCAATGGAGAACAAAGGAATTGGATGGCACCAGAGGCGATCGTTCAAGATTCATTGATTCCCTGCTTTGTTTTCAAGGTAAGTTATATGCATTCAGTGTTGAAAATTGGGTTATAGAGATCGAAATAGAGAAACTATGGCATAATGTTCTCTTTGATAAACAAACCCAATTTCTTAGAAAATTCAATGTAAACCAAGTCGATTTCCTACTAATAGGAGGAGGAGAGGAGTTGGAGTTTGGTCTTCACATGGAAGATTGGCTTCAATCTGGTAATGAAATCTTCAAAGTTTATTTAAATTGCAGTCCACGAGGTTATAGAAAAGTTGCCTCAGCGTATATCTTCAAGTTGGATTTCTCATCAATGACTTGGGTTTTGTTGAAGTCTTTGGATGATCATGTTCTATTTTTGTCCACAAACAAGGAAACTTTAGACTTGTACTCTAGAAAGTGTTACTCAACGTCCAGCGCGTCTTGCTCAGCAGCTGATATGGGACTGGAAAGGGGCTGTTTGTTCTATACAATACCCAAAGATCAAACCTTGTACATATTTGAACCAGAAGACAATGGTACTACCAATATCATGCCGTGTTTGAAGCTTCCAACTCCATGGTTTCTGCCCACTTGGATCATGATGCCAACAACAGTGGACAGGTAAATACAGCATCACTGCAGCCACAACTACATTATGATGATTATGATATATTCTTATCTGTTAGCTTTTCTAATAATGGTTTTATTTTTATTCTTGTTGGCAGGCAGGTTCCTGGAGGAAAGAGAAGAATAACAGACCTTCTAGTAAGTCAAGATACAACTGAAACATTAGTGGAGGAGAACATGAGCAGGTTAAATATTAGTGGAGGAGAGTTAGCAGAGTTAAAACAGTGGGATTTTCTTAATGATTATGACTGTGCAGAGGAGATAGCAAGATTTCTCCATCCAGTGGATTACGTTCATTTTCGTGTAGCCTGTAAGCAAAATTCTATATTTCTCCCCGCATTGAACCAAGTTTCGGCTTCTACAAGGACCACAACAACTACATATTTATCTCCATGGCTGATTTCTATCTTTGAAGATAATGAAGAGACTATCAGCAACATCGTAGACCCGATGCATAATAATGACAAGTACCTCATGAAACTATCTGATCAAGTGCTTGTTGGTGCTACCATTCGTTTTTCAAAAGATGGATGGCTTCTGGTGTCTAACGGGCAAAAAACTGTATTCTTCTACAATCCCTTCACAAGAGCAGTGATCTGTCTTCCAGATGTACCTGATAATTACACACTTGGTGGAATGTCATTCTCGTCGGTACCAACTTCTCGGGATTGTGTGGTGATTGCCATCTCCAATTGGTCGGCATTAGGAGGCGACATTGAGATATCTTTCTTGGTCACTGAACCGGGAAAGAGTGCAACTGGTTGGACTATTCATCAATTTGATTATGGAGAAGTCTCCACCAAGGACAACAACATACCGTGTATGTATAACTTTATGCCGTGCATGAACAACCCGGTTTTCTATAACGGAGCTCTGTACTGCTTAGATTATAATGGAATGTTAGGAGTTTTTAACATACAAGGTTATACCGGTTGGAAAGTACTTTCGAAGTCGTTGAAACAATTCAGTGGTTTTTATCCAAGTTATTTGGTGGAGTGTGATGAAAAGCTACTACTAGTGAATTTAGGACAGAATGGAAAGTCGGTAGATGTTTATACATTGGATGATTCGGAGATGGTGTGGGTAAAACTGAACAGTTTGGGAAAGCATGCGTTGTTCATCAGCCATACATCCAGTTTTTCCGCGGTTGCTCCACATAGTTGCATGGAGAACAAAATCTACTTCCCTAGATTACAAGGCGACAGGGTTTTATACTATTCTCTTGATACATGCAGGTATCATTTTGTAGGGAATAATGAACATTCTGCACAAGATTTTCATAAAACGAAGGAAAGGTCAAACTGCTCTTGGATTGAGCCTAGATGGTTTTAGGAAAATTCTAATCAAGAGCCTGACAGTACCAGCTTAGCATCTAAAACCCAGTACTAGTTAGTTGTCTCTCATAACTTCTTGTACAAAAGTGTATTAGTACTGGCTTATGTAGAGCTAGGTATTTAGGTCCTGCAGTTACTTTGGGGTGAATTTCTTAGCTAGCATTTCTTTGTACCTGATTCAGGTTCTTATTTTTCTCTTAATGTAATAATTTTTTATTCTTTTAGGCATTGATGTTGTTAATTGATGATGGGTTTTAGTCGTATTGGTCTAGTTGATATGAATTTTATTGAATTGATATGGGATAATGTAAGCCAATGTGAAGTTTCTCAGTCAGTAATTACTTGACAATTGTCTAGTTGACGGTAGCTTTTAGCTAGGATCTTTTACTGCTCGAGGATTGCTAATCCTGCATACCATATATATAAATTTTTTATAGGCCACAGAGTCTGCAAATTGGAATAAATCAGTACAAATCCCTAACCAGCCAAAAAAAAAAAGAGATGAAAGGCAAAAGACTAAATTGGAGCAGAACCTCTACATTATAACTTCTGGAAGCCTAAAGTCTTATTGTCTGTGATGATAAACTCGGGTTGCTGTAAACCTTACAATATACATGTTAATCATGTCCGTCCCATGTGGAATTAATGTTCAAAACGGGATACATAATGCGATAGGAACAAAAGAGCTGCAAGAAAATTGAAGAGGAAGTTTGAAACAGTGTCTACTTGTTGCAGATTCACTTGTGTAGGACACTCTTCTTTGATTGCTTTTGCTTCTTAAAAGATTGGTGCTGCAATGGAATAAATAAAATTAAATAGGATCTATAATGTGAGTACGCTAAAGATTATACTGTAATAAATAAAATGAAAAGAAAATCCTTTAGAGTCGAAACTGTATTACCTTCTGTTTTTCCAAGGCCTCCATATCTGTCCTCTCCTTCCAGCTGCTCTTCCGCAATTTTATAGGACGATTTCCGACATACTTGCCTGCAAAATTGTGTCAGATTCAAGGATAAAAGCTGGGTGAACAATAAGTCTTAACTTAATGACGAGATTTTGTTCTACTGTCATTTTATTGGCATGACAGTATTTATGTTTCAATCCATACCAAGAGGATTGTGGTGCAATACACCCACTGTTGCATAAAATCTTAGTCTGAAATAATTAGTACAGATTTTGAATGCATCGGATAACTGCTTCCTAATTACAACTAAAAAGGTAATTCCTAACTGATGACCTGAGTCAAATACTAACCATCAGATAACTGTTTCCTAATTACATACTGAACGGATAGTTCATAATTGACGACACCCTTAGTCAAATACTTCAATTCAGAGACATCAGGAAAAAGAAAACTAAAACCCTATTCCGAAAGATAATCACAACAAATCAAAACCTAAAAATTAAATAAAAAAGCCAGCATGTGTTTACTTACCATTCATTTCTTTCAAGGCAGCGGCAAGGTCTAAAGGATTGCCAAAACTAACAAATCCAAAACCTCGAGTCTTTCCGGTCCTCTTATCTCTGACAACCTGGAACATTGTTAACCAGTATTGGTAAGCCATCAAGTAATAATTGACTAGAACAAGAAGTACAGAAGACAAATTGCAAATGCCAAACTTGAAATTGAACAAGAAGTATTAAGTGTGGCTGGTGGAGACTACACAAGTGGAAGGACGGAGAAAGAGAATATAGATTAATCCCTCTTACAAGACTGCTTTTAGACAAAGGACATCAGAAATGATGTTGCGAGTCGTTAACCTTGAAAAGTTCAACGTAAAAGTGATAGACATAACCATGGGAAAATTACGCGAACAATGGTGTGAAGATAAAAAGTTCATCTGTACAGATGTTTGTGGCATTTAGGAGACAAAACATATTGGTGAAAATCAAGGAAAACAAAACCCGATTGTTCAAAATCTATCTCATGTTACTTGCCTAAATTCTTTATTTTGTATGCAAGAGCACATCCCATATGACAATACTCTGCAAAATCAACCAATAAATTACTTAAACATTGTTAGATTTCTCATTTTTTCCTACATACACCTTTTACGTCTCATGGACAGCTAGAGTATATATTTGGGTGGCTTGATGCAGAGAGACTTCTCAAAATTCAACTAATATAAGAGTTGATGAGCCTTAACCACACATCTGAAAAAACTGTGCAGTCGAGAAAGAAACAAAAAACAACAGAAATATGAGAGTCAAGAAACTTACTCTTGCCATGTTAAAGGTAGGAAATCTTGTAAAGGCTTTCGAAAGCACCTCATCATTCACTTCATTCCCGAGATCCCCACAAAATAAGCGATAATCATCTGCAAATCACTTTCAACCAGTTAAACATAGACATAATATGACCAACAAAAGAATACAATTTTCATCAAAAATGGAGTGTGCCTTGATTCTCACTAAAAGATAGAACATTAGGTTATATATCCATTCATGAGTAGACACACAGATTATCTATTCATCCATTCATGTGTCATCAACCCATTATTTCTACGCGCAAAGAACACTAATAATTAATTTCATTACCATCTCTATGAGCTAATAAAAGTGAAAATGGATAAGGTAGAGATCGTACTTTCTGGCCACTCAGCAAGTGTTGGATCCTCCCAAGTCTGTCCAGCAGCTTTACGAGGAATTGCCCTCTTTTTGGTCTCTGCTTTGTGTTCAATTTCACTGCTTGCTAATGCAGCTTTTACACTTTCTAGTGCTTCTGGTGTAATTGACAGTGCATCTCTCTGGAACAATTGTTGAGCCTGTGAAAAATACAGATTATTATACTTGCATCCATCAAATAAAGAAAACCCTGAAACAACATAAAAATTGAACGTTTCACTAGCCTGTTGATATTGTGGCAAACTATAACCAGTGGTTGCTGGGGCAGGAGTAGCATAAACAGGTGGATGCGGCGATGGTGCGGGAGCAGGGATTTGATAAGTAGGTGTTGGAGGGATATGTGAATTAGGGTATTGATAGGCAGCCATTGGATCAGGTTGTTGTTGTTGTTGCTGCTGTTGAAGATGAAAAGGAAGAGGGAAATATGAACCATTTGAATACGTGAATTGTGAAGAAGTCGAACCATCATTCGCCATATTTCTTTTATCAAGACTAGCAAAGATGCCTCTCCGTTACAAAACTAAGGAGTAACGAACAAAAACTATAATAAGGACACAGATCCCTGCTATAAAACATAAAGACAACTCAATCAAAGATGACCAACAAATGTCCAATACAATTCTTACATCAAACAGCTTAATCAAGGTTATGTGTCTATAAAACTATATACAACTAAGTTGCTGCCCTGCTAAATTAGTCTGGAATGTCTAAGGAAATAAACCCATTAAATTGAGTAATTTGTTTGACATTTGAATTACAAACATTTTCACAAACAATTAAAGATGATAAATTGTGATGAGAAGATCAAAATATATGTAGCAACTAAAGCTCATAAACTGTGATGAGAAGATCAAAATATATGAAGCATTTTCTTACCAAGTCTTTAGAGGAATGAATATCGAGTTAGCTTGCAAATTTGTTCCAGAATGTGTTGAAGCTGAAGTTGATAAGTTAGGTTAGAGAATCTGATTAGAAAAAACTGAAACCAAATTTTGTTTTGATAGAAATTGTGTGAACTCAGTTGAGGACGATGGAAGAATTGGAGAAAATATGGAAAAATTGAAATCTCGTTCTAGGAAACTTGAAATCTCATTCAACTTTTTCTGCGTTGGGTTGGGTTGTTAGAAATTGTGTGCAGTAGATTTTAGGGTTGGGTTGTTAGAATTCGTATAGCTAAAAAATTGACATCGAAATTGATCAATTAAATCTTCAGTTTATGCAAAGCTATTCAAAAATTAAACGAAATTGGACAATTAATTGAAACTAAATTTACCAACCTGTACTTCCGCTTATGTTCGTTCCTTGGGGTTTAGTAATTACTGCAATTTTAATGGGGTTCTTGACAAATATAGGGTATATATATATGAAATTAGGGTTTTAGGGTATTGAATGAGCAAGCGAAGATGATTGAGGAAAATCGAATTGGGGGTGAGCGAGAGAAGACGATTGAGAGGGAAATCGAATTGGGGTTTCGAGAGAGAGAGTTTTAATGGAATACTAGAAAGATGTTTATAGAACATGTTCCTTATAAATTGTCAAGGCTTTGGTCCAAAACTCTCAAGGGGACTAATTGAAGGTGCTCTAGTCACATGACTTGCATCACAGAAACGCATACGCATTTATGGTGCATTTCCCAAAGTATTCACCATCGCGATTCACATGGCCGCACTCACGCTGTTTCTCTCGGCGCTCTTAGTAATGATTTGTGAGTGGACCATATTTCCTCAGCACCAGCTCCAGGTTGTAAAACATTCAACTCCCTTGAGCCTAGTCCCCACTACTGCATAACTTTCTTTACATGTTTTTTTTCCTTAAAACTACTCCGAATCTTGAGTGTGTAATTTTGTGCACTCTTTAAAGAGTGGGCACATAACAAAATGGCATCATTTTGAGATATAAAGCTTCATCATCTATCTCTTATAAAAGGAGAAGATAGAGAAGGAGACACAAAGTAGAGGGGAAAAAAGAAGAGAGAATCCTTATTATTATGTGTGTATCGAATACAATGTTTAAGCCTCTATTTATACAGATAGAAGACTTGGTGTCCAAGATATGTAAACCCTAAACTTAGGCACGAAGGGCATCTTGGTAAATAAATAATGGTTTATAACACTCCCCCTGATGACCAATGTGGCTAAGTCAATACAAAGATATCGAGGAAAACTCAAAAGAAAAAACACGAAATTGCATAAGCATGTAAAGACTTAAAAAACAAGTGTTGGACACGCAAATGTTGCCTCATTAAAACCTTGACAAGGAAAACCCAGTGGGACAAAACCTTGACGAAGGAAAAAGAGTACAACATGGTAGTCCAGTAAAATTCCTTTTACTATGATGCTCTCCCTGATAAGTACTTCAGTTAAATCTTGGCTTGCAAATCTTCGAGTCGACACTTCCCAATTTCGATGAACGAATTTCTTGAATGCTGGAGATAACAATGCTTTCAAATGAAATTTGTCAGTTGATGAAGTCTTCTTTTGTGTTAGTCTTCTAATGGAAGTGTTCTCGAGTCTTCACGCTTCTTAAAATACATTGAGGACTTGCTTCTTGGATAGCTAGCTTCTCGGAGATGATTTGCAAAAGTAGTTGATGTAGTTTCTTCAACAAAGTGCCAATACGAAGTTATGCTACCAAAAGTGAGCAAAGTTTATGATCATACCTTATATATGGATCAGAATGATATCCAAATTCCTAAAGGGCTTGTAATATTCATTTGGTCTAACAAAATGACCTAGTTAATGGTGAGAATCCACTAAATAACTGAAATTGATACAACTCCCCCTTGGATGACCACCATGTTGAATTAAACTGTCTCACTAAAACCTTGCCAGTAAAAACCCAATGGGAAAAAATTTGGACGAAGGAAAAAAAGCATAAATATCAACATTTGAATAAAAATTCATTGTCTGCGAGATGTTGCCTCATTAAAACCTTGTCAGGAAAACCACATGGGACAAAACCCGAAACGAAAGAAAAAGAGTACAACTTTTGACGATTTATGGATGCTAACTCAACTGTATGAGTATTACAAAAAAATAAGCATCAAAATCGTAACTCTAGTCTATATCAAAGATGAGTTTAATCTAGCATAATTCTAACTGCAGATAATAGAATTTATGATGTCAAAGCGTGGATTTTAGTGTTTTTAAGGAATCCTCAAGAGTCCTATAAAGTTGAAATCATCAACTAATTAATCCAGATTTTGGTTCGTACCAAAATTCTAAAAACACAAAAAAAAGGATTTTTAAACCTTATGTAAGCAAATAAGGTGGCTGCCTGAATAAAATTTGAATCCTCAAAAGATTACAAATTCAATATGTTCTTCGACCACATATCTTGTGTCAATGCAATATGAGTCCTTCAAAGACTACCACGCCAAGTGCATTGTATAAATAGAACAATTAATGAATCAATCCTAGGGTCTGAGCAAAAATAAAACCATTAAAATCGTTTGTACAACGAAAAATTTCTCGTGTAACGCATTATGACTACACTAGCCTGTAATTAATATAGGCTTGGCATTTTTAAAGTGTTAAGGTTTGGATCCAAAAATGTGTCAATCGAGAAATTAATCCAAACTAATTTGGATTGCATGCCAACCAATCACATATGTCGATATTTCTCTAAAGAGGAGTTAACAACCACCATCTTTATTATTTCAGTAGCTACTTTATATCAATATTCGACAACATATTAACTAATGACGATCCTACACAATTCTCAAGTGTATGCATATCTTGAAAAAAAATTCAAAGAATTGCTGGTACCAGCGCCCGCAGGCATTATAATCTCCCCATCTTCCAGTGAGGAGATAAGAACTATGAGAATGTAGATCTTTCTGATAGAATCTATTGGAGCACTATGTAGCCTCTTATAAAATGCTATGTTTATTATAGATGTGACTGGAATTTCCTTCCAAGAGGCATAAGCTTATTAAAAGGAATAATAAAATATTTTCGCGCCTTATTTGAGATGGCAGCCTTTTTCGATTTGATCTATAACTTTTAAGTTAATGAACACCAACATCTGTTAGTGTGTAGTCTCCCCCTGATTATGGCGGAAATATTTTCATCTTATTTACGAAAATAAGTTTCATATGTAGAGTATTATCTGATTAATTCGAGACATATACTCATTATGAAATATGTCTTTTGACATAAGAACAAATGTAGTCTTAATAGACATACATATATACCATCAACCATGGATTACTTTTGGAACACCAAGAAAAATAAAATAAAATAAAGATGATATGTTAAAACCAAAAGTATTAAAAATATGTAAAGAAATCTCCTATAATTTTGTAACTTCAAGAGCCAACGAGATAATGGTTTAGATTGAAGTTAGGACACTTTCTTTTATCAAAAGAAAATTAAACTAAGATCCATATAGTCACTACAAGGACTAATAATTTTGGCTAACAAGCCGGGTGCGCACCCATTGATCTTTTATGTCCTACCGTATCTCAACATTAGTTTGAACGGTCTTAATTTAGGAGATTAATATTAGGAAGAAGAAAAATTTGCTCAATATCCGTTAGGAATGCAGCAATTGGTGTTTTCAATTGTGAAATAACATGATAACGACATCTCATCCGTCTAGGATCTATAGAGAAACCAACGTCAATTGGCATATATGATTCTTTTGTAAAAAGTTAATAAATTAAGATATCAATGTCGTTATCGATTTTGGAAAAAAAAATATATCCATTATTGGTTGAAAATAGCAAATAATTTAGAGAATATACCAATTTATTTTCTCACATCTTATAAAAATGATGGAGAAAAACCAATACCGATTGGTTTATACGGTACACTAAAATTGTATCGACAAAAAGGGGGGAAAATATATCGGGTTAGTCATCACATATGAAAAATCCATTCCTTGTAGATGATGGTTTCTTGAAGATATATAGAAACCATTTATAATTAAATCACGTGATCTTCATCGAATGGACGAAGATACCAAAGTTAATTGGCCGTAGGTTTTTCAACCATGCACGTGATTGAATTCTAGTAAAGGTATTAAGATTGCGATAACACCGAGTTTTTGGCGATTACAGTTTCAATTAAGGAATAGAAACTGTGTAAACCATCTTTCGATGGATTTATTTTTCTTTTCTCTATGAACAAAAAAAATTAGAGAAGAAAGAAAATACAATTTCTGCGATTACAATTCCAAGATGGAAGATTAGATATGGGTGTAAAAAATCTTCGGTGTAAAAAAAATCTTCTCCTTTTCCATGGCTTGGTTGATAGAGCAACGTGCATGATAGCGTCTTATAAAAGGAGAAGATAGAGAAGGAGACACAAAGTAGAGGGGAAAAAAGAAGAGAGAATCCTTATTATTATGTGTGTATCGAATACAATGTTTAAGCCTCTATTTATACAGATAGAAGACTTGGTGTCCAAGATATGTAAACCCTAAACTTAGGCACGAAGGGCATCTTGGTAAATAAACAATGGTTTATAACACTATCAATTTTAATTTCAACAGTTAATTTTCAACGGTTGGTATTTATAGGACTCATTTTTAATAGAAAGACCTTGGTATTTATAGGACTCATTTTTAATAGAAAGACCGATATTAATAAAAGGAATATGTCATGAAAAAAAAATTAATTGCCGTTTGAGTTACATAAGAAAAATTGCACCGGAATGTCAACCAAATGTCATTCTAACCATGTCATTGGATTCCAAGAACTTTAAAATTGAACATTAAAACAGTATCAGCTACAGCTCCAAATCATACATAACTGTTCACCCAGAAGTACTTCTCCCACCAAATTGATGAGGTCAATCAACTTTCAGATATGACTTCAAGGAAACAGAGAGCATCTAAACGAGGCATGAGTATGCCAGAGCCTTTACCTCCCTGAGTTCCTCAGCTGTTTTGTCCAATTTGTTCCTTGAAGAAACAATCAGTGAAAAACAAATGATGCGGTTTCTCTTGATGGGGATATATATAATATTAGCTCATACCTTGTACAATTGACTATTCTCCATTTTTGCAAGTTACGAGGAAGGAATAGATGAGCCCAGCAGGTACATCGTATGAACCGTCAGAGCACACTCCATTGAAACCCAAGTGCCCTAAAAATCCACCATGGAGAAAAAGAGTATGAGCAAAGTCAACATTTGCAATTCTGATTATGGAAAAATTGGGCCTATGAAACTATTATACCTCTGGAGTTCCAGCAGCAGCAACCCAATCACGAATGTGATCACCAGCAGAACTTGCAGCAGACAAGGCACTTGAGAACTTTCTAGCTTTGATAATTGCAGCACCACGTCGTTGAACAGTGCTCATACATTCTCCATTCAACCTTCAAAGCATACAACATATATCTATTCAGCCGAAGGGGCACAGAATACTGCAAATGTATGTTTGTTCAATAAAAAGAAAGAAAAAGAAGTCCAATAAAAGGTCTGCCATACCATGCATCATCAGCAACAAGCTCCCTAACAGCATTTTCTCCATCTGATGTTTTGACATTTGCATGGGTAACATCAGGATACTGAGTTGAAGACTGGTTTCCCCAAACGATAACATTCTTAACATCACTGAATTGGACACTCAATCTCTCTGAGACTTGACCAAGAGCCCTGTTGTGATCTAAAAGGATAAGGCAACTGATGTTTTTTCTCAGGGATGGATCGAGCAAACTCCTTAAGGATCAAAATTGGTGTTTGCAGGGTTTGCAACAACTAGAACCTGCATAAACAATAAACAAAGCAAAAATTCCTGAGTGCACTAATCTGACCATATCTTTCTACTCTTGATTTTGAAAACCAGTCGAACCTTGCAGTTAGCAGCTGCATGCGCTTATAGGGCAGATGCTTGGGACTTGTAGATAGAAACATTTTCGGACATCACATCCTTTCTCTCCATTCCTTCTTTCCTTGGGACTCCACCAACCATGACTGCGATGTCGACTCCCTTGCATGCCTCCACGACATCAGTTGTAGCAACAACACCTGGTCGAAGCAGAAATATTTGGTAATTTCTTATCTCAATGCAAACAACTATGCAGGTGTTTTTCGAATACAGCACTGTGAACAAAAAAGAAAGAAAATTGAGTATCTACCTTTAAGATGAGGAAAAGCAGCATCAACCAGCTATCTTAACTCCATTCAAAGCCTCTGCTGCTGGTGGAATGTCAAGCATATGCAAAATAACAGACTGATCAGCACCCAACATCACTCCCCTAGCAATCATTGGTACGAGAGCATACCCGATTTGTCCTGCAAATTTGACCAATCGCAAATGAAGAATAAGCACCTATATGAAATACTCATGACATACGAAAAAAATCTGACCTTAGGAAAACAGAAAATGCATAAATTTCATCTTATTCGTTAGGCTTGATCTTGACTACATAAAAAACTTACAGACAGTAACGATGAGAACTTTGTCAGACCTTCTTCCTTGAGATAAGTGCTTCCATTTTATCACATCTAATGATGTAATTTGATAAACAACATTATTATTAATATTTAAGATAACCTGAACTGGTGGCAGAATTGAGAGCTTCGCCAAGTAAAGAACAAATAACAAGCGCAGTCAGAAAAATCCTCTTGCAGAGCGCGCGCAATGTGAATGTCTAAACATAGTGTCCAGCATATGAGGTAAAGTCAGACCCACATATATAAAAGCCAGTAAAACAACATACTAAAATTGAAGGAAAACAAAAGTTCACCGAATCGTTATGACATAAAATCCATGGTTATGTACCCAATTGACTAATTGCACACAGATAAATTTAAAATCATGCACCTTTTGGATAACAAGAAACTGTTAGCTATGTTGTGAAAGGCGCCCTAGGCACTCGCCTAGGCGCTCTAGGTGCACGAGTCGCCCAAGCAATAAAACGCCCTAGGCGCGTAGATGTGTACAAATTTTTTTCATGGGCACCTCGCCTCGCCTAACGCCTAACACAACATAGCATAAATAGTGCATCAACGATAAAAGCAAAAGAATCACATTGGAACCAACTTGTATTTACAGTAGGAAGATATATGGATGCAATTTACTTGTACTTCATAAAGAACCATTGGAGCTCAAAAATGTTACCTCATCTGCTTGATATCTCCAGGGCCATCAAGATGAATCTACTAGCAAATCCAAATACCCTTTTTCACCATTCTTTTCCATCACTCTGTTGAACCATTTCTTCTCCATCTTTCTCTGAATAATCTTCAATTTCTATTGTTCCTAGATTTCGTAATCTCAGAAAGTTTTCTCTTTTCTTCTTCAACTTCGATTTATCAACCTCTTTCCATTTCACTGAAGGAGTCTTAGACTCTTAATCTCTGCTTGCCCTCATTTTGAAACCCTGAATCATCATCCACTGCGGATCGGGGAGACAACAAGGAAATGATGGAGACAAGCCCGAAGAAACCCGATTTGTCCTCCAAAATGCTACTGAGTTGGTGAAATTACTCTTAGACTAAGTCTTATAAATTTAGATTGGAGGTCTTTAGATTAAGACTTAAGTGTTGCGATTGAAAAAAAGTGTGGCGAAAAAGTTAACACTAGTTCTCTCTCTAGCTTGATTGCTAGCGTGTGAACTAGCATCTTAGATAGTTCTGTTGAATCATTCGGCGCAGGAAAAGTACCTTTCGCGGAACGAAGCAGTATTTGGGAAGAATATACCAAGCATCTACGTTGAATGGTTGGCGCCAAGCTAAAGCCCCGAATGGAAACGCGCTACATGGGGGCGCTTTGACCGAGTTGATTGGTCAAGCGCGGGATGGTTCGCGAAAGGTTATGTGGCCCAGAATGGTTCGGCGCTTGGCGATGTTTTGTTTCCGACTAGCATGCTAGACTAGCAATCCCATAAGACTTAGGTGATTTTGCTAGGCGACGTGGATTGCTAATCTAGGTGCTAGACTAGCACCCCATAAGACTTAGTCTTACTGTCCTTGAGTTATTGCGATTGCCACGTGTAGTGCTAAGGTGTTACTCACTTTTGCCCGGCGGATATGCCAACTCAAACTTTCTTTTGGTGGAATGAACATTTCGGTGAAGGGTCTCGTTGAAAACTAAAAGCGCATATGCAGTTATGCACCAGTGACGGGCCCATGTAGAATCTTGGGAGTACAGTTGTCTGTTGGAAATGTGAAAAATCAATTAACAGAAAGAAAAAAAAAAAAATATTGTAAAATTGACGAAGGCTTTGCGATTGTTTTCAACAAATATTTTTATCTTTCCCAAATAATTGGTGAGTACAATCGGTCAATAAAATAAGACTTTCATGATACAATGAAGCTCTTTTCAACAACGTTGTTGGATTCAATGGTTGTACTCCTTTGACCCATGCATGAACGCGCAGTTATGGGATTCTGACAATGCTTAGAAATAAAAGAAATCAGAGATTTTTGAGGTGTTGAAATGTGACAAAGTGTTCGCAATTTATAGAGGGTTTTATGTATATTGGAGATACCTCATCATCTTCGAAAGACATCAATTAATGGTGTATAATGGAATAGACACCTTATGGAAAAAGACGCTTTTGTAGAATTTTTTGGTAATCCAAATAAGGTTTTCAAAATTCACATAAAACAAATTTCTAGTGACAGAAGGAATATGTAGAACATTTAACAGAGAAACTGTAGTTGAATCAACAAAAAACAAATGTAGAACCAACATGAGTAATGTGCAAACCTCAGCCATTACCAACTCGAACCTGATCTGCACCTTGATATAATGAATAAAGATCAAGTTGGACCAGTCAAAAGTGATGTGATACCAGCTTTAAGAAGAAGTAGGTGAAGTATCTATATACACAACAAAAGTTTCTGATTCGGGACACCAAAAAGAATCATTGAAATAATCATAATACTCATCAACATAAACATGATAAGCTTGAGCCATAGAAGAATTAGCGGTAGAAAATCAATGCCTGCATTCAACAACTGAGTGACTTGGATTTTTGAAAATGTGACATTCAATGGAATATATAGTTATATCTGGTTGGTGGATGGAAGTTAATTCTTAACATCCACGACCAAATCTACTACTAGAGTAACCTCGAGAAGAATATCGATAGAAAATTTGAGATGATTATTTCCAAACCACCACCTCTAAAACCCTCTAGAAAATTTGAGATGATTATTTCCAAACCGACCACCTCTAAAACCATGAGATCTTGGAAATGAACCTCTAAGAGAGAAAGAATAAAGATAATCATTCAGAAAATGTGAAGGTGGATAAAATTGGAATGATGAGGGTGCTCAAAATAAGACTGTGAAGAAAATGAGTGTGTTGATGTGCAACATTAGCATAAGCGGTTAAGAGATCAACCGTGGAAGCAGATTCAACTCTTGATTCTTCGGATAACAATAAACCTAACAAATCTGTTGAAGTCACATGATTTGCAGTTTTGAGAAAGTAATCAAATTCTTAAAAATTTGAATATTCATAAAAGTCTTGAAAGCATTATATTCATTTGGTAAACCTTAAATAATACAAAAAATTAGATCCTCAACAGATACATGACGATCAATTTGCGCTAATTGATAAGAAATATATCTACCTTTGTTGAAGAATATATGCATGCATGGAATCAGTTCCTTTCTCCAAGTTAACCAAATCACATTTGAGTTGCATAAGACAAGATTTAGTAATAGCATTGTAATTGTGTTCTAATCTTCTACGTACCTCATGTGAAAAAGTGTAATTAAGAACTTGAGAATGACATTCTTCAGTTAAAGAGGTCAAAAGCTAAGAAAGAATGGTATAATATTGATTTACCCAATATGTGTAGACTGGATTCTTGGCGAGTTGGAAGAGAATAGGAATCAATACACGAATCGAGAGTCGCAACAAATGAAGATTCATGATTTGTTAAGTCGGAAATACTTCACGAGTTAGTGAAAACTGTCATCAACAAAGTGAAACAGATTGTAACTACGAAAAAATAGGAACAATTTGTGATTTCCATAGTGCATAATTTGTTGAAGTTAACTTGGGAGGTGGTTTAAATGTTTGAGAGATATGATTATTAACATGCGTTGAAGTTTGAGTCGCCATTAATGGAAGTGTTGGAGAAGAAAATTTTTTAGAAATTTTTTAAATGCTCTAATACTATATGAAGAGCAATGTTATCGTTGGAAAAATACTCAGGATTTCAATTCGTCAATTCTTCTTGAAATGAGTTACGGGACCAATACTTATATCAATCATTACAACCGACTCAATACATGACAGCTGAAAATAAAGATTTTGTTATCTTTTAACCAAAACTAACACAACCTAACAACTAATAGAGTGACACATGTCAGATAATTACTGGCTACAGAAAACTAATATCTAACCATAACAATTTGAAAGTCATCAATGAAATTAAAGCAAAATTGATAAATGGGTAAAACTCATTTTCAGAGACTTGTATCCTTGAAACCATGCACTCTTGGTAGTCTCCAAATATGTGTCATGTGGCCAAAACTTGCCTCGTCATATGACCTAAAAATATGCACTTTCACGTGAAATCCAAGATTTGTTTGTTGATTCGTTATTGACATTATGCCCCCACATCGGAAAATTTTCCTATAACATGCAGTGTATTTTCCATCAAAAGAAGAAAAAGGATTTTCTATTCCAAGGTAAACTTGGGCCTGAAGATAGTTATTTTTTCAGAAAACCTTCTTTTATGTCTGGTGAAATTCATCTAACAACAACTATATATAGGCATTTTTTAGGGTTAGACAAACTTTCAATGGCGGCTCTTGTTCTCTCGTCAGATCGGATGCGTAGTGTTAGTAATAGTTTTCGATTCCCGTTTCACCCTCCAAGATACTACGCACTTGATTTCCTTAATCGATCTCACCCACAACTAAGAGTTGCTAAGAGTTGATTCCCTTAAGAAAAGTATATCTGATAAATTTGTCTCCCACGAGAAATACCTACGAGTTTTGTTTCGATTTTTTGATAAATCAAGGTGAACAGGGAACCAATTGATAACAGGACTTATATTCCAGAAGAACAACCTAGAATTATCAATCACCTCACAATAATCTTAATCGACTAGCGAAAAAAGAAATTGTGGAATCACAAACGATGAAACGAAGGTGTTTGTGACCACTTTTCTATCTTTCCTATCGGAGAAATTAATCTCAAGCCAATCTTACAATTGTACAATCAATACGATATAAAAAGCAAGATCAGATCACGCAACTACGAGAAAATAGTTGGGGCTGGCTTCACAATCCCAATGAAGTCTTCAAGTCGTTAACCTACGAGTGGTCTCGGTAGAAACCTAAGGTTAAAGGAGAATCGACTCTAGCTTATACAACTAGTATCACACAAGAGGTGTGGGGATTAGGTTTCCCAGTTGCTAGAGTTATCCTTTCTATAGTCTTCCAAATCAGGGTTTGCAAGCTAAGTTACCTTGGTAATGAAGCATTCAATATTCACCGTTAGATGAAAACCAGATTAAATTTAAGCTAATATCTTTCAACTGTTAGATCGAACTTAGCTTGTTATACACAAATGAAATGCACGTTCTTTTAGGTTTGTGTAACCGTACCTAAACGTTTACACCTATTTGGTTCAACAGTAGTTAACCAAATGGTTAGCCATATGAGCACTTTCATATTAACCATAATCATCTTCACCATAACTAGTTCAAATGACTCAAAAGAACTAGTTAGAGAGTTGTTCAATTGCTTAGATCTCATAGAAGTATACAAGACACAATCGAAGCAAAAACGATTTTGATTCACTCGAATCAATTCATGAACTTTATAGCCACGGTTTGCAAATATGCATTCCTTAGTTTATATAAGTTAATTTAAGTTCACGAATAAACCGTTTTTAGAAAATAACCTACTCAAGTATGCATACCAGTACGCATACTTAAGTACCCGGATTAAGTTTGTTTTCGGTTCACAAACTCCAATGAGAAATTCACGGAACATGAACTTGACAAGATGCGCGTACGGGTACGTGAACTTTAGTTAGGCTATCTGAGCAGCAAAGTACGCATACTTTGGTTCAAGGATTTTGGACTTACCCACGTATGAGTTCGCGTACAATGTTTATATCCATTCAAGGTTATATATTCTAAACTTTCATTTCAATCACTGAAACATTCTTAGTGGATGTTAAATAGAGGTTACTCACACACTATTCTTCATTAAAGCGATTTTCAAGATATTGAAATAATCAACATGACTTTTGTTACTTGTAAAGATGAACTTGGCCAAAGCAAAAGCTTACCAATACATATTTCGAGAATAGATGAGAGAGATAAACTCGGCTCGAAATAGAAAATATGTATAATCGAAGTCTATATAGCAATACGACTTTTGTCTCAAGATAGGAGATAGAGTATATAGACTTTTGAGTGATAGATAAGTTCAAGTCTCCACATACCTTTTAGTCGATGAAGTTCCACCAGTTCCTTGAGTAGTTCTTCGTCTTTGTATGATGATCGCCGTGGATTCTAGAGCTCAACTACACTTTTTATCCTAGTCCGAGACTTAGCTATAAGTAGACTAGAAATCAAGACTTATAGTTTTGGCAACTAAACTTGACAAACAAGCTTGAGATAGCAACGCTTGCGAGTTCGACCGAGCAGTGCTCTAACAATCTCCCCCTTTGTCAATTTTAGTGACAAATGTTTTAACAACAAATGTTGGTTTGTTTAAGCCATTTAAAGTGTTTTTACTTGAGCATAAAACGGCCCGTCTAGTTTTCTGATTATGGAAATGGCTTATGCATCTTCTAAATGGTGTATAGGTCTCTATGGTCGAATCCTAGCGTACCTTTTAGACTCGAGCTAGTTGTTTTTAGTAAAGTTTTTTAACTATCAATACATATGGAATACAAGATAAATAAAATTTGCAGACTTCTCTTCCACATGCATGATCTCCTTGGTTCTTGACATTATTCGAAATCATCGTCACTTCCAAGTACTCCAATGATTCCAAAGGTTGTAAGTTTAGTATCATCGTTGTTGAAAATTCGTAGCCATAACAATGAGAAAACAAAAGCTCTCAATCATTGTTACACAGTGTTATAGTATTATTACACAACATCAAAGTTCAATTGTATCACAACTTCGACAACAATACTATGGTGATATGTATCACTCCCCTTAGTTAATACTCCATCTCACATGGAAACCACTCCCCCTTACATAATGATCCGAAAACCATATGTATTTGTAGTGTGAACTACACATAAATTCTCCCCTTTTTTGTCAATAAAATTGGCAAAGGTATGAAAACTAGTGGGATCCTAATGAAATTTCCATAAAGACACTTCATGAACAAAATAAAGCACATATCAACTTTTTAGATGCAATCATATAGCCGAAGCTAAATGCATTCATCAAGGAGTTTATAAAGATACAAGATAACCCCTATAATACACTACACCAAAACAACCGATTTGGGACGGATATAAGCGTTGCAATGAATTTAACCAACGTTTATTTCCGTTGGGAATATGGCGTAGCAAATTTGTGTGCAACGCCAAAATCCGTTGCACAAATTAATTTGTGCAACGTATATAAACGTTGGTCAGCAGGTTCAACAACGTCTAATTTTGCAATTTGAGCAACAGATTCTTAAATTTGTGCAACGGTTACATTAATTTAGGCAACGTATAACACTAATTTGCGCAACATTTATATACGTTGCAAAACTATTTACGGAGGTAAAAAAAAAAATATATTAGGCGATAGTTACGCGAGAGTTTCGCACCTTCATATACCATTGTAGATCAACTAGAAAACCCAATTTTACATATGAATATATAGTTGGTCATCACAATCCATGCATCAAGATATATATTCATATGAATTATTTGTAATAAAAATATGAATCCCTTAAACTGAAGCATGTATCAGATGAACCATAATAAACCGTACAATTATTTGGTTGATTCAAAGATAAATACTAAGTTTTTGATGAATTTGAAAATATGAAAGTTAATGTTAATTTGTCTAAAATTTAAGTTGAGGCCTTAAAAGAGGTAGAAGTTAAGGTTTATGGAAAATTCAATGTGTTAATGGGAGATAACACAGAACCTGAGGTTACTATTTGCACCTTATATGGAAACATGACCTGCAATGGTTTCCCATAATGGTTGGGCATCTCCATCATCAACTGAGCACATCTGTTTAAATATAGAAGAGAAACAAGCTTGTTATAACCACCAGCTATGAATTACTATTAAGCTTTGATGGAAAAAAAACTAATTGAAAACAATAATGTTCATGCTCATATAAAACACGAAGCGGAGAGTAAACACATACCTTGGTCCTTGAAATTGTGATAGAGCTGAGTGTAGTTGGATTCGGCTTCAGATATATTCAAATACTGCAATAAAACTGACTCCATTAGACAAGGCATCCACAACGCAGACATCTATCAAGACTAGGAAACACTAAACACTAAACTGACTCCATTAGACAAGGCTCTCACTGAAACCAAACAAGACACACTAGATAAACTCCTTACCTGATTTCCAAGTTGTTATGTAATCTTAACAAGATTAAATCCCCCAACAACACCAATACCAGCACTAAATATGAAAAGGAAATAAATTCATGCCAAATATTTCGATTGATCACTTACATTCTTCGATTCTATAAACAACGTTTTGCTTCTGAGAAAATGAGTCAAATTCCTTTACAAAAACATAAACCAAAAAGAACATGTGGAGTTTTGAATAAAGGAAGGAGTTATAACCTACCAGGAACTTTTGATGCATCAACTGACTGAACGGTAGGTGGCGGAGTTGCGATGCGCCGGAGCCGCAACTGTTTGCGATGGTGAGCGAGGACTTGGAGCTTGCATTGAAGCACCCATTGCGTTCGTTGAGAAAATTCTCTGCGGTGTTATTCCCTCCTCGGCATAAAAGGCCTTTGCGCAGGTATATGTGCAGGGTCCTGAGATGCTGTATGGCCAGGAATGGAACCCATTTTAGAAGGACCACCACCAAAAGGACCATATGAAGGTTTCAGAGTTTGATATGGTGTGTTAGCAACTCCCTGAAAAGATGATGAATAAAGGGAGAAGTTGGAGTCAAAATCCAATTACATTAAAGAATATACATGCGACATCGACAATTAATAACAAGAATGATAATAGAACATGTAATTATATACAAGCATGTACACTGACAGGATAAATCTGAGCACCCAAAGTCGTCTGTTGATACTTCTGCACGTCTTTCAGAGGAGGAGGATTTGAAGGGGTAAAAGAGTGCACAGTGGGCTGAGCAACAGGTGCAGGAGGAAAGTTTGTCTGGAAACAAACAAAAAAGGATTACAGTTGAGATAATGAGAAAAACAACGGGACCATTATCAATAAGGGTTAAGGAGGCATAGTTTTTTTTAAAGAAACAAAAGCAATGAATTCCAAATCTACAAAAACTAGGAACAACGAACCACTTATAAGTAACACAGTGCAACAGTTGACTCGTTGTTTGAAACTTCCAATATTTTCTCATAATGAGCATCAGTTCTTGTAATACACCTTAGATCGAGCTGACTTGTTGTTTTAAACTTCCAACATTTTCTCATAATGAGCATCAGTTCTTGTAATATCACCATGTGGGACCATGTGAATTATAATAACATGCCTCAAAAAAAAAAAATTTTTTATAACAAGACAGTATAAGTTTAAGCATTCAATATTCCCTCTAGATAAAATTAAGATTTAAGGAATATGCATTATCACCTGGCGTATGCATCGTCACCTCCAAGACTAGCTTTGTTTCTTGGCATCATATGAAGACACTGAGAGATAACAACGAATGATATGTAGAAAAGAGTTTGTACTCCTCCTGCAAAGTAATTTTACAAATATTGTCATAAATGAGGGCAGAGTTCATTTTCAAACCATAGCAGGCAGGGAAATGGTCTATCATCTAAACTAGCGGACAATAAAGTTTGAGAAAAAATCAAAATGAGTTTAACATCCTCATTATGGGAACTATATATCACAGGTGACCTATAACGTTATTGTCAGTCTTTCACCCTCAATGGTCTGTTATGTAATGAGAAACAACCACACAAAAGAGAATGCACTTTCTTTGATTTCTCATGAACTCTATCTTTGGAGTCACTTCCTGCAGTTGAATGGTTTTTCAAAAGACATAAAAAACAGTAAAATGAAGACAATGAGATTACACTACTTGAAATTCCAAATCCATATATAGATAATGCATACCTTTCTTGGTGCAAATTTGAAAGCTAGCTTATATTACTCAAACCAACAAACGGATAATATGAATCCATCATATAAAATTCAAATTAGTGAGAGAAAAAAGACAACGTACGAAAATTATATGTTGCGCGTAAATGAAAATATGGAAAAATAATTCTAGTATAGTACACCTTTTAATCTGGTTTGTTGTCTTTGCGTTGTCATCCAGTTGACCGCCAAGACTTCTGTTTTAATTAAGGTGATGTTCTGTTACATTAAAATAACCAAAATCTATTAGAAAACTTAAAGCAAGACTCCAAAATCATTTATTGTTTGATACAATAAACATTCTGTGAAATGTGTAGGAATTTGGAGTTCAAAATCTATTACATTAAAATGTCTAAAATCTATTAGAAAACTGAAAGCAAGACTCCAAAGTAAAACCCCTAACTTCAAAACACCAAAACAACTTCAATAAACACATTAAACCGAAATCCAAACAGAGGAACATACCATCAAATCCGGAGAAACCATCATGTTACTATCCTTTCTGAACTTCAACTCTTCAAGCTCGCAATAGTAACGGTTTGCATCCTACCAAAAGTGAGTTGCATCCTGTTGGCATCGAGCTAAATCTTCAACTATGTCAGTCATGAGTGACATCTCTCATACTGATACGTAACGATCAGTGGTACCTAGAGTCAGTACTGAATGGAACTATTTAGATTTGTTTTAGAATCACAAAACTGATCAGACAATAGTTAATAAAAGAACAAAGTTGCTTATAACTTCTTCTTCTATTGAATTTAACTTAGGATAAAGTATAACTCCTTTACAAACCTAACATGGTTCTTCCCTCGAGTTCTCTTCTACCTCTCTACGGTACAAGTCGCAACCTATATATATAAATGTGTAAAACTTATACTCTAAGAAAATAAAAACTATGAGTTTTACAACTCATCAAACTAGGAATCCTAATCTAAGTAAGGAAACCTCAAACTTGTTGTTCAAACAAGTGTCGACAAACTTCTAGAACCTTCCATATGTTCTCTAGCCTAAACACGGCTCATCCGCAGCTACGATACTCCTGTATCATGGCTCCCCATTTAGGAAGTCTGGAACTCCCGTGGAAGCGTTAAATTGAAGAAGTGGAAACTCGGCTTCCCTAATTCCTTCTCGAACCACTTAGCTTTACTTGGAACTTGTCCCTTACGTCCTACACGAAACATAACACGATTTCCCCTCTGGTAGGTGTTATCTTCGTCTCAACAATGCAATCTGTTTGAGTATTTCTTCGCGATCCACCCACAAATCATCAAGCGAGGGTAACTTTAACTCTTGGTCTTCTTCTTCTTCATCAAGAAGTGGAGGTTCAAAAAGTTTCAAGTATTCCACATTAATAACAGAATACATCCGCATATATGATGGTAAATCCAAATGAAATGCATTATCCCCAAATTTCTTCAAAATCTTGAAGGGACCAAGTATCGTATAGGTTTCGGCTTCTTCCCTTCACCCTTAAGTCGTTCCTTTCCTATACGTAACTGGACCAAATATCCTGTAGAAAAGTTACGGGGAACACGATGCTTATCATGTTTAGCTTTATACTTAGCTTGGGATTTACAGAATCGCGCTTCCACTAAACTGTGTATCTTTTTAATCTTCTCAACAAACTTCCGAGCTCGGCTATCTTCCTCTCTATGTCGCTGCTATTTCTTGTGAAGTAGAGAATCCCATATCAAAAGGACTCGAGGTAAATATCCTAGACATACTTCAAAAGGAGATCTCAAAGTAGAGACATGAAAAGCTCGATTAAAGAGAAGCTGAATGTAAGGCAAAAGCTGTCATCCCAAGTCTTGGGATGTTTAGAGTGATACCCACGTAATAGATGAACGAGTTCTATTTACTACTTCGGTTTGCCCGTCCGTACGAGGATGAAAAGTAGTCTTATGCTTAAGCCGAGTATCCATCGGATCCCGACTTAGTCCGAATTGACCCAAGAACCGGCTATCTCTGTCAGAGATTATAGAAGTAGGAAGCCCGAAGTGTTTCCAAACATGATGAAAGAAAAGCTTAGCTGCACCCTCACCTGTTACTGTCTTCTTGCGAGGGATCAAATTGATCATCTTACTAAATCTATCAACAACAACAAAAATATAGTCATACCCGGTTTTGGTCTCTGGTAACCCTCCTAAGAAGTCCATGGATATACTCTCCCAGGGCGTGTAGGAACCTAGTAATGGCGGATATAATCCTCTCTTCCTATTCGCAGGTTTTGAGGTGTTGCAAAGAACACAACCTCGAATATATTTAGAAACATCCAAATGGATTCTTGCCCAATACATATACCGTTTCAAATTTAACAATGTCTTCTCCATTCCAAAATGTCCAGCAATACGAGAAGTATGCGCTTCTCTTATCCAATGTATCCTATCTTCTCCACGAGGTATACACAAAGCCGTTCCCTTGTACATCATACCATCCACTAAACGAACTCACCCGAATCTCCACGGCTTAACTTCGAAAAACTTCTACGAAATCTTCATCTTGTGCATATCTCGTGGACATAATCACTTGGAATTAATGGTTGAGTCTGTAATGCTACAAGTAATGCCTTATTGGGGGGTGGCCTTGATAGCATATCTGCCAACTTATTTGTTACTCCTGTTTTATACTTGACGCAAATACCAAACTGTCCCAGGTAAGAGGCTCATTTCATATGTGGGTACTCTTTGTAGCTTGTATTGAGTGCAGTATTGTAGAGGCTTATGGTCTGTATGTACAATAACTTGTTTCCCCAATAGATAGGATCTCCAATGCTTCATAGCTTTGATGCATGGCATATAACTCCTTATCATAAGTAGGGTAATTCTCAGACTGACATGATTAAACAACTCGAATGATAAGCTCTTGGTTTCCTTCCCGCAATAATACTGCTCCCAATGCATAATTTGATGCATCAGTTTCTACCTCAAAAGGTTTTTGTAGGTTTGGCAATGCTAATACCGGAGCTTCCGTAATCTTTTTTTTTAACAACCGAAAAGTAGTTTCATGTTTAGGCTCCCATTTGAATACTGTATTGATCTTGGTAAGACTATGTAAAGGAGCCGCTATCTGGGAGAAATGCCGTATGAACTTCCTTAGATACTGACAAGCCCCGAGAAAACTTCGTACCTCAGTGATGTTTGTAGGAGCTGGCCAGGCGGAAATAACTGCAACCTTACCTGGATCGACCTTGATCTCTCCTCTTCCAATCACAAAACCGAGAAAAATCAATTCTTGCCTAGCGAATTCACACTTCTTCTTATTCAATGTCAAGGAATTTTCTCTCAGCACCGTTAGAACCTTGGAAACATGTATAACATGTTCCTCCCATGTTTTGCTGAAGATTAAAATATCATCTAGATATACTATGACAAAATCATCAATAAAGGCGCGTAGCACCTCATTCATGAGCCGCATAAATGTAGCAGGTGCATTGCATAATCCAAACGGCATAACAAGCCATTCAAATAACCCTTGCCGAGTTTTGAAGGCAGTTTTCCACGTATCTTCTTCTTTGATCCGTACCTGATAATAACCAGACTTCAAGTCAAGTTTTGTGAAGTATAATGCTCCCCCTAACTGGTCTAGCAGATCTTCAATCCTTGGTAACGGATATCGATTCTTTATAGTAATCTTATTCAATGCTCGATAATCTACACACATTCTCCATCCCCCATCCTTCTTTGGTATAAGTACTACTGGAGATCCACATGGAGAACAATTTGGGTATGATTATTTTTCGCTCAAGCAATTCTTAAATCATCTCTTGATTTCTTCCGACTCAATTATTGATGTTCTGTACAAACCTAAGTTTGGCAAAGAAGCATCTCCAACTAATGAAATTTCATGCTCTATATTCCTTTTAGGTGGCACTTGTAACTTCCTCTTGAAAAGAGATCTTTAAACTTTTCCGTAACAAACTTACGTCATTCTCTTGAGGGGAGTTAACGCTGTATATAGAATTACTTTCTTCTCATTCGAGCCAACAGTTCGATCAATAGTAAAGCGAATGCTTCACCATTGTTGATCATCCTCTTAACTTGACTTGTAGTAGCTAGCTTCATGGGCAAATGTTTCTTACTAGCTAATATCCTGAATTCTTTCCCATCCTTCTTAAACAAATAAGCACGCTCCCTGTGATGTAACACAGCATCTCGTTCCCACAAATAAGGGTTGCCAAAAATAACTTGAGCTACATCAAGTGGTACGACATCATGATCCACTTCATCGATAAATTTCTCGGTGATAGCAAACTTAAATCGACCTTTGCATAGTTACTCGTAGCTCTGTATCTTTTTGTATCCACCCCAATGGATAGGGCCGGATGGAGAGTGGTTGCTAATCCCATTGTTCCACCAAACTTGTTGAGATTAAGTTCTTCGACTCCCTGAGTCGATGATAGCTTCCACAATACTCTGTTTAACTTGAATCTTGACATGGAATAATTCTTCATGGAGTTCTTGATCGGAGTCATTCATCCTTGTCATTAACATTAATTTTGGATCAGGCTGATCTATTTCAAAGATTGTTTCTGCTTCACTAGCTTCTGTCATCAATGTGCTCTTCCTGTTACTTCGTTGATTCTCAAATTTCGTAACCTCTTTGGTTTAAGGTGTGGATGAAGCACCAAACAAGTGTCCTTCACATGTCCCTTCTCTTTGCGGTGTTCGCAAACCCTTTCTTCTCGTTCATTACTTTCCGAGGCTTGTTTTGCTTATCTCTCCCTTTCTCGGCATTCTGTCTTCTCCTTTTGTAGTTTGTTCTTTTGTCGGAACCGGTGGTAACTCTAGTCTTTTGTTCTATGGCCACAGCTTTAATAATGGCCTCTTCTATATTTTGTACACTGAATAACTTTAACTCTCTCTGTATATAGTCAGCTAGTCCTCCATTATATTTACGAAACATCTCATCACTAGTAATATCCACATCTAGTGTTAAAGCTTGATTGTAAAATTCCGCAGTATAATCTTGGACACTTTGCTGATACTTCTGCCGGAGATGGTGCCACTTGAACCATCTGTCATCTAAATATCCCACCGGGTAAAAGTGTTTCTTTATGAGTTGCTTAAACTCTGACCATGACATGTTTTCTACATCATACCTTTTCTTGTGAGCTTTCCACCATGTCGAAGCATGGTTAGATAGTTTCAGACTAGCAAAACAAATTTTTTGAGACTCATTGAGTTGGTGTCTTGTGAAATAAGTTTTCAAACTTATCTAACCATCCATCAAGTTTCTCTGCCTCCATGACCCCATCATAATCAGATATCTCCATCTTAAATTCGACCTTTAGTCCTCCATAAGGATTTTTATTGAGTAGCTCGTCTTCTTCTTCGGTTAAGATTTCTTCATCATCTTCCGTTCCTCCTATTGTGTGTTCTGCTTCCTTCTCTTCTTCTTTTTTTTTATGTTTTGATTTGGCAGTACTTGTCTTCATAAACGCAGCTAAGGTATTGGCTAACTCTTGTATCTGAAGTTCAAGTTTAGTAAACTTGTCTGCATCTGTTAACTTAGAACCCTTATCGTCTTCACTTCCCATCTTAGTTCTAGTACTTCCTCTAGGTTTTCTTGTATCTGGTAGAATGACAGTTGCTTCTCCTGATCGCGTATATTGTTCACGTGTTAAGACCATACACCACACTAACCCTAGAAGTCAGAACGTGGCTCTGATACCACTTGATACGTAACGATCAGTGGTACCTAGAGTCAGTACTGAATGGAACTATTTAGATTTGTTTTAGAATCACAAAACTGATCAGACAATAGTTAATAAAAGAACAGGTTGCTTATAACTTCTTCTTCTATTGAATTTAACTTAGGATAAAGTATAACTCCTTTACAAACCTAACATGGTTCTTCCCTCAGAGTTCTCTTCTACCTCTCTACGGTACAAGTCGCACCCTATATATATAAATGTGTAAAACTTATACTCTAAGAAAATAAAAACTATGAGTTTTACAACTCATCAAACTAGGAATCCTAATCTAAGTAAGGAAACCTCAAACTTGTTGTTCAAACAACTGTCGACAAACTTCTAGAACCTTCCATATGTTCTCTAGCCTAAACACGGCTCATCCGCAGCTACGATACTCCTGTATCACATACCCTGCATCATACGCAGCAACCCTTCGTAATGGCTAGCTATTACCTGAAAAAAAGTAAGGAAGGTTCACATAAGTGAAGCACCAGGGAGATTACAAAAAAAGAAGCAAATGAACAAGTATTTACCTCAGGAACATCTAAACCAAGAGGAAGACCAATCATATTGTCACCCTCCGGATTTGGGATGTTGATATGACTGAGTCTTCCCACCAACAAACAATAACAATGATGTGCCTTGGAGGAAACTCGCCTAGATTTATAGGACGGAAATTGTCTACAAATCCATGACTCATCATCCGAGCGGGGAGGACAAGAAGGGCCGGATATCACGCACAGTAAAGACAATAGGAATCAATCAAGCATCTCATGATTGGTCGAACTTCAATCTAATTTTACGCAAAAATTTGAAATCTCTGATTTTTTCTTCTAATTCAATAACCGTAATCCACAAAGTCACGTTAAATTAGGGGCATAAGACATAAAAATTGAAGAAATAAAAGGTTTTTACCCTTCTTGAGATTTCTGAGCAGAAGGCACGGATCTTCAGACTAAACTAATATTTGAGACGATTTGTTCTGTCTTCAATAAACACGTAATGCAAAAAAAAAAAACAACACCAAAACCTATACAGCAGCTGTAAGACGATTTAGGTCAAACAATAGATCAAAAGATAACCAACAAAATCAAAATTAAACAATACTAGTTGTAGATAATTTTTTATACCTGATGATAATCAACGAAGCAATCAACTATCAGATGAATTGATTTTGGACAAGAACAAATTGATTTTCTAGGTTTAGGAATTTTATAAGATTTTAGATAATAGATCGAGATTTCTGGGTTTTGATTACTGAAACAAAGGTTTTGATTTGGTTAGGAAAGCTAAAGAGATCTATGGTCTGAAAGAAGGTTTTCATCTCTGGGTTGAAAGAGGGGTTCTCGTGTTTTTCTTAGAAGAAAAACTCTCCGAAGATAAGAGAGAGATAATAAAAAACGAGAATGAAAATTTGAGATTTTCTAAAAGAAAAAATAATAAATAATAAATAAAAAACTCTGAGATATTTAATATTACGTAAATGCCATTGATGTCCAACGTGTTTACGCGTTTTTGAAACGTTGCTCCATTTATTTTTACTTAATAGACCAATATTATTTATTTTGTGCAACGTATTTTCAGGTGTGCAACGGATATAGACGTTTTAAAAGGGTGCAACGCCAATATCCGTTGCACACCCCCGAAATTGAAATGTTGCAAAATGCAGGATATGGTGTAGTGATATTCCACAGCCGCATTCCCCACAGATTTGGCAATTAAGCACAAGTTCAATTAAGAACTATACCCCATAAAATGTCATTCCCGAAAGAACAACAAGAGCGACCTTACTTTCACAAAAAAAGAAGGATTTCTTTGGACAACACAAATCATATAAGAATATGAATTTGTATCCAATATACTCAATTAAATTAACCACAAGAGAACCCATGATTATTTTAATCGGAAATGCTCAACATAAGAAAACTTACGGAGCCACACAATATATACATTAAAAATATGGATCAGGGAAGATCAATACTGCGGAATAGACAAGGATTCATTCTATTTTCCATCACTATATGCACAATGACATACAATAGACATAATCCTTGTAAACAAAAGTTTTATCCTTTCTTCCATCAAATAATGACATGAAAGGCTTTAACTTTTGTAATGTCAAAAGTTCATTCCATCTTTTATCAATACTTTCATACCGACATAATAGAGATAACTTTTGACCGTATATGGGAAAATCATAGTTCACGGATGCAAACACACATATCCCATAACAAATTGCAATTAATAAAACCATAAAAATTAATACTGCAAAATCATCTTCCAAACAAACTTTATAATTTAAATAAATAAATCTAAAACATTGAAGATGAAAATCGTTGGACATAGCTATGTGTAATCACAATAATGGCTATTCCAATCTCTAGTTATTCTTCTTAAAAACACAAGAATAAAATTCTCATAAGAAGTTTTCTAGACAAAATAAAATCAAAAAACTAATGAACAAAGACAGACTCCTAAACCATCAAAACCGAAGACAAACTGAAATCAAATAGACGTTTCGGAATCCTCACGAGCCTTGAGGTCTTTGAGCTTGTGATTTGACATCTATTGCATCTTCAAAGAAAATATCCTCATTGAGAAGATCTTTAACATGTGTCTTTATGAGACCAAGGTCAGAAGTAACCTTTTTCAACTCAGTTCTTAACACATCAAGACTCTTTATATAATCAACGAGTTGCAGTTTTGCTTCCTCAAAATATTTAAGAAAATCGTGAACCACTTCAGCAGAAACCATCCTCATTCTCAACATCCTGGTGCGTATAGGCATAGTAACATGAGGCATTAGGATGATCATCTTCTATTAGGGTTCTTTTCTTCCTTCCCTTGGACTCGAAACCAATACCTTTATCAAGAAAACCTCTTGCAAAACCGCTAGAGCTAGAAGAAGACATTCTTTGACACACCACAAAGTAACCTGGAGTATATGTACGTGACTCGGGGGTTTGGTATTTATAAGGTTTCTAGGGAAGTTAATTTTTACGGTTTCCAAAATTGATTCGTAACAGTAACACGGGTACCCGTACGAACACAATCCGACCCAAGGAAATTAATAACACAAAAACAGGTCGTATTTTTCGACACAAGGAATTTTTGCTACGTGAAAATTTTCACAAAGATTTTTTGGCTCAATAAATTTTATATCTTCATAGAGAAACAATTTAGAGCACATAAGTAGCAGGCAACATAGTTGCAATGAAAACTTCTTTAATAAAAAGAGAACAACAAAGAATGACATTAGACACAACCAATACTTAAGCAAAGTTTCTGCGAACAAAAGTTCAGCTATGGACGATAATAAAATATCTCAACTCAACAGAAGCAATTTTTCCAACAGTATACCTGATTATTAACAAATCTTACTCAACATGATTTTTATGAGTAAGTTTTCAACCCTTGTGATTAATTAGCACAAGTATGAGCCCTATGCTCATTAGGTGAAAGGTGTTTACGGCTGAGTCTCTTTTTCCTTACAAATCTAGGAAAGAATCTCTTTTGATGTGAAAAATTATCATAAAACTTAATGTCATCAAAATACGAGACATAGTTTGGGTTCTTACCTTGAAGAGTTTTGACTTGAGAAAGTTGACAGTCTATTGACGGTTTCCTTATAACCTTCAATTATCACCTTTAGGTTATCTTTCATATCATCATTTTTGCTTCCTTCTCTTGAAACTTTGTTCACATCAAAATTAACATTATCTCCCTTTTTGATAGAAGAAAACAACTGATCTCTTCTTAGACGATTTTTGTTAAGACGTCCGTTATGCTTCTGAGTATTTGAGGAACTCATAGAACTGACTTTCCTGGTAGAATACACAGGGTGAGTACTGAAACCAATTGGTTTAGACATACGAATGTCAGTTACACCTTTGAGGATTAAATCTAAGGTGTGTTGAAGTCGAACAATGAAATTTTTATTCAACCTAGAGTTTCTCTTTTGCTTAACAGGCCTTTTTGAATCACAAAAGAAACATACTTTCTGATCATAAGAGTGATTAAAAAGTTCCGTCTTAACAACATCGTTTGAAGATTTCTTCTTCCCATGTGATGTGCAACATACTTGATTAGTGGAGGTTACAGAACATCTTTTCCAATAGGCGAGGGATTCGGTTTTATACAAACCGGAACTCTCTCAATTGCAACAGAAGTAGATGGTATAGAGGACTTTTTGGAACATCCTTGAATCGAGAGTTTATTCAGGCGACGTTCAATTTCCAAAGCATCCTTTTTGAGACTTGCCTCAAGTAGGGTACGTGAAGATTAAACTTCAACGTCTTTGGAATCACAGTCTCTCACTATACCGAGAAGAATATTGATATGGATTTTCAACCGATTAAATCTATCAGCTTGGATTCTAACAAGGTTAAGAATCAGTTTACTCTCTTCATCTGCTTCCCTTTTGTCGGAGTCAGACTCTTTTGAAGGGTAATCGGGACAACACATGTCATTGTTAGTCGGTTTCGTTAGAACACTAGGTTCGTCTATATATGAGATTGAAGAATCTTTCTCTTTAATAGAAATTGCCGAAACATACCTTTTATTTCTGGTGACGCGTTTATCAGAGAGATTAATGTCCATAGAGTCAGATCGCTATAAACACATACTTATAAGGTCTTTAAACGTGTTTGCCTGCTCTGATACCAATTGAAAAAGTGGGTGTACAACAACCTCACCCAATAATTCGCTTAGCAATCTGTATGGACTAACTCCAATATACTTTTAAGAGAATCAACTAGACAATCAGACTCAATCTTAATAAAAAGTATATCAAGGAGTTATATCTCAATTTCTCGGTTCAATACTTACTCAAGCAAATAGAAATCAGCGAGTCTAATTGAATACAAGAGAAATTAACTTGAACGGTACCAAAGACCAATGTTCGAGGATCAATCAACAACCAAAGGTCGGATTTCCCAATTGATTGATTCAACGCACAACCTGTGATATTTTAATGATATAACAAAATATAATGCGATTAAGAAATAACACAGACACTAGAAGTTTTGTTAACGAGGAAACCACAAATGCTGAAAAACCCCGATACCTAGTCCAGATTGAACACACACTGTATTAAGCCGCTACAGACTACTACAAACTAACTTGATGCCAGGGATGTATTTGAAACCCAATCAATCTCATACTGCGATCCAAGGTACAGATTGCGCTCCTTACGTCTCGATCCCGCAGGATACTACGCACTTGATTCCCTTAGATGATCTCACCCACAACTAAGAGTTGCTACGACCCAAAGTCGAAGACTTTAATAAACAAATCTGTATCACACAGAAAAGTCTACAGGAATAGATAAATCTGTCTCCTACAGAAATACCTACGAGTTTTGTTCCGTCTTTTGATAAATCAACGTGAACAGGAACCAATTGATAACGCCGACTTATATTCCTGAAGAACAGCCTAGAATTATCAATCACCTCACAATAATATTAATCGACTAGCGAAACAAGGTATCTTGGAATCACAAACGATGATACGGAGGTGTTTGTGACTACTTTTCTATCTTGCCTATCAGAGAAATTAATCTCAAGCTAATCTTACGATTGTACTCAATACGATAGAAACAGCAAGATCAGATCACGGAACTACGGAAAATAGTTGGATGGCTTAATGAAGTCTTCAAGTCGTTAACCTACAGGGTCTCGGTAGAAACCTAAGGTTAAAGGATAATAGACTCTAGCTTATACAACTAGTATCACACATGAGGTGTGGGGATTAGGTTTCCCATTTTCTAGAATTCTCCTTTATATAGTCTTCCAAATCAGGGTTTGCAATCTAAATTACCTTGGTAACAAAGCATTCAATATTCACCGTTAGATGACAACCTGATTAGATTCAAGCTAATATCTTTCAACCGTTAGATCGAAATTAGCTTGTTATACACAAATGAAATGCACGTTCATTTAGGTTTGTGTAACCGTACCTAAACGTGTACACCTAGTTGGTTCAACAGTAGTTAACCAAATGGTTAGCCATATGAGCACTTTCATATTAACCTATTCATCTTCACCATAACTAGTTCAAATGACTCAAAAGAACTAGTTAGAGAGTTGTTCAATTGCTTAGATCTCATAGAAGTATACAAGACACAATCGAAGCAAAAATGATTTTGATTCACTCGAATCAATTCATGAACTTTATAGCCACGGTTTGCAAATATGCATTCCTTAGTTTATATAAGTTAATTTAAGTTCACGAATAAACCGATTTTAGAAAATAACCTACTCAAGTATCATACCGGTAAGCATAATTAAGTACCCGGATTAAGTTTTTTTTCAGTTCACAACTCCAGCAGAAATTCATGGAACATGAACTTCCGACAGTACGCATACAGGTACACGAACTTTAGTTCCGGCTATTCTGAGCAGCAAAGTACGTGATGCGTGTCGTAACCACAACGAATTAATTAATACTTTACTACCTAATTAACTAGTAATATAGGGTAGTCAAGGTCGATCCCACGAGGAGCACGAGATTCTAGTTGTAAAAATTGTCACGAAAGGGGGTGTAAAAAGCAAAAGAAAACAAACAAAACAATTAAAAGATAAAGTTGAAAGCAATAAGAGAGACGAGATCAAGGAATCCTTCTTCGTTCTTAAACAATGAATCAAGTTATGTTCTTTTCCACTTGTTATTAGTCACTGATTATCACCAACCGTAGGATAGCAGGTCCGCTTAGCTAGCCCCAAAATCCCTAATTTCCTTTGAGTAATGGTCCGCTTTAGTTATCGATTCTATTCAAAAGAACCACCTTGAGGTCCGCTTACAAGATGTAATTCCCGAATGCATTAAGATTTATGAATTTAGGTTTAGTACTAGTAGTTAAACTCGGTTCGCTTGGTTCACTTTCTAGCGTTGTTTCTACACACAATTGCTCCACGGAATCCCTCCGCAAGGTCTCGTGTTTGCTACTTATGTAAAAAGTCAAGAAACGATTACTTATCTCTAACTTTCACTAGCTTTAGATCAAATTAACAAATCAATTTAGTTGGCCACCTAAACAATCTATCAATCAATCATGAATGTCTTTAAGATCACTCCTATTAGTAAAAACAAACGATAATCGTGTGAAAAACTTCAAGGTAGAATTTGAAACAAAAACTTAAATCATATGTTTAAAAACTAGGAATTCATCCTCAATCAATAAAATTAACTACTCATGTTAAAAGAGTTCACACAAAGAATAAGAAAAGAAAAGAATTGTGTGTAAAGATGTGTGTAGAGATGTGTCTAGAAGTTGAGAAAACTTCTCTATTTATAGGCTTCAATATTCTCCAAATCTTCCAAGGAATAGAATCCTTTTCTTTTGCAATTCAATTTCCAAATCCAAGCTTTTCTCAACTCTTCCACCTTCTCTTTCCAAATTTGAGTCAATTCTCCATCGATTCCAAGCCCAAGTCTTCACACCCATGAGAGGTCCATAGAAAATGCGGAATTTTGCTCGCGGGGAAAAGCGGGATTATGGCCGGAATTTGGCGGAAAGCGTCGCCGCCGGCCACTGGAAATTTCTCCGTCGAGAGAATATTCGACGGAATATTAAATCCGGTCCTCCATTAGGACTAACGGTCAAACTAGTCAACCGTCGTCAACTTTGAGTTAGTCAAAGGGTCAAGGAGAAAAGAGAGTTCAGCTGAGTCAAAGCGGGTCAATTCGGGTCAAATCAGATGAATCAGAACCGAGTCAGGGTCTTTGCCATCTTGCCAGGCCATCACCACCTCGATCACACCACCAGGCTCGGTTTGCTTGTTGTAGCTTCCCCGCATTGTTCCATGGCGACAACCACCATTTGCACCGAGGCCGAACCAATCGCTCCTTTAACCCCAATGGTGAATAAGCCATAGCACCTCAACCCATGAGGCTATCCCTGCGACTCATGTACACTGCCATTCTAGACAATTCCATACACACCCATTCTTTGCCAAACTCCAACCTAGTTCAAAGCCACTGCTAGTTGCTACTTCCCAATTTAAACACATCAAGCCCCATCAGATACAGTGCGATTAAAGACTCCACCATTAACTCCATTACAGTGACTTATTTGAGATCCAAGCCTTCGGTTCTTGGGAAATCACTCAGTCCATCATTTGGCTCGGTTCAACACTTCCAATTGCATTCCAACTACAAGCTGCAATGTCACTTGCCAAACTTCATTCTCGGTCAAAGCCATCACCTCAATCCATCTCCCTAGCTCGGCTCCAACTTCTCGGCCATTGCACTGCATTTGACATTCATTCAATTCCAAGACAATCACCAGCTCGGGCATTGTCAAGCCAAAGCTGCAACCTCAAATACAATGACATCCACATGGCCTGGCCATTTTACTTCCATGACTTGCAATGAGCTAGCAATATTTGTAACTTCACCTGCCAGCAAAATCTCAACATTGTAGCTCCACCAGAACCCTACAATCAATCCTGCCATCAGACCCATTGCAGCTTCCCCTGCAAATTCACAGCACATAGCTATTTTAATTCAGTTTCATCACCTAAACCAAATTACAGCAGAGACCCATTTTAGAATCAATCAACCCGATCTCAATGACCAATCAGAACCACCATGAATTGCTTAGGAGAAACCCTAATTCTTTCCTGTGATTTTCCTCATCACCTCCTTGAAGTCTTCTCTTGATTTCACAATTCATAGAACTCCAATCTTCAAGCACATCGCCTCCATTTCCTCACCTCTCTCAATCACTCGGACCAACGGCGACAATGGCGGCTCGAAAACCCCATCGATCTCCTCGTAATCGATCTCCACTCTCATCTCAGTCTATCTCTGAATTTCTCAAACACAAACCAGCACCAACCCTAGCTCTGATTCTTGCCACAAAACCCTAATCAATTTCCATCGTTAGAACCTCGATTTCACCAGCAACATCAGATTCTTCTATGAACCCTAACCTCATCTCAATTTACTGTCAATTGCTTGTATTTCATCACCAGATCTATCTTCTTCTTCCTTCCCAGTTCCCCAACCACAGAGACCACCGTGAACTCAAATTATCAGCTACGATTCCACAATTTTCATCAATCTCTCTCTGTGTGGTTCAATTCTCACAGCTCCCTTCAGGTGAAAAATGAGTGAAAGAAGAGAAGGAAGAAAACCTCCTCTCGATTTAGGTTTAGAGTTTTATGGGGCGGAGTATGGATCGGAATACGGGTATGGGTCTACGGGTTTAGGGTGTGGGTGGATTAAGACACCCATCATAAGTACACCCCAGTTATGCTATTCTCACTCCCTTCTTTTGGATAAGGGACACCTCTTTGACCTCCCCTTAACCTTGGCTGGGCTCCATATAGTATTCTCTTCTTGGTTAAATGACAATTTTACCCTTTTGGCTCAAATTGGGTGATTTCTTCTTCTTTTTTCCTCCGTGTGACTCCATAGTAGCTATAAAACTCAAAACAAGCGTAAAATACATAATTTACAAGAAAAATAGCAAAGAAAGCATAAACTACTAGATAGTAAATTAGGTGTATTCTACACCTATCGGTACGCATACTTTGGTTCAAGGATTTTGGACTTACACACGTATGAGTTCACATACAATGTTTATATCCATTCAAGGTTATATATTCTAAACTCTCATTTCAATCATTAAAACATTCTTATAGGATGTTAAATAGAGGTTACTCACACACTATTCTTCATCAAGCGATTTTCAAGATATTGAAATAATCAACATGACTTTCGTCACTTGTAAGGATGAACTTGGCCAAAGCGAAAGCTTACCAACACATATTTAGAAATAGATAAACGAGATAAACTCGGCTCGAAATAGCAAAATGTATAATCGAAGTCTATATAGCAATACGACTTTTGTCTCAAGATAGGAGATAGATTAGATAGACTTTTGAGTGATAAATAAGTTCAAGTCTCCACATACCTTTTAGTCGATGAAGTTCCACAAGTTCCTTGAGTAGTTCTTCATCTTTGTATAATGATCGCCGTGGAGTCTAGAGCTCAACTACACTTTCTATCCTAGTCCGAGACTTAGCTATAAGTAGACTAGAAATTAAGACTTATAGTTTTGGCAACTAAACTTGATAAACAAGCTTGAGATAGTGGCAGCTTATGAGTTCAGCCGAGCGTGATTTATGAGAAAGTACAATCTGCTGCAGGTTACTTCAATGTTAAGTTGTGGAGCAAAAAAAATCAGAAGTCTACTTTTTCCAAACTCGTTTGAACTGTGACTTTAAATGAAATAATATTTGAAAGTCTTTAGAACGAGTAAACGTTTACGATTGAAAAAAAAAATAATTAAGCGGCTAACTAAATGTTTGCCGCTTGATCATAAACCTTACTTTTTATATGTTATAAAACTATGACAGATCACAAATCTGATTAATTTTGATGTTTAAAAAATACAAAATTATTACCAGGTCCTAAATATCTTACTCACAAATTAGGTACGTCTGTCTTTGTGAAGAGGATAGATTATCTTACTCATTAATTTCTTCATTCTAAACGACATAATCTTGGAGATTATTTTGTAAGAGGTATTTGGTAGGCCTGGAAGATGGGTTATTTTTACGGCCTACGGAAATACCGCAAGTGCACGGTGTATGGTTTTGCAGCCCCACGGGCGGAGTGCGAAGTCGATCCACGAGAGGCGAGGGGTGCTCACGATATTGATCTAAGGTTTCTTAGCTGAATTTCTAGTGTGACGAGTAACAACGGAAGGATTTTGGTTACCGATACGGCTAATGTTGGTAGAAGTGAACTAAGCTAAGGCAATGGTGAAGATAATTGGATCTTTGAGTTGTCAAATTCACCACTAACTTACGTTTGTGTCATTAGTTAATTACATTACTCTTATGTTTCTCCAATTGATGAGTTAATCACAACTAATGTATCTCACCCAAGCATTACTTGTCTGAGTTAAAGTACAAATAATCCTGAGGATTGATAATAAACCAACTAAACTTGAGTTGCAGCATCATCATCACAGAGGTGTTCTAACTACAGTGCATCCATGGCATTGGCATGCACTGTGAGAGCAAAGTGTGATGTGCTAAGATTAATTCTATCCTAGAACAAATTAAGCATTCAGAGAAATATACTTAACATGATTAACACGATTTATAAGCTAGGGTTTCATCTCAAACCCTAGCAAAGAAACTTAGAACATGATAAAAATAACAGAGAACAAAAATTAAACCTAGTGACTGCTCTGGCTAATCCAGGCGTACCCAAAATTAACTTCTACATCATCTATTTATACAAGCACTTCAAAAGTAACCCTAGTTTTTCAAACATAAAAAAATGAGAAGATAATCTCTCACCCACGTCGCTCAATCTGCTCTCCCTTCTGTCAATCGCCTCAGAGCAACTCCATGCGTGGCTGTTGTACAAACCCTAACCCTAATTATCTCTGACCTAGCTTCTAGGTTAAAGAAGCTATGAGAGAGATGATTCGAGATAGAGAGGAAGAATAAGTGGCTCTGCGAAGATAGGAGGTAGAGTGGTGGTGGTGGCGGGGAGAAGAAGATGGCTGTAACGATGAAGCTCTGCAGTCGGTATGGGAGGAGAGTGACGGAATGGGTTTTGCAGAGAGGTATGGAGAAGAAAGAGAAGATGGAGAAGAAAATGAGTTTGTCTCGATGGGTATAGGGTTAGGGTCGATTCGTTGTGAGGCAGGGATATCAAGAGCTGAAGGAACAGGCGGAGCGAGCGTTGGATTTAGCAGGTAAGATCTGAACGGCTGAGGAGGATTTGGAGTAATCTGGTGTTGCACGGGAGCAGCGATCTTCGATGCTAGTGGGATCAGCGACCGTAGGATGTAGAAGATCGAAATCTCAACGGCTTGGAATGGACGGGCTCGGATCCGGGTCGCGGGTCGGGTCTAGCTCAAGCCCATGTCTTGAGATGAGTTGCTACTTGTTGGGTTGCAACTTGCGCATGGGCTTTGGCTATCTCTGCTCCATAGATGCTCGACTCCCAATTCTTCGCTCTTTTGGCTCTCAGATTCTAGGACTTTATTTAGTACCTAAAATACAAAATTAATTAAAACAAATATTTATTCTTGAAAACAAAGAAAACACGGAATGCTGGGATAATATCCCGATTTCTATGCGCAAAGATGAGTAAAATGCCAATAAATAGATGTATAAATATGCAATATTTGGCACTCATCAAATACCCCCAAACCCGAATTTTACTTGTCCTCAAGTAAAAAGAAAATAAGAAATCCTAACTATACCCTTGTATTTGGTCTCTCGAATGCATTTAGCGTATGCACTAAGCCTTTAAACCCCTAGGTGTCCCTAGTGGACGAGTTGTAGTCTCGTGAGGGTTTACAAGAGGTGTACCCACAAAACCTTCTCCAACTTCGGAGTGTAAAAGAGTCCCAAGCCTCCAAGAAGCTATGAGGACATAGAGTTTCTGCATGCTAGTAAAGAAGTTAGAACTATAGAAGAACGCATTCTCATCCTTAAGTTTGGCGAGAAGTAACCATACCATATGAAAGAATTCGGATTCGATTGTGATCATAAGCCTCGACTTCTGCCTCACCATTAGGGTTTTATGATAATTGCACTCAAAAATATCGCTTTTTTAGTCTCTCATGTGTGCGGTAGGAATAAAGAGAAATCTGCACACGTTGTAGGTAAGAAGGATAACCTTAGAAATAAAATCTGGAGACTCCACGAGAGGTGTGGACAAAAAGAATCTTTTCGATGATCTCTAAGAAAGGAAATCAACCATTAGCAAGGGGTGGGAGTACTCACTCACTTCTCACCCGATCGGCAATTAATATCACTCTCTCATAAGAAACCATAGAAACGTCTTCAATCTTCGGTCTTCGGTCTTGATCTTCAACTATTGATGACGAACTTGAACTTCACGAACTTCACAAAAACTTAATAATAATAAATTTTTTTTTTTTTTTTTTTTTTGGTTACTGATAAAACGATAAACTCAATTTTCACAAACTTCATTAATTCTCATCTTATTTTCTTTTCTTTGTTGCACATAAACCTTGGACTATATCAATTTTTCTTTCAATATTCGATTCTGCTCCGGTTCTTGCGATGATGTGTTTCTATGGGTCTTGCTGATTGAGAGAGAGAGAGATGCTAACTGCAAATCGATATTTAGAAGGAGTTTTCATCTTTAGACGTCACCCTCATGATTGACGGAATTAGCACTCAAGAGATCAAAAGTAGTCTTTTGAAAGTGGTGCGAAGTTGGGTAGCTCACCATTCCTACCCGGAATTGACGTACGGTGACACACACTAAAAGCTTTTCTAGAAAGTCACAAAGAGTGAAGGTCGGTACCTCGCTTGATGTAAAATGGGTAGTCTCCACTATGGGTGATCACAATTCTACTACAGAATATCTAAATTAAAGACACCTAATTCGCCCTCACGGTATGGTTAAATCCAACTTTAACGCTCTAATCAACTAAGAAACCCGATTGCGTTTTCCGGTACTTCCAAGTTCTGTTATTTCGGTCAGATTCTCTATGTAAACATAGCTAGAAGCATGCTAGTGACTCTAAAATCTCTAAGAGTTGGAGGTTTTTACAAAAAGAGTTTTGATTTTTTTTTTTTTTTTTTTTTTTTTAAATGAAAATAAAAGATTAAAAAGACTAAAAACTCTAAATGCAAATGCACCCCCAAACCTAAATCAAACATTGTCCTCAATGTGTGTGAGATAGGAAAAATTAAACAGTCACATACCATGAGAACTATCTTTGAAAAGATAAAAGGGGAAGAGATTTAGGTTTGTCGGCGGGAGCAAGGTTGAGCTTCATTCGTCAAGGCTAGAATCCAATATTCTCAACGGAGATCATATCGGATTAGCATAATATATGTCCAAGAAGACTCAACCGAATCAAGAAAAGAAAAATTTTAACAAGTCCTACTGGATATATACAATGAAAATTCACCATAAACCAACGAGTCTAAGAGTTGAAATTGACCCAAAAGACAATATGTACAAACATCAACAGTCTTACACAAATATAATATGAGAGTGCAAGTAAGACTGTGAATGGGGATGAGCTTCCCCCAAACCTAAACTTGTGAACAGGTGTGTTTGTGAGAACAAAATCTTGCAATTTTAAAGGTACATCATGCAAAAGGTCTAACTCAAAATGAGTTTTGCTAATTCAAAAATGGGACATACATATTCCAAGTTGTGGCTCCTTAAGAGTGTTATACTTTGATGCAAAATAGTCCAAGAGGACTTGGGAAGCACAAAGTTCTAGGCCTAAGTTAGGCATTTTCCAGAAAAGTTGGTTTTGCAATTTTGTGACAAACTACACCTAGGTTTGGTGGAGGAGTATCAATTTGTGACTCGGGGAGAGAGGTTAGGTACATCTACGTTATTTTCATGTATCAAATCATTTGCACCGTCACACTCTTTCCTAAGGTCGAGTGGGTAAATCATGGTCATTTTCACGGGGCAATTCATCAATTCCCATGTCAAATTCATCAGAGGAGACAACATATTGCGACATGGGCAGGGAATCAGACACAGAAATAATATTATGATCCAAAAGAACATTAGTGTCAACGGAGAAGATTCATCCTTTCCTAAGTCACAAACAAGTTGTGAAGCATGCTCACATTCATGAAGAATTTCACAAAGGCGGAGCTCATAGTTAAGATCACATTTATGAATGTTAGAAGAAGTATCATTCATAGGGTTCGGAAAAGAGACGCCTAACGTCTACAGAACCAAAAGATTCCATCATATTTTCAGCATGCACATGCTCTTCTAACATATCATATTCATCATCATCATCGTCATAGAAATGCATTTCCTTATTAAAAATCATAGTATTTCTAGTCCCATCATTTGAAACAGTTCATATGCAATATCAATTGCACGAGTAAGACTAGGCATACTATTTTCATTATGGGTGATAAACATTTCATTTTGAAAGTCCTCCCTTTCCTCATTTAGTGCATCACAGATTTGACTCAATTTGAGTTCTAAGCTCGTGATCCTTTGGTCAAGGTTTTGAATCAATTCTAGAATTTCATTATGTGGTTCAATGAAAGGAGAGTTTTCAAAAGTAGGAAATTCATAATCAATGCTATATGGTTTATCATGCAATACACTCCTAGCATTATTTTGTTCGATGAGTCTAAGATTTTCCTCCACAGTTGAGAAGTACAAAATTGTTCATCTCCCCCCTTTGTGGTGAATGATGTATGTGATCATAATGATTAGGGTATGTGAGTTCGGGGCCTGAGAAGGCCCATATAATTCCCTAAAGTCACTATGGTATGTGGGGTGTTCATCTGTGAAAGGTGCCGTAAGCAAGCTCTCTAAGGGATTTGGTTCCATCCCCGAGATGCGGACCAATATCTGACATGATTTGGCACTCAAATTGAACTCAAAGCCCAGATGAAGTGGACTAAGTTTGGTTTTTTGGTGGGAAAATTGGTTTTGTTGGGATTGATTTTGGTTTTTTGTTGGGAAAGTACAGCCCGATGAAGTTGTGGGCTCGATTTTGTTTAGGCCCGAGCGGTGTTGCTTATGTGGTTGTGCAAAGCCTAGTGGACGGTGGGCTCGGCTTAGGTGACGGCCCGGATGGTCTAGCCCAGTAGAGGTTCTAGCCTAGATGAGTGCAGGCTCGGATGGGTTATGTGCAGCCCGGTGTCTTGTGGGCTTTGTTTGTGTAGACGACCCTGAAACTCGGATTACGTGGGCTTGATTTGGTTTAAGCCAGCGATGTGGCTTATGTTAGCGATTGATTAGCCAGTGTGGGCTTGGGTGGTTCGGTGTATGTGGAGCACGATGGTTGGGTTTAAGCTCATATGCACGGTTTTATTTATTGGGCTCAATTGTTATGTGCAAAGCCCATCAATTTGGGGTTTAGTTTGGTCGGCGAGTTGGCAACCCGAGGATTGGCGAGTGATTGGCACGATCGAGAGCAGCTCAAGCTCTCCCATGTGGCAAATTCACACACGGGGTAACACGGACTAGCACAAATTGTGAGATTTTTCACGGACTAAGCACCCGAAGTGCTTTTATTTTTGGAAACTACACAGCACAGCTTAGTATCTCACAGCACAGTGAGATACAATTCACAAAAGTAGCTCAGCACACAGTTAAGCACACAGAGATGTTTTGGAGAATGCGAGTTTACTGGAGGAACAAGCACAAGCCACGGCTCGGTCTAGTAGTGCTCGGCGGCACAAACTCACACCATTCGACGGATTGGCAGGGCGACTTAGTGCTTGCACGGCCACGGGATAGACAATGGCTCAACTCGCAGCCAGGGTGGAGAGTTAGAGCATAATTGAAACTCAACCACAGCTCAACTCACGCTTGAGAGGGTGGAGTTCGGCTCGGAGAGCATTGCGAGGTGATGCTTAACGAGGGTGGAGCAATACTTGGGTAATCTCGGGGTTTAATCATGCTTACACGGTGATGGCTCACGGGGAAGTTTAATCATACTTACCTCACTCACGAGGCACTTTGCAAGGTTATACACAATCAATATTTTCAACACGGTGGTGGCTCACATGTATGCTCCGAGGCTCAGCCAAGAGTGGAGCTCGAGGAAGATGTGAGCTCGGGCGATTCACAATCAACGGTCCTAACACTACGGGCAGATTCAAGGTCTACAAAGCACGGGTGATGACTCACTAAAATGCAAGCATAGATTCCGGGCATACGAGTCGACTTTTCGAGCATAAAGTGCGGCATATGATTTGGCTTTTACAAGTAGTGACCCAACATTTGCAGCTTCAGGGGGCTGAGGTTGAGCACAACAAGGTTTCACACAAGGCAGCAATGGGCAATCAGGTTTCAGCAACATACATTATGCACACATTTCAGATATTGCAGGTTACGCTCAAGATGGTACTCTATATTGCAAGGTGTTGGGAAGTACCTTGCTAAGCGACTAGGTTATCGGGAGACATGGGTTAGCATTTATAAAAATGAGGTACATTGAAGTTTTAGAACAACCAACCGAACAGGCACTTGGCTATATTGTGCTACTCCTTGTCTTTCTGAGGTTGCTCGTGACTTAGCAAAGTCGGCTGACACAAGCGACGCGAGGTAGAATGCCTGCAGCTCAACAAAGATTTAGTTCCCGAGAAATTTGCAACTTAAGGCAAAGATGAATAAACCTGAGAGTAATTTGGACTATCGGGGATTTGTGAGGGTTACTTGGTGGTCAGGGGTTAAGAAAGCAACGAAGCTTGATGGCAAGGCTAAAGTGCAATGCCTTTGAGATGCATTAGAAAAATGATGCTAGTTTGCTAACACTAAAGACTAAGAAAGGAATGCAATTTTAGCTAATAAAGCAATCTTATAATGTAATGAAATATGCACTAGATGCAAAGATGCAAATGATGAGATGAAGTTAGACTACTATGCAAATGACAGAGATGAAGTAGACTACAATGCAGATTATGTACTAACAATAGAAATCAAATGTGAAGCTTAACTAAACTATACTAAGACGGGGTTAAAGATGACAATGCACGGTGAGTATGTACGAGGATAGAATGAAACTCGGTAAAGCAAAGCACAAAAATCAGCAAGGCACTCGCCAAGTCCGACAAGGCGCCAAAAACTTGGTAGGCCTGGAAGATGGGTTATTTTACGGCCTACGGAAATACACGCAAGTGCACGGTGTGGTTTTGCGGCCTGGGCGAGTGCGAGTCGATCCACAGAGACGAGGGGTGCTCGATATTGATCTAAGGTTTCTTAAGCTGAATTTCTAGTGTGTGAGTAACAACGGGAAGGATTTTGGTTGCCGATCGGCTAATGTTGGCCCAAGTGAACCTAAGCTAAGGCAACAGTGAAGATAATTGGATCTTTGGGTTGTCAAATTCACCACTAACTTCTGTTGTGTCATTAGTTAATTACATTACTCTTATGTTTCTCAATTGATGAGTTAATCACAACTAATGTATCTCACCCAAGCATTACTTGTCCGATTAAAGTACAAATAATCGAGGATTGATAATAAACCAACTAAACTTGAGCCGACATCATCATCACGGAGGTGTTCTAACTACGGTGCATCCATGGCATTGGCATGCCTTTGTGAGAGCAAAGTGTGATGTGCTAAGATTAATTCTATCCTAGAACAAATTAAGCATTCAAGAGAAATATACTTAACATGATTAACACGATTTATAAGCTAGGGTTTCATCTCAAACCCTAGCAAAGAAACTAGAACATGATAAAATAACGAGAGAACAAAAATTAAACCTAGTAGTGCTCACGGCTAATCCGGGCGTACCCAAAATTAACTTCTACATCATCTATTTATACAAGCACTTCAAAAGTAACCCTAGTTTTCAAACATAAAAAAATGAGAAGATAATCTCTCACCCACGTCGCTCGATCGCTCTCCCTTCACGTCAATCGCCTCGGAGCAACTCCATGCGTGGTTGTTGTACAAACCCTAACCCTAATTATCTACGACCTAGCTTCTAGGTTAAAGAAGCTATGAGAGAGATGATTCGAGATAGAGAGGAAGAATAAGTGGCTGCGAAGATAGGAGGTAGAGTGGTGGTGGTGGCGGGGAGAAGAAGATGGGTATGTGATGAAGCTGCGGTCGGTATGGGAGGAGAGTGACGGAATGGGTTTTGCGAGAGAGGTATGGAGAAGAAAAGAAGATGGAGAAGAAAATGAGTTTGTCTCGATGGGTATAGGGTTAGGGTCGATTCGTTGTGAGGCGGGGATATCAAGAGTGAAGGAACAGGCGGAGCGAGCGTTGGATTTAACGGGTAAGATCCGAGCGGGTGAGGAGGATTTGGAGTAATCTGGTGTTGCACGGGAGCAGCGATCTTCGATGCTAGTGGGATCAGCGACCGTAGGATGTAGAAGATCGAAATCTCAACGGCTTGGAATGGACGGGCTCGGATCCGGGTCGCGGGTCAGGTCTAGCTCAAGCCCATGTCTTGAGATGAGTTGCTACTTGTTGGGTTGCAAGCACTTGCATTGCTTCGGAGCTTTGGCTATCTGCTCCATAGATGCTCGACTCAATTCTTCGCTCTTTTGGCTCCTCGGATTCTCCAGGACTTTATTTAGTACCTAAAAATACAAAATTAATTAAAACAAATATTTATTCTTGAAAACAAAGAAAACACAGAATCTGGGATAATATCTGATTTCTATGCGCAAAAGATGAGTAAAATGCCAATAAATAGATGTATAAATATGCAATATTTGGCACTCATCAGTATTGCATAAAGCAATGGGTCTTAGATCAGATGGAAACTGTTTATTTTTTGTCTTCGGGATTAAAGAGACGTTAGTGGCATTTAAACTCTTGAGTAAGTAACATGTACGGAAGAATTGTTGCACCATGTGAACAACGTCTATCCTGACAATATCCCAATGGGATTTGAATAAACCGGGTGGAAAACCATCAGGGCCAGGTGCCTTCCATGACTTCATACTCTTCAAAGCTTTAAAAATTTCCACATCATCTGGCATGCGCATCAACTCCATATTATCTGCTTGCAGTGATAGTAGTTGGAATACATTATAATATTTGATCATTTCTTACTGGTGTGCTAGTTGTATGCAGAGTCCCATAATGTTCAGTAAGTAAATTCTCTAACTCACTTCTTGATGTGCACCAATGTCCATTTCCATACTTTAGTGCCACAATATTATTTCTTGACCTTCTTTTGTTTGCCATTGCATGATGATGTTTTGTATTCATATCCATCTCTAGATAATATTCGTCTCTTGCTTTTTGCCCCCAAAACTCACTTTGTACTTGATGCCAATGTTCAATTTGAGATTCCAATTGTTGAACCTGGAATGTTGTATTGCTGTCTTGACTGCCTTCTTGAACTGCTTCAATCTGTTGATGAAGTAAGAAAATATTATTGTGTATATCCCCAAACTTTTTTCTATTCCATTTGGATATATATCTTCTTGCAATGATAAGTCGTTTAGATAACTTATAAGCATCTGAACCATTTATCTGATGATTCCAGTACCATTTATTTTTAATGAATCATCTCTTTCATAGCATTGGAAATATTTCCAATTTCTTTTCTTATCTCCATCATTATAAGAGGAGTCAAGCATGATGGGACAATGATCTGATCCAAGCTTTAAGTTTTGCATCAGGGAAATGAATGAACTAGTCTGTATTTGTCAGTGTTCTGTCGAGTCTAGATCTACGAATTCCAGTACCATGCACGTTAGAAGACCATGTAAAGGATCTGCCAGTATAACTCATATCATCCAAACCCACTTCATGAATAATTTGAATATAAGGGGAATCCCTTAAAGATGAGGAAAACATATGAGAAGTATTATTCGAATCCCTGCCAATATTATGTGAAGAAATTCTATCCTCATCATGGAAAACCAAATTCAAGTCTCCAATAACAACCCAAGGCTGTTGTATAGAAGTACTTAAATCTTTTATGTATGACCAATGCCTTTCTTTGTTATTAGGATAAGAAGATCCGTACATACATGTAAGAATCCATTCTGGCTTAGAAGGATCATCATCCTGCAGTGGTCTGATTAATAATCCAAGAATCCCAATTCACAATATTAAAATGAAAACCATCTTTCCATAAAAAAATTAGACCCCCAGCTAACCCTCTAGAGGAAATTAACTTATGATTTGGAAATTTATATGGCCTAACAAGTTTTTGCATTTTATCTTCACCTATTTTTGCTTCTGGGATGAATACTATATCTGGATTATATCTTACAATAAGATCTTTAAGATGGTCTCTAGTTTTCTTATTGAAAAACCCTTGACAGTTCCAATCAATAATTCTCCCTTTTAAAGACCGATTCTTGTTAAACCAATGATGAAAATGACTTATAGGTAAACTAAATATAAAGTGATGCGTATAGAGACTCGAGAAAGCTTAGCAAAATAAGTTTTATAATAAGCAGGATAAAAGCAGATATAAAAATTATGAAAGAATTTTTTTACCTCAATTGCATGGCCCTCCAGGTTAAGCACAAGATTTTTCTTTGCGGCAGCATCAATCTTTTCATTTCCTCCAGTTTCCACCCCAATCATAGTTTCAGCATTTGAGTTTATAGTTATATCGCTCATAACCCCACCATGCATAGCTAATATAGGTCCTTGAATAGATGGATTTGATCTGTTATCTTGCATAGTTTGGTTTCTAGCTCTTTTTGCAGTTCTCTCCTCTTCAGCTTCAGTCTACACTTTCTGGTTCAATGCTCACTTGCTCACTTTCCACTTCTTTCCACTTCTTTCCCAGGTTTTTCTTTGTTTTTGCAATGTTCTTCATATTCTTCAACAGTCATAGCTCTTTCTTTTAGTAGTTCAACTACTTCTTCACATATATCATCATCATGGTCAATGATATAACACTGATCACACAAACTATGAGGATGTTTCAACCAATCACTAGTGGAAAACAGAAGTTCCGCGACCGTCAGGACAAGTCATATATACGAGTTATTCGACCAGTTGTAACCGTCTTTGTTGGGGTCTCTGATAAAGTGTAGCTGTTTTGTACGACCCTAAGCCTTGTGTCTCAAAATAACAACTGATTTTAAGGGTAACAAGGTACAGACCCTAAGCCGTGAGTCTCATATTTAAATTATAATATAAAAAAAATATTGACTCAGATTTGCTGAAATGCCTGAATGGCTAAATCTAAAATAATCTGAATCTGAAATAATCTGACTGCATCAAGGTCAAGTCAGGTCAAATGGAAGTCAATCCAAAGTCAAGTCAAATGGAACTCAAGTCAAAGTCAAGGCAAAGTCAAGTCAAATGGAACTCAAAGAAAGTCAAGTCAAATGGAACTCAAATTAAATTCAAGTGAAACCCAAACTGAAATACAAATTTAAACTCAAACTTGAGAATTCCACATCCATTCATTCATTTTAAGTTCAGAACAATACATGTCCAAGCTAGCTAGTAAGTTCTAACAACAACATGCTAAACTAATAGACGATGTTCCGACGATGTGTGATAGGCAAGAATCAAAATGTTAAAGCTGCTGATGCCAAACCAAAAGAAACATATAAAAAATGCCTTGAGACTACCATGCCTCTCACTATTGTGTAAGCTCCAAAGTAACCAGGATATCAAGAGAACCTACATATCAAAACACAAAAATTCGAAGGGATATGGAACAATCCTGAATAATACAAGCTGCAAAGATGAACAGTCCTGAATAATACAAGCTGCAAAGATGAACAACTTACTCTTAAAGAAGCACATGACGAATTAAATAATGAGTTGAGAAAACAACCTCGCAACCCTTGTCACCACTTTCCATAACGAATCTTAGTATATCACTGCAGGCCCTAAGCACGGAAACTTTATTAGTGATGCATAAAGAGCTTTATGGATCCACAAATAAGACCTCTTCGATAAATATGTAAAAAAGTATTACCATACACTTCATATTATTTGTCATATTATAAATTATCACTCACGTAACTGTTTTAGTAATCTTATCTGCTTATAACATAGTCAAAGAACAATTGAGAAGACTATTTCACATGTTTAAACTCTTGATGGGTTATCAACATGGGATTAGACTTTAGAGTAAATCATATGCTTAATAGACACAAACACGACATTCAAAGAAGCAATAAGCTAAGGTTACTAAATGGTTCAAGGTAAAAGAAATCCAAATTTGGCACAAGTGATAAAGGTCAAGGAGAAACAAATGCATCCATTTCTGAAACTTACATGCACTAAAAGGCGAGATGTTGCACTATAGATTTGGCCATTTGTCAAAAAGCAACCAAAAATATTCCATTCTGCATTTATTACAAACACAACACAAATTTATGAGCGTCCATACCTACAAGTACCGATACTTTCAATCCTTCTTGAAAGTTAAGATACACAATGAAAGTACTGTGTATACTTCTTTATAGTAAGGGAAATTCAATAAGAAAAAGGCTTCTAGGTCATTGGAACAAACCTTTATCAAGATTTGTATCTTCCAAAAATTACAATTGGACTTTTACCACCAAGTTCGTAGAGACAAAGGCTGCCACACAGTCACAAACCAAATGAGAAACGCTCGAAAATATAAAAAACAATGACCAATGAGCTGCAAAGGCCATCACCTTAGAACCGATTTACGAGAACTTCTAGTGAATGCGGTAGGGCATTGTATCCATGATTCATTGAACCAAGAAATATAACTTGTAAGAAAAATATTGCTAAATTGGAAAGAAGAGAAACATAAGAAATGCAAAAAAAAAGTTGAAGCACGGTGTAAGCACCTTTCAATAGACCATTGAAAGTCGGATCAACCATTCATTGACAAAAATATTTACCTTAAAGACACGGAGACAGAAATGTTTGCGACTTCATATAGCGTTGCACGCTCGTCGGTGATGTTATGTTTCTTTTCGGTTTTCTTTGACACAAAATACGCAGCTCTTTGCTCTAGCATACTTCACAACTTTTCTTTCCATGAAGCCAAAGTTACTTCTTTGTTAAAAAGAGTTCAAGATAACTTGGTTAACGATTGCAATCGAAGTACGTTGACTTACGAAAACCTACGAAGGGTCTTCCATACACAAATCTAAAAACAAACAAACGGGGACCTCGGATAGACATATCGAAACAAATTCGGTGTCATGCTAAGCCCGTACTAGTTCTTATCATATGGACCATTCAATTTGGCAAGCGAAATGGTATTTTCCTCATAATTGACCATTCAATTGATAAACAAAGGTATTGTCATCATAATTAATTCATGTGATATGTAAAATGCACAAATCAAACAAACGAAACCATGAACACCATACATACACAAAGAAGACAAAGAATTCATAATGGAATCAAAGACTAATTGTGAAAACCTAGTATAAGATTCTAGTTCACCATTAATTGGTTAATTAAACATGAAATTTTAAAATAGTATTGAACAAACGTTCTTAAAAACAAAAATCAATCAAAAAGCAACTCATACAGTTGATCATTAACTAGTTATAGAATGCTAGCTGAGCATTAGCATTGTTGGTGCTTGAAGTTGATCATCTATAGAAAGGAAACTAAAAAACATATCACATAAAGGTTAGATGTCAATTGATAACATATATCACATAAAGGAAACTGAAAAACAGAGTTCTGTATTATACCATTATTCATGCTTTCCTCGGTATCACCAGGATCATTATCTTCCTGATGAAAAGGCTCATGCCACCCATGTCCCTCAGCTTGATTCCCATTACCTTGTCTTAGAGAATTATCACCATCTAACGAAGACACAAGTCGACTCCCTAGAGTCGGACTTCCAGCTGTGTGTGCACCATCAGTTGATGGAGAGCCTTGCGAATTGAGCAAACCCCTTGGCCAGTTAGATTCATTAGAGCTTGGAGTAGTAGTTGGCGAGCTAGTACTAGCATACCTAGTACTACCAGACCACAATCGGCTGCTGCTACCTCCAACATGAAGTCTTGGAATATTGGTCTACAAGAAAATCACATTGAAATATTAACAATCATAACACAAAAACCTTGTCAACTTTGTCCAAGCATTATGCAATCTAAAGCTACCAAGCATACTTAGATGCTTGTAAGAAAAATCTACACCAAAGAACTTAAAAAGAGTCTTAGTTAGGCATACAATCACTCCACTCAACGAATTTTCTACCATATAATACAGCCTTCTAATCAAACGACACAATTCCACATGCCATAATCCAAAGCTATAGAACAATCAATCTAAAGAAGAAATGCAAATAACTTACTGCCATCAAGTTATCAACACACATAGAAAATACGACAAGCCTTTCTACCAAACAAATCCTACCATCGTTCGTCACCAACAGCAAAACCTAACCAAAAAAATAATTATCATATCCTAATCAACTCTCTAAACCAAATCGGTTATCATTTGACATCAACTGTACCTGATGTGTGTAAAATCAAACCCTGACTACACTGAATTGAGAGATCAACCTGAAATCAACGAATAAACGAAAAAAAATTAAAACCCAATGATAAAAAACAAATAAAACAGGAAAAAATTAAATTGAAACCATAACTTACCAGATTTTTTTTTGTAAAATCAAACCCTAACTACACTGAATTGAGAGATCAACCTGAAATCAACGAATAAACGAAAAAAAATTAAAACCCAATGATTAAAAACAAATAAAATAGAAAAAAAAATTAAACTGAAAACCCAACTTACCTGATTTTGTTTGTAAAATCAAACCCTACTACATTTGAAGTGAGGAATCAACTTTGAAATCAACGAATAAGCGAAAAAAAAAAAAAAAGATTAAAACCCAATGATCAAAAACAATAAAGCAGATAAAATTGAACTGAAACCCTAACTTAGATGATTTTGCTTGTAAAATTAAACCCTAATTGCATAAAATCCAGAGACGTGGAAGGTAGATCGAATTTCTATTAGGTTTCAGATGAAGTAATTCATGGTGGAGTTTTTCTTTGGTTAGTGTGGTGGTGTTGAGAAAGAAGAGTGGTATTTGATGCGGAGATAAGTGAAGAGAGAGAGTGGGAAGGAGATAAGTCAAGAGAGAAGTAGGATGTGTTCCATGTGGAGAGACATATGTATGGACCGATAATCCCAATGTTTCTCTTACATTATTAAACAGATCTTGACCGTGCAAATTGTTCCAGCTCAGCAAAGCATCAATTCTTCATCGCAAATCAGGGGTCCTTGAATGGGTAGGTGCTTAAGGGTAAGATGGTAAATAAATTTTCTTATTCAGAGACGGTTTATTAAGCTCTCAGAATTTTTCCTTTTTTTTACCATATCAGAGACCGCTATGTTTAGTCAACAGTCCAACTACCGTTAGTGAGGGTCTCGGATGTGGGTCATAGAAACCTCATTTTCCACTAGTGAATGGTATCTAATCCAGACTGGTTCACCATGATTTGAATTCCACCATTCTCCTCTCTTTAATGGCTCTGTTAAGTCAATCTCAATTCTGCAGTAATCGTGTTACCTGATCTTGGTCTGCAGTTTGTTGGATCAGTTGAATTTTTTTTCCATAGATCTTCAATAGCCTCATTAACTACCGCAACATGATGATGCTCCAGTAGTAAACCCTTGAATTGCACACTCCAGGCCTGCTTTCTGAACACATAATCTGTGTATGCAACACCAGTTGTGTAGTCTTGTAGAGCAAGTAAACATCTTTGGACATTCCATGATGATTTTTTTTGAACATCATTCTTATCCTTCTCAGAATTGAATTTGAACACAAATAAGTACTTTCCCACAATCATTGTTTCTCTCTTTTTGTAGTTTTTCCAGAGATTATTCAACTCTTCCTTTATATCAGCCGTTTCAATCTTGTCATTTTTTGTGATTAGTTTCCCAATGAGACTGTTGGACCAATAAGTTGATGCTTCATTTAGATTTCTTGCAGAACCAATAGCTCCTCTTCCAGCTTTGACGGATGTGCTCTTCATCTTTGCGGTGATGGTTTTGACACGGTTGTTATCGGCATTGTTGTTGTTGCTTTCCTCCATTTTTCTTTGAAGAACTTACTACTAGGGTTTTGGTAGTTGTTTGTTCTTATCGTCTAAACAAGTTAACACTTTTTATATCTAGGATATATCCTAAAAAGAGGTATAACAAATAATTTGTTTCTAAAAAAGGAACATAATATTTTTGAAAACCAATTGAATATTTTGTGTTATACATTTGTTGCATGAGATCGAGAAAAGTTGGTGACTCCACAAATTACGGGAAGAGATAGGGAAAAAATTGAAGTTTGAATTTTTTGAACTTGAATCGGTGTGTTAATCCAGGTCAAGGACTTGCGGGTTATGGCTTCAAAAATTTGAATCGGGAGATTGATAATTCTCAAATTGAGAAAAGCTCGATTTGAAACATAATGAGTATGCAATATAGGGTGGAACTAAAGTAGGCAATATAGCCGGTGATTACGATCTTGTCTTGAGGATCAAAGATGTGCTGAACACAAAAAATCAATATAGGAAGAAATCCATTAGTCAACCAGAGGGACCTGCAATAAAATCAAAAACCCAATACAAAATATCGGATAAAGAAAGATCCGTTCAGAAAGATGGATCTAACAAAAGAGAGCTTAACGTAATCAAATGAAATTATAGGATTATAAAATCAGGAGAAAAAAATGAGAAAAAACGAGAGCTAATGATTGAGAATCAAATGATTAAAATTAAATAACATGCCATGAAGGAAAGAATCTATGAGTAAAAACAAGAAGAAGAACAAAAGAATCAAGACTCCACTAAAGAGACGATGATTCAAGGATGCATAATTGAAAAAAATTTAAAACTGGGTTGACTCAGTTTTTTCGCTGATTTGCAGAGCTCTTCTTATTGGTTCGTTTCATCAATACAAATTTGTTAGGGAAGGGTATACATATATGGAACAACGAAAACTTTGAATGGTAAAAATGTTATATGCCCAGTTATGTAATATTACCTCCGTTTTTTTAAAAGAAAAAAAAATCATTTTTTCATTTTAGCATAAAAATTTGCCAAACTGAAAAAAAATGATAGTATCTCTTTTTTTCAGGGGATTAAACTGATTCTTAAACCAACTCCAACTCGCACATGTTTTTCGCTGATGACTTACTATTTTTTGTAAAGAAGTGGAATACAAATGTTCTAAATTCTTTATTTAGCAACGCAGAGGTCAAAGAAATATTAAATATCAAGCTTTACACAACTCAAAGACAGAATGCTCAAACATGATAGATTAAGATGGACACTGACCAAAAATGGAGAGTTCACTGTGAAGTCTCTTTATACTAAACTGCATAATCCTTTTACTTTTGATCAGTGGAAACTAAAAATTTCTGGAGAGAAATGTGGAGCATGGATACTTCACAGAGAATCAAGTTATTCATCTGGAAATGTCTGCAAGATGCTCTATCAACCGGACAAAAACTTGTATATATTCTAAATATGGAAACACAGTGTGTTTTATGTGAAAGGGAGGTGGAATCTACACATCACTTATTCTTTGATTGTGACTTTGCAAAGAAATCTGGAACTTACCACCAATGGCTTCACGCGGAGTATTTTCTAATTCTCTTGATAACTCTTTCTTAGCACACTACAATAAATGAGGAAAATGGAATGAAACATGCATATCCGTGGCTCTAGCTTCTACCAAATGTTGGCACATATGAAAGGGAAAAAACACTACTTCAGAACAAATTGCACAACAAATAGCTAGGAACTTCCAATATTGGCATCCGATAACATACAATTCTTTAGCTGATCTCATTCAACCAAAAACACAAAAGAATATATATTGTTCTTGTCCTGCAACGAACGTCTTCAAACTAAATTTTGATGCATCATGGATCTCAAATTACCATGCAGTGGAGTTTGCAGGAATACATCAGTTGAAAAGACGGAAGTTGTAGCTTCTCTGGAAGCTGTGATCTGTGCTAAAAGGAACCATATCATGAACCATCCAGTTAGCTTGGATAGGTGTATCTAAACCGTTTCCCATGTGGTGAAAAATTAGTTGTTTTATTGAAGGAATGTGAGAAGCCATATGTTTCCATTATGGGCTAGGGGTATGGGAGAGGTTTCTTGGAAATTTGGTTGATGATGTAGATGTTTCTCATTATATAGGCTTGAATAGATAGAAAGAGGTTGGTTGTGAATGTTCCAAAGTATTTTCATGAGTAAAGCTTTATTATGATGGCTAGTTTTCCTTATGCCGAGCCCTCATTTTTCTATTAGTTTGTTACTCCATATTAACGGGTGAATTTTTTTTACCGAGGAATATGTCCCCAGAAAATAATTCTGGCGATCACGTCTATCTGTTTGTGTACATGGGTGGGGAAAAGCTGCAAGTGCATAATGTGGTTTGCAGTAGGTGTTAAAGATGTTTTAATAAGGACTAACCTTCCTACTTGAGTGAGGCATTTAGCCATACATCCGTGGGACTTACGAGCTAACCGTTGAAGAAAAGGATCGAAGATATTGCGAGTGCATCTCCCGTGTTTGAATTGTGCTCCCAGGTACATAGGCATGGATTGATGTGGTTGGCATGTTCTAGAATTGATCTGGGGGATCTATGTTATGTTGTTGAAGTCTTGGATGATGAAAGATTGTAGATTTTGTTGTATTGATCACTTGTCCTGCTGAAGAGTTGTAGGATTGAAGCAGCTTCTTGAGGTGAATGTTACTTTCCTGAGAAGATTTGTAAGTAATGAGGAGGTCATCTGCATACATTAGATGTAAAATAAGCGGTGCTTTTTGGTGAGAGTCGAGGTTTTGATGTGGTGAAATAGCTCACCTGCAATAGCTATGTTATCGTGAATTGATCGTTGAGGCACGAAAGCACTTTGATATGGGCTTATTAGGAATGAGAGAATAGGTCTTAAATATATTTTTTTTTTTTGATCGGTCAATGAAAGGGATTTATTGAAAAAAAAGGTACTTAAGGGGGTACCTCGACCCAAAAAATACAACCAATACAAAAAAAAAAAAGGAGACCGGTTTTTGGAATCAATCACCCAAAGAAAAGGGAAAAGAACAAAGATCCAAGTGAAGACAATAAAAAGCAAACACCAAATGACTCATATCCAACTCAATGCGGCCGGTATAAATACGAATCCGGTAGAAATACGAATCCCATAAAGCGACCAAAATAAGTCTTAAATAATTAACCAAAATTCTAAATATAACTTTGTAAGATACATTGCATAGGATGACGGGTCTGAATTAGCTTATGAATAATTGAAAATAATAGCAAGATATTTTGTTTATATCTCAGTTGGTTGATATGATAACATCTTTGAAGAATAGAATTCTTCTATTTACAAAGGATGCTTGGATGGGATTTCGTTCTTACCATCCAAACACGGCGAGAGCGGATGCGGTTAGGAATATATACTGAATATAGAAACTAATAAGTTGGTGACTAAACATTGTCACCCTTCCATTGTAGTCCAGCCCGGTTAGGATACCTGGCTTTCACCCAGGCGACCCGGGTTCAAATCCCGGCAATGGAATTTTTTATGTTTCAAACCTTTTTATTAGGTTTTCATGAACTACTAGTCAGATGCGCGTGCACACCGTTAGAGTGTTCTTCGTCTTGTTAGATCGTTTGAGTTTTGCTTAGCCAAATGCAGACACTGTTTTGGCAAATGGAATTCATTCCATGCAAGAACAATGTAGCTAGAAATATTGTTGGGTTGGGTTATTACTTTTTTTTTTTTTTTTTTTTTTTGAAAAATGGAAAAACAAGATTGGCCAATCCATATAATCAGTCAGCTTGGAAAATGGAAGAACAAGATTGGCCGATCCATATAAACATCACAAGAAACTACTAATCAATAGTACAAAATAGGGTTCAAGAAAACTGTTAACAAAAGACCAAGCAAGAAAACTAATATGGTGTTACTCAGAAAACTGTTAACACGTAGATTTACAACACTATTAGCAAGAAGACCAAGCTGTCAAAGACTAAATAAACAAAAGAGGCAAAACGTGCAAATCACTGACAGTGGAGTAGATATCAAGAGCACGCTTTGGGTAAAACCAAGGAGACAAAACACACTGACTAGAGCACTGACTAGAGCTTCACAGGCCCAAAGAAGAATGTCTCTTGATTTAGGAAAAACCCACACAGATCTCCAAAGTAATAAAACATGCTGATCAAGTACTACAAAAACACTAAACCCAAGATATTACAATAAACAAACAAACAAGAGAAAGTGATAATCAACACTTTCTAGTCCTAATCATAGGACTCTAAACAATTTTTAAACTTTTTTTGGTTTAAAAAAAAGTTTAAAATTTTCAACTACTTTGGTTTTTTGTTTCTTGTATATTCTACTTTGGCTTATAATGGGTGTACTAATGTAGTGATGATTAAGTGATGCCTTGTGATGCTCCCATTATTAGTACACTTAAAAACTTTTTGAAACCCTAATTAAGATCAAAATGAAAAGTTTCTACTGTTTGGGATTAGGGTCAATATTTTTAACTTAAGTTTTTTTTTTTCTTTTTGGATTTCATCATGTGGATGGTGAAATGATGGGACTATGATCATGGCCTTTTGATTTTCACCAATGATGAAGAAAATGATTTTTGTTGATCATTAGGGTCAGTAAATCTTTAACACAATAATATCAACCAAAGAAATAGAGACTGAAAAAGACCGAAAGCTATCGGTAAGTACATTGACGTTACACATCCACATAATTAAGATCTCATGCGGTCTGTCTGAGTTTCGCTCCTTTGATTTTTGTATGAATTGTTGTTTTTTCCTTTCTAACTTTAGGATGGGAATATGGTTATGGTTTTGGGAATTGGAAAAGGGTTTGCATGGAAAAGGCACTGTTGATGTCGAATTGTGGTGTTGATAGTGAAGTAGGATTCATAGACTCCAGCTTTTGACCTATGGTTTCAAGGGCTTTGACCTGTGACTTGAGAAACTTGAGATAGTTTGCAGCTTCATCAAGCATTGATGCAGTATCCATTTTGCTTCCACCGGGAACTAACTTTTGCAACACCCTGATTCTTTCGCTTATCCTTTCTCTTCTTTGCCTTGCAGCTACTGTTTGTGGATCACATGAGATCTTAACATTCTTTCTTCTAGGCTTGTCCACCACTTCCAATCCTAAGTTCACTGGCCTGAATGCTGCAGCTCTGTAGATCATTTCTTTCATTTGTGCAATGGCTTCTGTGTCAGGCTCATCAGTGAAAGACACCGATGAATCCGGATGCTGAAAATTAATATTAGATGACTGCTCTAATCTTGATCTCTTCGACTTTGGTGGGTTCTCCGCAACCAGTTGAAAACCTGCCTCCGTCGTAAAACAATCTGACTTGAGATCGAATAATGGATAACTCCCATTCTCTCTAACACCATCACCGTGCTTTCTCTTCAAAGAATTAGACTTATTAGTATTTGAAGATATTACACCATTAATGTTAACACAATTAGGATGTGAAGAACCTTGAGACACTGTTTCATCAAGTTCGTTTACTTGCCATTTGCTCTCTTCATTTGCTTTGTTATTTTGAGATTCTCCTGATGAAACAACACTTGATCCAGAACCAAAATCCCATAAATCTTCTACGGATGTTATTCTTTCGATGCCAGTATTTTTCGTAACGGACATCAAACAATCAAGTGACTCCATTAAAGACCCGACCTTAGTTGCAGTGAACACACCATTATACGGACTAATAACATTGTAAGGTCTGTTCATCATTGGAGAAGAACATAACTCAACATTACTCAGTTCTTGTTGCTTATTCATCATTAAGTTATTCGACGAATTCAAACCAACAACATTAACCGAATCCAATGCCGGAACTAATTGTTGCACAACTTCACGTACTCTATTCGAATTCAAGCTACTTGCGCTTGTTTTCATTCCTTGGAGCAACTCATGATGATGAGGATGATTTGGATGGAAAAATCCATCACCTTGATTATTCATCATATTTCCACCACCTACAATGTTGTTGGATGAAACCATAGAGATATTCCCTCCTATATCATGTTGTTGGCTGCTCCAAAACCGCGGTTGAACGTTCGATGTGTTCGTGACTGTTCTTGGCAGATTATCCCAACCAGCTAGAATATCCATCAGATAAATGCTGAAATCTGCATATCCAAATGAAGAAAAAATCACATTAAGCTCAAAAACATGAATTCAGATTCAATATAACAGTAGATCCAACTTGTGAATGCAACTCTGAACAACTATGATACATGTAGAAATAATTAATAGTTCAAATAATTACCTTACAAAAGATGTTGGATGGGGAGAAACTTCAATTATGTAGCCCCAAGAAAAGAGAGAAAATTGTATCAATGGAAGAAGAAGAATCAAGGACTAGTCTCCACAAAGAAAACTCAAAGCAGTAAGAAAAAGGAAACCAGCTTTGTGTTGATATTCTTGTTGGAAGTTGAAATGTGATATAATTATGTAATTATCTTCCAGACTAAAAGAAGAAGAAAAAGGGTGTGATGATTGAAGATTAAGAAACAGCTTTCTCTACCATTTATATGCTTTTTTTTTGAATGATAATGGAATGGAGAGCTATATTTTACTAGCACAGTACTTCTTCAAAGATGTCCTTTATATATAGAGGATAGACAGAGAGAGGAGTCATATGGTCATCATATCACTCATATGTAAGATGAGTTGAGGAGTACATGTGTTCCTCTTGGCTAGGAATTGGATTGTAATCAAAATCAAAGTCTCCACTGTGTGCCACGTGGACAATCTTGTATCTAGACATGGGCCATTGGTTTATAACTGTCTGTGAGCCCATGATGGGTGTGCTAAAATTGGGACCATAGTTAAGAGTGTTGCAGTCTTACAAAACAGCTAGCTGTAGTACCTTCAAATGAACACTGATATATGTAAAGAATTATTGAACTCATAATAATGTGGGGGAAAAGAAGAGGTTTTCCTTTTACTCTCCATTTTTGCTTAATTTTGGTGGTGAAAGTGTTTCGAAAGAGATCCACAATTTTTGATCTGTCAAAACCGAAAGCAAATGACGAGAAGCTATCAATAACATAAAACATTTGGCCATAATAATAATGCAAAATTAACACTAACAGCAAATGGGAACATTTATTGATATCTATATATAAGGTAAAAAAAAGTAACTGTTGTACCAAGGATTTACCCCTTTGTAACTTCTTGTATAGCTAGGGATACCAGATTTTATGTTTTTGATTTTAATGATTTTAGTATGACAAAATGTAAGAAATATTCTTCTTCCTTCAAAGACAAAGACAAAATTCACTAGCTTATTTGATATTATTCTTCTACATATTAAAAATAGGATTTGGGATATGTTATTTATTAATTATCTATTACATTAAATAACAAAGAAAAGAAGGATTTTAGGTGACATGGGTGGAATTGTGGAAGTATATTTGCAGATGGGGAGCATGAGAGTTCAGAAAAGGCAGTTTCTGAATAATACAATAATATGCATTTTTTAAAATTTAATTTAATTTAAAATAAAACATTATCAAATCTTTTTAATTATAAGTGGGGGATATAAGTTATGCTCTCCCTTGTCTTTGGGTCTGCAAGCTCTGTAAAATTTTCAGGAGGAGGATTTTGAGTAAAACATTTGCAGTATTTATGTTTTTGACAGTACTACAAGTTGATCATAAGTTAATCATAGTTTTGAATCACCATCATCAAGGAAATGATAGTTTTAATCATTCTATAATTATTTTACCTTTTCACTATTAATTATGATTTCAGTTCAGTTTTGAGTTCAGTCATTAGTTCAGTGTTGTGTTCAGTTCAGTTTGAGTTCAGTTTCTTAAGCTTCATTTAATATTTTCCCATGCTATAACGTGCCTGCAAACTGAGAACCCCAAAGATGGTAATTACTTTAGAAAAGCTTTTACTGTTTTTCGGGTACAACATAGAAGGCCAAAGATGGTAATTATTCTAGAAAACATTTACTGTTTTAAGGGAGCAACATACTAATTTATTACGGCGGACCATCTCTATACAAGTACAACAAATACAAGGGTCATTATCAGCTCTGACGGACCAGTGGCAGGGCAAGAGAAGGGCGAAGCAAGTCCCGATAATTTTCGAGTAAACGGAGCCTATTGGAGAAAACTCTGAAAGAATGCACGCGTATTTTGGTGCACATCCACGTGATATCCCGAATCATCAAGGTACGGAGAATATTCGCGAATGCAAATCGCTAGGAAAACAAAGGACCAAGAATATACATCGTCCAATACGAGTGCAAGGGGATTGGAGGAATACCAGAATAGGGAAAAGCAATCTTAGATAGGCGCATCTTGGGAACGAATGAGGAACTAAGACAGCCTTATTCCGGATTGCAGTTGAAGCTCCCCTACTTTGCGAGCCAAAATTAAGGAAATTTTTTTAGTAGACAAATATGCAAAATGCATGGCCAACTGAAATCAAAACAAATATGCAGATGCTTCAAAAAAAAAAAAAAAATGCAGATAATATGTGTAGTGTAGGAAACAATAAAAATAGCAAAACGTGTGCACTGAACTGGATGCACTCTGAACTGAATGCACTCTGAACTGAATGTATGATCAAAGTACAAGGTTAATATAATTATATTATAACCTAACCCTAAATTAATTAAATTAGAACTGAATATGAGAATGAGATTGTGATGATGTATAAATTATTAGTCTTAACTATTGATAATCATATCTTTCATATATTACGGTGGGGTGTTGGGGTTTTTTAAGGGGAAAAAATTGTGAAACAAAGAAGAAACAAAAGGAGTTGGCAGGCAAGAATAGTCAGAGATAGGAAGATAATATGCAAGTTGTTCCTAGGAAGAGGCTATAGATATTGTCTTGTTTATTATTACACATCTCTAAATGCAATCAAAGTTTGTATTCGTATCTCATCTCTCCATTTTTGTTAGATGTGCAAATGAGTGAGTTGGGGATGAAGATGACTTTCTTTAGCACATGCCCACCACCCCCATTATTATTGGGGATACTGCGTACAGGTCAGCGAATGGGTTGCCATTGCGTTTGCTGCTTCTTAATTTGGTTTTCTTCTCCTCATTTCTTACAAAAATGATGAGAAAATCAGGAAAAAAAAAATGATCGACGCCTGAGAGATTCGAACTCTCGCGGGGAAACCCCATGTACTTAGCAGGCACACGCCTTAACCACTCGGCCAAAGCGTCGTCGTTGTTGACAAATGACAAGAAGAATAACATTATTAAATTGGTTGGTTGTCATAATCATAATCAACCGACTAATAGAGTACGAGTCTAAGTTACTAATTTGGGAGGTGAAATTACTTCTTTTTAATGAAAGTTAATGTTTGTAATTGATGTATCTCGACAACAAATTGCCCTTTCATTGGTTGGCTATGACCACAATATGGTGCCCTAAAGCTGAACAACAAAAAATCTTTCCACCAAAATTGTCTCATGCATTAGCATATAATCGCATGAACTTTCACTATTCATATGGGTTCAATGTGTCCCCTAATTCTGAATATATAGCTCTTAGAAACAAATACGTTGTGTTGTGTTGTGTTGTGTTTTGTTTTGTTTTGTTTTTCCAATAGATTTTTATTTGTTTGATATATCGTTCTCAAAGCTTTTTTTTTTTTTTTTTTTTTTGCGCGCTACAAGATAATGAGATATTAGCAGGTACAGAACCATGTGGTAAAGGCAATTGTAAGTCGCCAACATTATAGTATAGTGGTAAAGTTATTGGGTGATAATACCAGTAACTTGAGTTTCAAACTCGCAGCATCAAATTCTTTACCGAACAAACAAAAGGAGGAAAAAAAAAAAAAATTTATTGCAACTGGTACAACTGTTTATAATTTGCAATCTTGTAGAGCTGATAGACATAGTACCAAATTGTGAGGACTCGATATTTACTCTTTGCTCTGCTCGACATAGTTCCTCCACACCCGGCATTAAATGAAAGGTGAAAATTTTGGAGAAAAGATATGTGCATGCACGACTGAAGCAGTACCACCATAGTTTGCCAACATTTGGCCTACATGGTACAACCTTAGCACTAACGAACAACAAGTTAATCAGAGAGTGTGGGGTGTAAAAATGTTTGAAGAACGACAAAGATAGATAACCCAATCTCTATCTATCTCTCTGACAAGATTTAATGGTTTGTTGGCTTTGCTCTCGTGGGGGGAGGGAGACTGGGCATCCCTTTCATTCTATCTTTTCTTTTCTTTTTTTCTCATCCACCATCAATAACCGTTGCTCCTCCAAAACTGATGTGAGATGTCGGCTGTGGATTTTCATCCACTCGTTTAAGTTTGACTTGAATCAATAACCCTTACAGGTTTCCATCTGTAACTTGGAGTTTTAAGGTATAATGGTTTGAATCAAACACTTTATTTACAACAATGATACATCTACCGGGGCTCAAAATCCCGGGAGACTACCGTGTCTCACATCTTTTTGGGCCCCATAGGGTAAACAACACCCCATATAATTCTCTGTGGTGGGTCCCAGGGATTGTGAGACATGGGATTTCTCCTGGTAGCCAGCCCCGGTCAGTGTAGCATCATACCTTTATTTATCAGGGAAAAAAAAAAAATCTCCATAGATTGTTCATGAATAAATGTAACAATGGCTATATGTCTGTGCTCATTTGACCCCGGTCAACGATTTCCCCTATCATCAGAGAAAGAGAAAAATTATTGCCTTTGTTGATAACCAAGATTAGTATGACCCACCCTGACAAAGGCATTGTTACTTTAGCCACTCCACTCCACTTTAATTTACTTTTAACTGCCAAAGTTACTATGACCTGAGTTCAAAACTCGTCAGCATTAAAGAAATTATCGGTAAAAAAGAACACATAGCCGAAGCAATTAAAAGGAACACATAACCGAAGCAATTAACGTATAATTTACCATGAGATGAAATCTCGTAGATCAAATATGTCATTATTACTCGGCATTGTGATCCGTGAAGCGTGACATAAGTGCTGCGTTGTGGTCTTGAAACTGTCTTATAATTTATCCATGATCAATCATATATTTGTTGTGACCTAAATCTACCCCATAAGATAAAAAATTGCTAAAATCTACTTTCACAACCTAAATTTGATGGGATCCTAATTCACAATATAACTCAAAATTTACCTCATGATCCAACAAAAAAAAATGTAACCCAAGAATTACCATGTGTCCCAAATTTGCCTCATATGCTAAAATTTGTCTATTGACCTCAAATCTACCTCCATGACCTAAATTAGAGCTAATATAGTTAGTAAAATTAATGATGGGGCTTTTACTAGAATTTAGTCTTGTGAAGGACCTTATTGATGTGCAGAACAATTGTTGGAATGTAGGTTTGCTGAATACTTTATTTTCACCTGATGATGTCATTAAAAGTCGGTCTATTAGGTTAAATCTTCAACAAAGTGAGAGAATAATGTGGGCTCATACAAAGAATGGTATGTTTACAATTAAATATGCTTGTAAAGCTTATATGAATTAGTGCAGTAGAAGAAACTTTTTTTGGAGAGCGAGTTTGGACTTTAGATTGCATTCCCAAGATTAAGTTTTTATGTGGAAAGTACGTGCTCAAATGTTGCATGTTAATACTCTTCTTAAGTGTTATAATCCTTATATAGATGAAAAATTTCCATTATGTAGGAATGAAGTGGAATCTTGCTCTTCACATATTCATACGGTGGTATATTGCTTCACATGTCGGTTTTGGTTTTATCATTCAACATTTACTCCCGGTGACTTGCAAGGGATAGAAGACTACTTTCTATTTTGGTTTGATAATGTTTTAGGTGTTTCTCCTTTTGTTGTTAACTAGCCAAGTATTGGTTCATAATTATGTGGTGTATTTGGAAGTTGAGGTGTGATGTGATCTTGGGAATGTTACTATGGACTTGAATAGGGTAATTCTTGATACAAAAAGAATGATAAACACGTATATAGCTCCTACTATACCGGCTCAAGTTATTAGGAAAGAAATTAAAACTCCCATTGATGTTGTGGATCATTTTATGTTCATTGATGCTTCTTTCAAAAAAATTTAATATGGGTTCGGGTATAATCTGGTGTGATTTTGTAGGTACAATAAGAGGTTCTCTTGATGACTTTGGTGATTCAGGATGTGGTTGGGAATTTTGAGACAAGCTGCGTTTTTTGGGGGTATCTATTGGGCATGAGAGATGAATCTGTCTAAGGTCTTGTTTGTTAGTGATTTTCTCCAAATGGTGGATTTTATGAATGGAGAATGTAAAAACGTCGGGTGGAGGTGCAGTGATCTTTTGATGGACTGTCAGTGTTTGCTTTCTAGTAATAATACTTTTAAAGTTGTGTATGTTAAGCGTGTTAAAAACCAAATAGCAGATCGACTTGCACGTCGGGATAGAAAGTATTGTATTAAGGATAATGGGTCTCCTTTCCTCTTTTTTGGCTAGTCTTGTAAGGAAGAAACCCTTGGTTGAAATTTATAATTTTCTCCTAAGTTAATGTCAGGTGTTTTTTCTCAGCAAAAAAAAAAAAAAAAAGACTCAAAATCTACCTCGTCATCCAAGGAAAATTTAACCCAAAAATTACAATGTGATTCAAATTTGCCTCATATGCTAAAATTTGTGCAATGACCTAACATCTACCTATATGACCTAAATTTGATGGGATCCTAATCTACAATGTAATCAAAATATACCTGGTGATCCAAAAAAAATTTAACCCGAGAATTACCATGTGGCCCGAAATTGCCAATATGCTAAAATTTGTCTTCTGGCCTAAAATCTAACTCCATGACCTAAATTTGTTTGGATCATAATCTATAGCATGACTCAAAATCTACCTCGTGATCCAAAAAAAAAAATTAACTCAAGAGTTACCACGTGACTCAAATTTGCATCATATGCTAAAAATTTTCTAATGACCTAAAATCTACCTACATTTGATGGGATCCTAAGTTCCTAACCTATAATGTAATTCAAAATCTACGTCGTGATCCAAAAACTTTTTAGCTAAAATGGCTTGTCCCTAAAAAAATAACATTACGACTCAAATCTTTTTACAGTTAAAATTTCCCACTTAATTTAAAATCTTGAGACAAACTCTCTTAAGTCAATGGATATCTCCAAGATTAATGTTAATGCATCTTTTAAAAACAATCTCTTTTTATGCAGTAGTTGTTTCTGATTCAAATGGTTCTTATTTAAGTGGAGGATGTCATGTTTTGACATAGAACATTCATCTCATAGCTAAAACTCATGAATTCTTTATTAACGATGCAGTTGACAGATAAAGACCGTTATAACGATAGAGTTATCAACATTCATAGTTGCCATATTGTTACAATAACCTAGAATATTCTAGGCATTATCGAAAGGATGTAGGCCATACACACTTCCTTTTCTGATGTGGAGTTTAATTTTGTTCCGCGAGAAGCTAATTTGGATGCTCACAATCCCGAAAGTATGTTATTAAGCAGAATGCCCATCAGTGGGGGACATCTTTTCAAATCTGTATTCTCAATGATATTTTTCGATCATCGCTTGGTCAAACTCACAAGTTTTGGTATGTCAAGCTTGTATTCAATTTTAATTGATCAAAACTATGCCTTGATTTATAATCTACCGAAGACATCACGGACTAGGAATAGAGCATGTTAGTTGAGTATCAATATTCACCAATCGACCGTGAAGACTGAAGACGGCGTTAACAAGAACTTCATCAACAAAGTAATGTGAATACTTACTCATATTATCTGCCATTTTACTGAGATATGTCGTATGAATTAGTATTATGATAAGCGTTTGTAAAGAAGAATGCAAGCTAAGGAGTAAGTCAAGTTAGTAAGCTAAGGAGTAAGTCAAGTTAGTTCTTAAAGTTCAAATACCAGTTCACAAACTTGAACTTTTAAAATATAAAGACCTGATATTTTATCTCAATTAACTCACATACAACAACTGAATTGGTCAGCTCGCTAACTAGTCGATTTTGAGATAATCTTTTGGATATTATTTAATTCAAAGGTACAAGAAAGCTGTTTTTGTGATTCAAACTAGCTCATTTTCAATGTTTCCTATACACCTTTTATTTCCAAGTACAAAAATTGTTTTGAAAGTTCGCGAACTTGTTCAATTCAAAAGGTTTCTGAGTTACTAGTTGACTTTGAGTCCACAAACTATTTTGGTAGTTCACGAACTAATTCGGTCTTGTGATAAGAAAACTGTTTTGGCCGTTCACGAACTGTTTTGGTAGGTCTGGCAAACCTCTTGGTGCATTACTGTTGCACACATCTTCGTTGTAATTCCAATCAAACTTCTCACATGCTTTCATGCACGATCTGTACGGAGAAGTTTAGCTTGCTTGAATACAAAGCAATTTGTAAACAAGGAAACTAGTTCACAAACCTGCTTTTTTTTAGCATTGTTCATCAATATAAATAGAGGACTTCCTACACACTAGAAACTCAATCCTGGCACTTCTGTTGCCCTAGTTGAAAACTAAAGTCTTTTTCTAAAAACCTAGGTTTCATCTAGGAAACTGTAATAGGTTACGACTTGGAAAGACTTCACTAAGGGATTCGTGAAGCCCGGTCATACTATCTTTCGCCTGATATTTCTTGTTATCCGGATCTTGTTCTTATTGATTTTCTTAGTTTTCGAAACTTTAGATCATGAACTTGATTGATAGATACCATAAAATTCTCTTCATCTCAGACTTTGTGATCCACAAGATAGATATTCAAATCACTTCTGGTTTGATTTGTTTAGATTAAATTGTTCTTATGAGGTAGAATTGATTTGTCAGTGTTGGGTTGAGGGTTTGAGTTTGTTTCTAGTGAAGAATAGGGAGATCCTTCAAAAGTATTTATGATCTCATAAGGTGGCTCCTTTGGTACTTGATATCTGTTCGACATATTAGGGTTATATCAATTCATCTTTCTGATGATGTGGAAACAAACTTCGTTCTTGAAACTCGAAGTTCTTCTTCTTTTCCATTGCTTTTGAGTTTTTTTGTTGTTGCAGTTTGAATATTCATAAATTAGTACTACAAGATCACTTTTTCAAGAAGAAAAAAACCTATCAAAATGGTTGGATTATATCCTAAAACAATTCTTTCAATCTTCAGATTGCTTGGTACTCTTGTTGGTGGTTCGTAACTTATCTTCTCGAATTACTCTTTGTTAGTACCTTTTAATTATATTTCGACCTTTTATCTTAATGTTCTTGAACTCCATGTCAACGGTAGCTATCGAATCGGATATGGCCTCTACCATATCCGTTACCGATAAGATTACCGGATATCCGATATCCGATAATATCCGACGGATATTCAAAATATTTTCGTTATCCGTTCCGATAATAATGTCGGTTATCCGATAATATCCGGTAGTAATTTATTATAATAAAAATAATTTAGTTTATTTTTTAGTCTTTCTCTAATTTCAAAAATTACAAAAAAAATCAAAGGAACCCTAAGGAAATTCGACTAACAAAACCAAATACCTTGATCAAGTGCACAAATTTGACTATAAAATTATTATATTAAATTAGATTTAAACAAAACTCAAATCTTCTCCATCAATAATGAAAAATTCTCACTTTTCTCACAAGAAATAAAATTAGTTGTGTTTTTGTTCTTCCATAATATTTTTATTTCTACCACTCTTCACATACTACTAAGCTAACAACTAAATATATTACTCAAAAAAATATAAGATAATGCCTTTTTTCAGTATCCAGTTTCGTTAAGGTAAGAATATCCGATAAGGTATCCGTATCCGATATCCGTTATCCGAAATTTCGGATAATATCCTATTATCCATTGACAGCTTAGTAATCTTTATTTCATAATCAATGACATTTTACGAGGTTTATCAAAAAATAAAGTTAAAAATGGTTGAATTTATATGAAATTAGAATTATTGGATGAAACTAGTCGTTTTAGTCTCGAACATGTCCGACTGTTTCAACGTGAATAGTTGGATTTTGGGTTTGTTTCTTCACGCCTGAAGGTCAAAGAGCTAAAAACAAAATCGAATTAAAGACTTCGCGCCTGTGCTATCCATCTAGCTATCAACTTAGATTACGATGATCATGATCATGATGATCGTGGTCCCATTTTTGTATTGCATTTTTGCCAAATTCATTTCAGTATAGGCAAGTGAGGTAGGCCCCACGATCCAATCTTCCCCCAAACTCCAACTGTTGTTGCGATTCAACCGAATCAAAATCAAAATAACGAGTGAAATGAATGAATAAATGTACTTGGGTGTAATCAAAGGGCACACGTGAAGTAAACGTTATCACCCATACGTGGCTGTCTGTAGTTGGTTGATCTAACCGTCTCCCCATGGGACTATCCCGATGACATGTACAGTAATCAACTCCTCTGTGTAGAGCTGGATTTCTTTTTAGGGACCATATCATCTGAAAATCTTACTGTATTATCTTCACACAAACAAAAGAATTCTGTCTCACAGAATCATTGTCAACTGTCGTAAATATTATTTCATTCTTTGGAAGATCTGATCATCAAAAACATTTATACTAGTATATATTTAGTTTTGTTAATTATTTTGATTGGAATTTTGGGATATCATATCATATCATCTTCATTGTCTTCCCTGCGACATTAGTATTAATATTAAGTCCACTTGGATGGAAGGAAGGGAGGCCGGAGTAGGAGAATCTCTTCAAGTGGGGAGTTTAGAAGTTTGACCATAAGTTGATGCAATGCAACTAGGCAACTCGCACCCACAACTTGTCTGTAAGAATATAACGGCCGACATACGCGTCCTCCTATATTACGTATCAAACTTTCTGAACAGAAGAGCTGCTCGGCAGTAAGTTCTACTGGTATATGAATTTTACAACCAACCATCTTAAAAGGATTGGTGTGGATATTAGCTCGACTGTAACAGTCCGGCTCTACCAGTACATGACTTTCATTTTGAACTACTGTTTCTTCAACGACAAATAAAGTTCTTCCACGGAAGAAGTGTAGGTTTTAGTAGGCACTAGAGGGTAAAATGGCAAGTCTTGTTTAAGGTTTTCCTTGACTTTGCTGTAACTTGTTTTAATGGAAAACATTAACCTATGACATTTGGGGGATAGATCATTTAAGAGTTACATAACCAATAGGAAACACAAGAGAAGAACCCACAGATATAAAGTAGAAACGCCAAGCACCCACGTACCGTGGTCATTATCATGGTTTCTAGACACAACCCGATGTTGTCGTATTATAAGGCAAGATTTTAGTAGCAAACGTGAACAGTACAGTGACGCCTCAGAGTGAATAGGGGGGGAACTGTTCATATGCTCATTCTCTAAACGAGGCGACACTGTTTCTCATGTGTTTGTGCATGAATGTAGTACTATATACATTATAGACAATGGTCTTTGATTCGTCTCATTCAATGGCATTTAGCCCCCAACAACAATCCCCAACCTCCCTTCTATGGATGGGGGGACCTTTTAGCTTCTTTCTCTATCTTCTTTATCCCTTTCTTTCTGTACCATCATATTCTCTACATTTCCATTCATGCACCCAGATTTAACCTCAGGAACAGTTGGTAGTGCGATTTGGGGGAAAAAAATTTGAAAAAAATCTGCAAGTTTGACTACTAGAGCTTTAACTGTGCCAAACTGGGTTCTTATGGAGGCTAAAAGCTGGATTTTAGTTGCTCAGACGATCTAAATTACATGAGACTTGTACATGGTATTGTAACTAAGCTAAATTTGGGTCCTGTGAAGGCTAAAATCTGGATTTTAGTAGCTAAGAGCCAATCAAAATTACTGAGAGACATGCACACAGTATTCAATGAAGCTAAATAGGGTTCTCCTGCCGGCTAAAATCTAGATTTTGGCTGCTAATCCCACCAAAATTACACAAGACAATCTACCTATGGTTCCACATGCACTGTAGTTGAGCGCCTACATACCTATGGTAACTTCGGTTCCGTAGATTAAGGTCTTCAAACTTAGAAGAAGACTGTTGTATTGAAAAGTAGCATCAAAGTAGTTCGATTTCGGGTTTTGTGAACCTGGTGGCAGTCAAAGTTAAAACAGGTGCCAAGTTATGAGATCTGACAAAAGAACTCCAACCTGCAATAACCTCACTGAATGCCCCATAGGACTTTCGTAACCATCTCATAGGGTAGGAAAATTTCTGGGATACAACCAGCAAAGCCCACACTATGTATACACTTGTAACAAAAGAAAATGCCACATTGGACACCCGCAGTATGTTGTTATAGTTTCAAAATCATGTTAGATGTAAGGAAGAAATGCCAACAAAAAAACGGCTAGCTTGTATCAACGTATGTCTAACATCCTCCCTCTTAGAAGGGCTTCTGCTTTCCTAACTTGCTTCACAGGTCCAATGATGAACACCTACATAAAACCACGGCTTATGAACTAATTGCAAATAATTTGAGGATTTAAGTTAATAGCGTAGGTCGACTTAATCTATACAAACTCAAAGTTCCATAAACTGACCTTGTCTGGTGGCCCCTTGGAGCCTCCCATGAGAATTTCCGCGCTGCATATTCAAAGTAAAAAACAAAAAATAAATAAAAAACAATTACTACCCCCGCGAAACAAGAGCAGAGTGGGAAGAAGGGAGGGACGAAGATCTTACTTGCATGATTCTTTCACTGACATGATAGTCGCCCCTCTTCTTCCAATGACAAGTCCCATTTTTCCAGGAGGAACATTCAACACGGATAGAATCTCTTCTTCAGGAATATCCCCTTCGTCGAATGTATTATCTGCAGAAAGGATGAATACAATGTAATCAACCATTTAATCACTCATCAAGAGCTTATGTGGCAGGTAAAGTCGTTGGCCATTGTTTGGGACAACCCAAGAAATCGGAGCAATTTCCTACGAAAGCATTTTCGCTTTTTAAGAAGTCAGCGATAGACAATGATTGTTCTCTATATACAACTTGAAGTGTAATCTTAAACCGAATACCCAAATGCCAGACACATAATCAAACATAAATAGTAAAAGTTTACAGGCTTATCAAAAAAGCACAAGTACCTGGAATGGGAGGGACAGGCGGCCAATCTACACACTCATTATCATTAACACAGAAACACCGACAGTATAGTGCTCCCCGAACTGACAGATGCCACAGAGATTTATCGTTCAGATTTTTCATCATCTTGTGGTAGATATGGAGAAGGAAACGAACATCATCAGCAGCAGCTCGGACCATTTGTTCGGTAAATGGTCTGTATGTCCAAAATTTAGGATCCTAGAGAAAACCAAGGCATTCTACTTCAGTATCTGACTGAAAGAAAGAGAGGTAACTACACTACCAAAATTAAAAGACAGTTGACATTTAACACCGACCTTCCTTAATAGAACTCGCACTTCTTCCTTCTCAAGATACGATACGCCTGCAATTACATACAGAAATTAAGAACCAAAAGTAAAGCTATCAGCCCCAGAGAAAATGCTAAACGCCAATAAGGATACAACTACTAGCATATAACTGATATAGTACCACAATAACGTGGATCTGCAAGGAGGGTTACAAAAGATATGTAATCATCTGGTGTCCTCGCCTTTCCCTCTTGCTCTTCAATCAGAGAATAAGCTATCTGAATGAGAAGATCAGAACTAATGTCAGTTTATTATAAAACACAAGGATCCCTTACAAAGTAGATCAAGAAGAGGTCAAGACAAAAACTGTGTCGCTAGAAAATTGTAAGGATGCTCCAGTTTCAATCTCAATCAATGTTAACTAAAGTCAGTAACAAGTATGAATGGATTGTTGTTGTTTTTTATTTAATATCTTTATTTCACCTAACTTTTCAAAATTTTGTTTTAAGCACTCCACTTTTTAAATAACCAAACTCACACATCAAATCAATAAGAAAAGATTCATTACATGTCAGTCTGACTTTAAAGTTTGGTAGACCTAAAATTCCAATATCAGTGCACTAAAAAGCAAAAGCATGAAAGTTACTAACATTATGTTGTGCAGATCAAGTTAATTGTCAAAATAGGACTAAAACCAAGTTATTACTTCAGTTACTCGTTTCAGATCATTAAGTAGAGGCGATGGAGTTTTCATGAAGCTACAACCTACTAATTCAGCCACTGATGAGCAAGAGCAAAACCCACTAAGCTGTCCTAGGGGTACTTCTATGAAATCCATTAAGCAGCAGTGTCTAGAGGCCATCATTAATGATTCAGAAAAAGGAAAAAGAAAATACTTAGATGATGATATGCTATTTGTGCGATGAAATGCTATGTTACAAATTGTCAAAGATAATTGGCTCACCTGGGTATCTACCACATTATTCAACTTGATGCCGTATTGGAAATATAATGCCTGCAAAATAAGAATCATTATTATGTGATCCGACTTCTTACTCAAAAATGCGAACATGCAAAACCAAAAAAAAAAATAGAAACCTCGCTATCTCGTTTGCAATCGTGAATGACTTTTGTGATGTAACTAGATTCAAGTGCAGGCTTACAGGCTGTCATAAGCGTATTCCCACCTTCAATAGCATCAACCAAGTATATGGCATCTGGGAAGGCAAGCTGCCAAAAATGAAGCCAAATTTACATCAGTTAGAAGGACAAAACAACTAAGGAGAAGCTTGTTCTGCACACACAACGTCGACAGTAAAGATGAACAAGAAAACATAAATGGCCAAACAACATGTAATTTTACTTCTAATAAGTATGTAACTATCAATGGGAAACACAGTCTTCAAATATCTGGCATTGGTTTGGGGTTTACTATTGACATCTGCGTGTGCACGACTAGAACATTCAGTGTTGACGAAACTTCCCTTGTAACTCCATTTCATGTGTCAGTTTCTCAACTCCTTATATTTCATATTTTTTAAAAGATATCAGTTACCAAATATTTATAATCATGTCCAACAGCTCTAACTCTAATTTACACCAACAATCTTACTTCCGTGTATTGCTTACAACCATTGTTACAAATCACAAAATGCGAGTATAATTGTCACACCTAAGTGTCTCATGTGATGTAAAAAATCAACTGTCTAGTTTTCAACTTATTCTTACAGAGACCTTTCATTTAAGAGCATGTAGATAATTACAATTTATTCATATAAAGAAAAGTTCAAAGAAAATGTACTAAAATTATACCTGCATAATACAGAGTTTTCCATTTCGACAAAGATCAACTCCCTCGCAATCAAAACCAATAATCAGCTGGTTTTCAGGGGAGGGCTCCAAGAACTCAACTGGAAGCTGTGATGCTTCTGTTATAATATGAACTGGAGGCGATGATAACTGATCATCGTCATGATCCAGATCTTTAGGACCTAAACACGTATCCAAAACAAAACAAAAATAAAATAAAAATCAAGAAATCAAATTAACCAATCAGAATGATTATCTAGAAATTAACAACAACAAAAAAAAATAATCTGACAAATATAATTAGGGTTGAGAGATTATAAAATCGACTGTTCTTTAAAAATTAGGTTTTCTTGATGAAGATTTTTGTTACCTGAATCTGTGGCTATTTCCATACTTTCCTCCGCTCCTCTAAAACCATCCGTGGTTTAGGGAAAACCTAATTAGGATTGTCTGCAGCTTTCTTTTGGGTTTTTTTCGAATCTGGAGAGGATTTTTTTATTGAGACCCTCTAACTGAAAAAACAGTGTAGTCGAAAGGTTGAAGAAGAGTACTTTTATGGGCCTCCAACCTCTTTGAGGTCACCCAGGTCCAGTCACTCTTGAATAGTAAGTGCTCTTTTCCAGGACACTAGTATACCCACCGGCCACCGTCTCCCAGCGCCCAAGTTTATATGAAACAACCTGTTTATTGGGCCGAGCAAAGCGAAGGAGGACCTTATATGTAAATAGTAAGTGACCAATTGACACAAAAAGAGATTGGATTTCTTTTTAGTCTTCACTTTTTTTTTATTCGTGTGCACCTGGAAATCCGAATATGCCCCTCAAAAAGGATGGGGCGTAATTTATTTTTCTTTTCTATTAATGAAGGGTAATCGCGTAAATTTCGTGGACAGAAAAAAAAGGACACGGAGGTTGGAAATCTTTTAATTGTTGAGGGGTATTAGTAAAAATCGAGGTAGAGGTTAGAGGTGAATCCGTCCACCTCAAATTTCGATTTTTTTCTTTTTTTTTCCCTTCTTCTTTCGATTTTGGTTCACAAAAATTGAGAGAAGATTTTCTCCTGCGGATGCTTGAGTGAATAATCCAGAGAGATCAAGAAATGAAATTGACGAATTTCATAAGGAGAATTTGATTTGGGTTTGATCGATGTTGGTGAGTTTAATGATCGTCGACGAGAGATTTGAGAGAAAATTAATTAGGATTTAGGTGGTATTTGATATTGAAGATGTGGATATGAGATGTTCGATTGATGGAGATTTGCAGTAATAAAGCAAGGTAGAAGGTGGAGCTGGTGGTTGAGAAGACGGGTTCAGATTGAATTTGAGTTTAATCTCAATATTGAATTAGATCGAGAAGAAGTTGTTGCTAATGGAATGAAGAGAAGAAACAAGTTGGAGGATGTACTCTTTGCTTGAATTACGGAATGTGTGTCGATTTGATGGATCTGAGATAGAGGAATTGATGATATAAATTGTGAATTTTGGGTTTCTTTGTGATGGTGGTTTTGAGGAAGCGCAAGCTGGTGATCTTTGTGTGTTGGCTCGATGAGTGTTCAAGGAATTATGAAGGTGATGATTAATTGAAGATGTTATGAAGCTCGAAGTTGTTGGTTGGTGTTGTTGATTACGAGATAATGAAGAAGTGGAGTTGGTTCGATTGGTGATGGATTAAAACAACCTTGTGATGTTGTTGTTGCAGAATGAGAAGGCACTTGATGTTGTGGTTTTGGTGATGTTAACAACAACAATCACAGGATTGAGTTGTTTTCGTGTGGTGCGGTGGTGGAATATAAGGTTTGAAGTGGTTGTCATGCAAAGAAGTAGTCATGGGCGAGAAATTAGATAGCTCGGTGGTGATGCAATGACAATCTGCGATAAATTTAGCGGTCATCTAAGCTGAGTCGGTTAGCTAACTTGACTTGGCTCAAAGCCCGACTCGGTTCGACTCATGATCTATGAGTTAGTCGGTTGACTCATCTTGACTTCGGTGACTTTGTGAGGCTGTTGTTAAGGTTGACCAGGGCTTTGAGACATGTAGTCAAGTCACCTGAGACTCATACAAAAGTTAGTAATTGCGACTCAAGAATCTCTAAAGATTTTAATAAAAGTTTTTTTTTTTACATTATCAACTTAATATGATTTTGTTTTACAAATTAGAACTATGATAAAAAATTTCGAACATCTCTTTTACAATTTTTTTTCCTTTACAAATTTGAATCCGTGCAATCACATAGTGGTATCGTTTCGTCAAATTTTTTCGGTCGGCCCTCGCACCGTGACAACGGTTATACTAGTATGATGTGAAAACTACTACTAGACCCACTTTTTCAAAAAAAAAAAAAAATTAACCACAAACCTACGGGCGCAAAAGTACTTGCATGCTATGTGCATTCAAATTACCCTAATGATGTATACAAATTACATAAGTCTCATTGTTTTCACGGCTCAGAGACATATACTTTAACTTGGATTCATTGGATTTATAATAGATAACTCGATGTTTGTGCAAAAGTCTGCCAGTTCTATCACATATGTCCAAATCTATGTCGATGACATTATTATCACTGGCTATTATCCTTCGCAGATAGGTAAGCTTATTCTCGACACAGGTGATGCCTTTGCAGTTAAGGATATGAGAGATTTATCTTTCTTTTTGGGAGTTGAAGTACTGAAGTAAGGGAACAATTTGGTACTTACACAAAGGAAGTATGTAGCTGACCTACTACGTCGAACAAAGTTGGATGGCATAAAACCAGTCTGCACACCCTTAGCAGCTAATACAAGAATCCACAAGCAAGAAAGTCAAAAGTTTGTGGAACCCACTCTTTACAGAAGTATAGTAGGATCACTGCAATACTTGCACATAACTCGACCTATATATCAATTGCAGTGAACAAAGCATGTCAATACATGCATGAGACGTATATTGAGCATTGGGAGTTGGTTAAACGTATCCTAAGATATCTAAAGCATATACAGTCGACTATGGCTTGTTTTTAAGACCTAACTCTGACTATTCTCTTCATGCATACTCAGATGTCAATTGGGATGGCAATTTAGACGATCACATGTTCATTAGTGGGTATTGTATATACTTTGGTGGTAATTTAATCTCCTGGAGTGCTAGAAAGCATAAGACTGTCTCCAAATCTAGCAAAGAAGCAAAATACCGGGGATTCGCAGCAGCTACATCTGAACTTATTTGGATCCAATCTCTACTGAGAGAATTAGGTATCTAGATAGCTACTCTAACACTGTGGCGTGATAACTTAGGAGAAATATATCTTACGGCTAATCCTATCTTCCATGCACGTACTAAGCATATCGAGATTTACTACCACTTCTTTCGTGAAACAGTTGCAAGCAAACAACTGCATGTTAAGTTTGTTAGCTCCAAGGATCAGCTAGACGATGTGTTTACTAAGGTTTTATCTTCACCACGGTTTCAGCATATCTAAGATAAGTTGAACGTTCTTCAACTTCGAGTTAAACTTGAGGGGAGTGTCGAGGATAACCCGACACAATGCCTAAAGACTACGATGGGTGGTTTTGCTAGAGTATGCAATAATTAGATTACCATCTTAGTAAATGATGCGGAGAAGGGTAGTGACATTGATCCACAAGAAGCTCATAAAGCTCTTGAAATAGCTGAAGCTAACATAAGTCGGGATGAGGGCAATAGACTAACAATTGAAGTGAATTAACCGTCAGACGAGCTAGGACACGAGTAGAGGCTATCAATGAAATTTTAAAAATAATTGGCGTGTCCCAATAAAAAAATGTAAATTTTGTTTATACACCATATTTTTGTTCTGCGGATTGAGTCGAATCAACTGTAATGGCATTTCTTATGCAACTAAAATAATAAGGAGGGTGGGTTAAAAAACTTATTAGATAATAATTACTTTGGTATCTAATAAGTTCTACCTACTATTGGATTTGAACCAATGACTCCCGTAGTATGAAACCAATACTCTAACCTTTGGGTTAAGTAGGTCATTTATCATCACAAAGAGAAAGAAAGGGGCTTGTCATATCGATCAATTATAGATGCAATCTTATTTCTAAGCAATACCAATTGTTGGAAGGAAACAGATCAGAAGCTATCATTTTGGATCATAGAAGATTCATATTGACAAGATATTATTTCCATGATAAACTATTTATCACAAGGGTTATATCTCAGTTGGTAGAAAAACTTGTTCACACGCGCGCCAATGTTTTTCAAGGGAGTCCATCATGCAATCAAGAAAATTGATCTTATTGATAAATTGGTGTCTTGCTCTATATATTCGAGGGAACAATAGCCTGACAAATATTTGGTTCGCTCCGCTTTGGGTGCTAATTTAGGCTCCAAAAAGAACCCATCATTGATTCGATAATTGATAAGGTGAATACACGACCCATTCAATGCTAGGCATAATGAGTATAAGGACCTCAATAAAATATCTTTTCGTACTATGAACTTTAAGGTGTATGAAGTTTCATATTTGACTCTTTGAGCGGAGCGATAGAGACTCCATTTAATTTAGGTTGATCTAGGCCATGGCAGACCTACGTCAAGGTAACTCTTCTTTGAAACACTTTGGTATTGCTCTGGATCATAATCTAAATAATAAATCGAGCATGTGGAGCCATCTCATTATCTTTCTGTTAATAAAAAGTATGGCGGACTATCTGATATTTATATCAGTTGATGAAAGAGCCTATTACAAAAAAAAAAGAAAAAAAAAAAATACATGTTGGGTCTTTATAACGATTGAATGATTTCGATAATAAATTTTTTGATCTGTTTTTCTGAGAAGGTCTACGGTTGAGTCCGTATAACCCTAAAAATTTGTATAGTTTTCATTTCCTCATTCTTGTTTGTTGGTTGTAGTCGGACGGTCGTTTGGCCCATCGAAATAGAATAATTATCACATGCTCCGATCGACCCCGTGGGTGAGCATGAAATGGAAAAAACTCATTTCAGTGGGCCCAATCGGTATTTTTTTGATCTCGGATAAAAAAAACCTATCCTTTCTTCTTTGTGGATGAATTACACACAAATATCTTTGGTTTGTGATATTCCTTTTCTTTTTTGTACAAAATATCTTTTTATAGATCTCAATATACCCAACCCAATTGCTCACCATTCTAATTCTACCAATGCTGACTTTATGCAAGAAGGTTGAGGTCTCCTGTTTGCACTTGGACGAGTTAAAAAGCTCCCAACTCATCGTTTTTCGAGAGCAGAACTCAATTTGTTGTTTCAGAGATAATGAATGGTTCCTAACTCAATTAGTGTTTGCATCCTTGTCTATTTCCATGAGTTGTTTGGGGGATTTGGTCTGTCGAATCATTAGATTTGATAAAGCGCGATTCGATTAGAAAAACTTTATTCTGTAAATTATTTAGGATTCGGCTTAGTTTCCCGTTGTGATATACTTCGTTGTGTAGGGTTTGTTCAAAATAAAAAAAATATTGCATGACGGCTAACCCAGTTGTTGGTCTTACTTTAAAACTAATTTTTATTATATTAAGAAGAAGATAAATTTGTTCTCAATGAAGAACAAAGTAATCGAAATCGTTCCTTGGTCCTAATCGGTTGGGTTATCTTGGAGCGAGAAGCAATTAGCTCGGACTTGGAAATGGCCAAAATTCGGCTAGTACTCGGAGCCTATTTATTAGAGACTTGTATAATACTCATGACTTATACGTAATTAATATTAAAATTTTAACATTAAAGTTTAACATTGTCACATTGTCAAGGAAACAATGCCGTTGACAGTTTGAAACCATGCATTAATGTAACTAGCGGACTATACCAATATCTTAAAAAGGAACAAAACTACAGAAGATGCGAAAAACAAAATGAAAAGTTTGCCTTAGAAACAATTTTCTTCTTTTATAGTTGTCCATGAATCATAAGCTTGTTAACCTTATCCTTCAAGAGGTCAAAATATACATGTACTAACAGCCAAAGAGCTAAGTACTACAAGAATTAACATATTCTTGATTTGCTCAGATTTTCTAGTAAGCAATTTTGTTCTTTCAAAAACAAGGTTTGACATTAGATCATGTTTCATTTATTTTAGATTTGTTAGACTTATAATGTAGACATGCATGGTTGCACGGACCATGGCCACAAAAGGCCTTTGTGTGGGAAGCTTTGATATGGCCATGCAATGTCAATGATACATTAATGCTCGTCTAATTTCGAAAATCGAGTATGAAAATTTTTACAAGAAAAGAGAGAGGAATTGTTCATTATACATTATATATATATATATAAGTTCGTAGGACCGATTATCCAAACTAGAGATCAAAAGGTTTGCACCACCACCTGCCCCGATTGTAGATTGGTTGAGATGGGTACACAAGGAATAACTTTATATTTTAACAAAATCTCCCCAATGACTCTCTCCATTTCAAGGAAAATAATACTTTAACTTGTTAATACATATAACATAACTGTATACAAATTCCTCAGATCCCTTCACCTCATCAAAGGGGAATTCGGCCTTCAAAAGCTTGACGGTGAACCTGAGCTCATCTCGTGTCTGACACACGATATGTATGTTGTATGGTGCTCTCCAAACGACTAATATTATTCATAATGCACAAATTAGGGAATATTCCTCCACCTCAGTCAACACCGACAATGGAGAATATTGTTACCCTGTCAACACAACACGAAGGCTGACTCAGTCATGCAAATTAAGGATATCATTTAGGATTTTGGTCTGGCAGCTTACGACATGTATGAGGATACTGAAAAAGGGAAGGTACCGAGTATACCCCCAACCTTTTTATTACAAAACCTATAGATTATTTTCTCGCGTGAACTTTAATCTAAGATTAAAGCAGAAAAGAAAATATCCTTAGATAGTCTCTTAAAAGAGATTCTTAAAACATTTGGGTTGATTAACGTATAAATTTCTTATATTTTTATTTTGTAAAGATAAAATCAATATAACTCGGAAAATAAAAGTACACCAAGATACTAGAAATTTTGTTAAAAAGGAAACCTGTAATCTAGCAGTAAAACCCCGAGACCTCATTCAGTTTAAACATATATTGTATTAAGCTACTACAAACACTAGCCTGCTATAAGACTTCGCTCTGGAATATAGTTGAGGCATAAACTCTCCAAGCTACTCTTATGCAGTCATGCTCTTACATGTTTTGATTCTCGCAAGAACCTACATACTTGATTCCTATAGTTGATGTCGTTTACATCCATAGGAGTTGATTTACAGTCCTTCGTGAAGACCAATATTATCCTTCCCCCAATAGGAAACTTCGTGATTTCCTTTCGATTATAAATCAGGGACAACAATCGGTTTCCTGTATTTAAATGATTCTAAATCCAAGATTACTCTTCAAAACTTTAGAATACTTAACCTTCTAACTACATAAGAATCAACTTGAAACTAATCTAAGATGAACCGTTATTGAAAATTCATAAACAAGATTTGAATCGACAAAAGTTATACTCAATCGTGTTCGGAGTTTTCTATCAAATCTGGACTTAATTTGTAATTCTGTAATTCTTGAATGATCTTATATCAGAAGACAAGGACCTTATAGACTAGACAAAAAAAAAAAAAACAACACAAATATAGTTACAGGTTACAAAACTATTTTTCTTTCAAGATAAGTGAGCATCTTCTTTATGAATCCCAAGTGAAGTCTTTCAAAGTTGAACTTTAGATCTCGAAGATCCTTAGGCATTTGGAGGATAACTTTGCAACAAGATACAAAGGAGTATAGGCTTTAAGTTTTATGTGTTGCCAATGTCTCCGAGTTATAGCTAGGGATCAATCAAGGCTGGGTTGCTTAGAATGTAAACAATGAGTTTCTTGCAAACCAAGATAATTCTCAATTGCTAAATCAAAGTCGTCCCCGAAGCTACACAAATTGCATCTTTGAAAAGAATTAGACTAGCAAAGAGGTTCCTTCCATGGTTTGAAGTTTGCGATGGAAAGAAACATTAGCTCATGTGAATTCCATGAAAAGAATTACTCCTAAAGATATAACTTCAAGTTTTTAAGAAAAGAACTAGACTTTCTAACCAAAGGAATTCATTGGAGAACAAAAATTTGTAAGTGTATGCCTTGAAGTCAAAGAAGAAAAATGAATGATCCAAATATGTAGAGCTTATGAACCAGATCATTAATCTTTTAAGTTCATGACCACCAACGGTTAAGTCCAGTGAACTTAAATAAAAATGGAAAATATAGAACTTTTCCTTTGTAGGATCGTGAACTCAAATAGGTAGGTTCATGAACTTAAATGCAAAATAAGTTTCGTGAGAATTCAAGCTTCAATAAGTTCGCGAAATCAAGTAAATAAGTTCACGAACTCAAATTTAAAAAGAACTTACAAAGAATTTCCTTGTACTAGGTTCACAAACACAAATTCAAAAAGGCTTCTAGATATTTGTCTTGTACTAGGTTGCGAAGTCACCTACATATCTTCACAAACTCAAATTACAATGTAACTTAAAAGAAAATTTTCTTTTATAGTTTTGCAAACTCAGCGTAATAGGTTTTGCTAACTCAAGAGACAAAATTTCTCAGAGAAAATCTCTAAAATAGGTTTGTGAACTCAACGTAATAGGTTCACGAACTCAAAGACCTAATTTTTCTTTAAATTTTGAGTTCTATAAGCTTTTAGGTTCACAAACTTAATTCTTAGGTTCGTGAAATCAAGTGTTTGAAAAATATTTGAAGTAAACTACAAAAAAAAAAGACCTTGCGAAGTCAAATTGAATTCGCAATCCTTGAAATTTTCAATAATACTTGTGCTTTCCTCTCAAGCTTACTGTCGATTTCTTGACAAGCAAGTGCTTGAAAGTCGAAACATCACTTGAATTAGCAAGAAACTAATCGGTGATATGATCTCCTTTGAATTATAATCAACTACTAAAGTTCTCAAGTTATGCTAAGATTGATATATAGATAGATAAATAGTAACGAGTATAAAAGGAAATACCTATTTTCGTTACTTACCTCAATCTATAAAGATTTTCAAATTGATATCTCCTTGTGATCTTCAATTCTTCATCGACCTTGAGTAACTTGGAATATCCTAAGACTCTACTATTTAATCTATTCCAAACCGAAGCTGACTTTAGTAGCCTAAATCAAGAAATAGTTTTGGCACCTAAAATATGATAACAAACTTGACATACTAAGGTAGGTGGTTGCAACCAAGTATTCTCTCTAACAAATACCCAGCAATATCCCTCACCACTAACGAGAACAATCGGTTAATGAGGTACTAAAATCAAAGGTTGAACTTAACTCATCCTTAGCTATTTCAGAGATTTTGGATGAGAGGATTATCGAACCCCTCCTCCTTATCCCACCACTTTGATATCATAGAGTTCAACTATAGATAGGTCATCAATTGACCCTTCTAAACACATATCACATTTCATTCTTTTCCGACCAAGAATCACTTTGATGCCTTTTTTTTTGTGTGTTTCTCTCTCTAAGACCAACCTTGATTCCCTCGTTCCCGTGGTTAAAGAAGTCTTCAAACGACCGTAATATGTTTGGTTTAAAAGAAGAGCATTCGTGCCCAACCTTCAAAACTTACAGGAGTTTCAATTGAAAACCATAAAATCACATTTCTACCTCGTCACCTATTTTTAGGTACCTACTTATATATATCTTGGAGGTAGAAGTTACTCGGGTAATAGGAGTAGCTTTACAATTAGGGATATATCCTTATTTTTTCAATTTGCTAACCTGAATTTGAGTTTTTGTACACTAAGTTTCAAGATGACTTATCTACATGTGAAGATAGGAGACCCCAAATATTTCTTATGAATATAAAATATTTAGACTCTTATAGATGTACTTTATATCAGTATACTTAGGTCATCACTAGTGTTAGTGCTGAAGAATATTCCAGTTATATATGTTGAAGTTTATTAGTTGTCACAAGGTAACACTGAAATTTTTAAATAAGGCCACCAGGTTATTGCTCTCCTCAATGTTGGCTTACGGAAGACCTTTCTATCGTCAGCAAATAAAAGATGTCTAACACGTAAGCATTTTTTTTTACATCCTAGTGCCATTTATCATGCTTAAGGATTTAACATGAAAAATTGTCCCGGAGGAAGCTTCCGCACATTAGAGAGGTTTTATTGCACGTGGTTAACATATTTATGCAAATGATAATCAATGTCCTTAATTGAGTTTCTTCTTTGTTCGTGTATGTGTTATAGTCAGAAATACCTAAGATAAATCAAGATATAATTGGTACCTTATACATGTAAATGTATTATCTTAAATCTCAACAAAATTTGCATGTCTGATTAAAGATTATTTTTCTTCATTATCATTATTCATTTTGTCGGATGTATTTTTAATCTAAATAAATAATGATAGAAAAAAAAACTATTTATTCATTGGTGTCGACGTGATACAATTTTAATTTTAAATACTTTTTTTTTTTTTAGTAATTAGGTCTCCAATTAGCTTTGATATGTTATTTGCCTACATGTGATAATTTCGTAGTGTAACAATTATAGAATGTTTAACTTCGCAACATAATAATGTCCTACAACAACATTGTATGACTTTGATTCGAACAAAAAAACACTAGAATAAATTTTTTAATCTTGTCGGTAAACAAGAAAAAAAATATTTTTAATTGTTTAGTTTTTGATTATCAGGTGCTATATAAAACGTGAGGCTTCCATTAAAAATCTTCAGGAGTATATTGGGAGTCTTTCAATCATACATGTTGGTTAAAGATTCTAATGAAATTTGATATCCAAACATTTTAGAATTTAAACGGACGCAACATTTACTTAGGCTATTCCCATGTAGACCTTCTTTCTAATCCGAACTTAAACAAAATTCTAATGGGGGTGTAACCGGAAATAAATTTTTAAATGGAATTCTGCAATACCAAGTTCATAGATAATCCAAACTTCATTCTTCCAACTATAGATAATCCTAAGTTAATATTAACATATATTAAGATGGACTCTCTTCTTTCCTACTAAAAAAAACATGAAAAAAAAAGTACCAAAGGAAGTAAAAGAAAGAACCATTTTAATTTTTTTTTTTTTAAATTTAATTAATATTACTTCATCCGAATTATCTTTAACCCTAAAAACCCTGCGATGTACCCGACGAGAGAAAATATCTTAAGACCATAACGAGATAACTGTCAAAATATGGATTGGAATAACTTCACGGTCTGGCAATATATATATTTTTCTCCAATGGAGTTTCATGTGATGTGTTGGAAATACTTTCCTAATTATAATTTGATAGAATTTGGCGAAGGTTGATACCTATTCGGTTTCTAGATATGTATCTCTACCAATCAAACCGTGACGACTATAAATATATACCATCATCACCAAAATACCACCATTACCACTATTATTGGATCTTAGGTTTCAGTTCTTTTTTTCTTCGAATTTCGATTCAGTTTGTCTGTGATCCAATTTTGTGAAGCTCAAGATATGAACAGAAGAGTGTAATACCCAACCAAACCATACAACTTTGTTTAGATGGCTAGATGCCTTTATTTGAAGTGGGTGAAAAATAGATCTCATCTGAACTAACATTCACTTCTTAATTTATTATGCTTACATTTATATCGCTTTGGACACACATCTAGAAATAACTTTTTGAGATTAGTTTGGGTGTAAAATTTCAAAACAATTTCTAGAAGCAAAAAAGTCGACTTTTTGTGAAGAAAAATATTTTTGCTTTTAACTTCTGCGTTAGGCATCCAAACGCGCTATTAGACTGTCAGAAAGACAAAACCTATGCTCTTACTCCGACATCGTGTCATTGTTTTTGTCTCATTTTACAGAGGAAGTTGCTAGGAAATAAGTTTTGGCCACATTTAGTGAAAAATGCATTTAGCATGCTCACATCTTAATTTAATTAATATATGAGAAAGAAAAAAACACAACTTCAATGATTCACTCCCCTTTATTTGAAGTGAGTGAAAAATGGATCTCATCCATATCAATTCCGTTTCGTTGTATGTCAAAGAAATGAACCAAAAATGAAAATGAGAAATAAATGAGCAATATGCTAACTCAACTGAACCAACTTTTACTTATATATAGATCATGATTGCTAATCTATGTGTGGCTAGTAATTAAAACAAATGTTTTGGCAAAAAGAAATTATTTCGTGAAAACAAAGCTCCTTTTACGATATTAATTTAATTTTGTTGAATCATGAGTAAATGTGAGGTATTGGGGAAATTGATAGTGCAGTATTAGGTTAGAAAGATTGTTTCCTAAATTATTCGAGTAATTTCGAAGTAGATTTTTGACTAAAATCAGAGATAAGTATTCGAGAATAATGTAATCCTAATTGAACTTTGAAGGAAGAAATATACTTGTGTTTGTTTTTTTTCTTCATATAAATTCATTTTTGTAATCTAGTGGAGGTCAGTGGTTAATCAAGGGATTGATTTGTTAGTTGATTAATTTAGAATTCTTAACCCTTATAACTACGTGTTGGATTTGTTTAGAAGTGTAGAGGATTGTTGTGCTCAACAACTTGAATGTATTGTTTGCTTTTCTTTTTCTTTTTGCTTTGTTTTGAAAAGACACCTCAATGCGGAACAGAAGCGTGAATAAAAGAATTAATAGTGAAAGTAGAAGATTAGTTGAGAAAACTCAATATTGATTCAATAATAATAAAAAAAAAATTTCTAAATTAATAGATGTCCTACATCAGGCTCGTCCTCTTGAAAAAATTCGTCCCGAATTAACAAACACCGAAAAACTTTTCACGCAACAGGAGAAGATAACGTTTCAACTTGGATAATGGGCAACTCATAAGAAGATAATAATGTTTCATGCGTTAATGTTGGCGAATTTCAGTATCCGAGTTTATAACTTGTTTTTGTTCATAAGCGAGGTGACAATTTGTATTTGCTTCACCGTTATGAAGTTGACAAACATCATTATAAATAGGTCCACGAGCACTGTTTAAGCTTAATGCAAGAGCAGCCAAATTGGTTGAAATTAATTGGAGTTGAAGATTGATTCTCAACTTGAGAATCTATAAGTTGACGTTGAGGTTCTGTAAATTGACATTGAGATTTTATAATAGCACGTACAATATCATAAGGCTAGGACGATTGTCTTTTTCTTTCCCGCTCATGGTGAAACAATATGGATTGACGATCAACAATCCTAGGCCGGGATAGCCTTTCCTCTCTCTCCTTTATTTTGCTCTGCAACATTATCTTTTAACATAAACAGTTATCTTCTTTAGGGAGTAGTTATATTTAACCATTGGTAGTTATCTTCATCTTCTTCATTGAATTTTTTAACCATCTTCTCATTTTCTACCGGATTTTAATTTAATTTAAGATCCGGGTAGATTTATCTAATCTAATATATATCTAAATAAAACAAATTGCATTATAGCAATTGGTATTGTAAATAGTTTGTATTTCTGATAACGTATGGCAAGTTTTTGCCATTACGGTTTCTCATACCTCTGGAGGACTTTCGATTTCGTTCAATCTTTCATTCAATCATCCACGGACGTGATGATCAAAGATTACTTATGAAGAATTCGATGAAGAATTTGGGCATATTACTTCTCCTATGGAAGCATCTTATGTTCTCAGAGAGTATCCAACAAAATGGTGATAAACCATTAGAAGATTTCAATTCTTCCGTCGATTTACATATATTTAGTATAGAATTTTGTTTGCGATTTATTTCTGTTCAAAATTATTGTATTAATCATGTATTTCGATTTATGGGTGTAATTGAATATTATGTAACTATATATTATTATCAATGAAGTTTGGAGCTTTCATGCTCCTCTTTCCTTCAAAAAAAATAAAAATATGGATTGACGAAAACGATAAAGAATGGAGCGGTATGGAATAGCGTAGTTTGGAACAAAAACGGAAAGAAATGAATTAATGGGTAGGCTTAAGTGACGGTTGGGCTTGATTTGGTTATGGAGATAGATAAGTGGGGACGGACAGGAAAATCTTGAAAAGAAAAAAAAAAGGTGGTTTTCTTTGGTGACGGGAATAACACAGAAAGTGGGATAAAAAGACTAGAAAAGTTGGTGAATAGAACTACAGAAGACGTGATGGAATAAGCCTAGAGCGAGAGGTATTGGACAAGGGTGTACTGGCCGTTGAGAAAGATTAAGAAGAAGAGGGGGTAGTGGTGAAAATTAAAGGTTCGGTAGGAATTAACATGGAAGGTAGCGTTAACTTGCCCCTTGTGACACAATCTCAATCCCCATCCGCTTCGGCTCCCTTGGCTAGGTTACCCATGAGGCTCGCTGGTAGGTTAACACGACAACCTGTTCAATTAATGTAGTATGTCGTTGGAGCTTAGCTTGTTAGACTTCCAACTAATTAATGTAATATTCATTAAAATATGAATTTTGTGTGATTGAAAAATAAAAAGGACAGTTATAATAGATAATTAATAGGGGAAAAGCCACTTTTACTAGAGGGAAATCTTATTTCGGGGTGGATTTAAAAAAAACTCTTCATTATCAATGGTCATTTTTTGTCTCCATCATGCCTAAGAGATCTTGTATTACTACTCCTGGTGAGCCGGTAGCTTTAAATCATATATAGGAATTTTTTGTTAAGAGTTAGTGTATTCGTTTGTGGTAGTAAAAAAAATTAGAATAACGCTCAATTCCATCTCTATGTTATATGTTCTTCTTTGGAAGGAGAAATTGAAGTTACATGCTTTAAAGGAGAAATTGAAGGTGTGGAATCGAGACGTCTTTGGGAACATTGATAGGGCGATTGACTTGGCACTTACCAAGATGAAAGAGTTAGATGAAATAGATGATGAAAGGGGTCTTACCGAAGGTGAAGAAGACATGCTTGTGACGGATAAAGTGGAGTTTGATGTGGCTCATCGTCGTCAAAGCATAATGATGAGGAAAAAGTCAAGAATTAAATACTTTCGAGATGGAGATAGAAACACCAAACATTTTCATCGAGTAGTGAGGGGTCATAGAGATTTTAACAACATCAATAACCTTCGTATCAATGGCCGATGGACCGAAAACAAAGAAGAAATCAAGTTGGGTATCGCAAACCAGTTTGAGTTAGCGTTTAAAGAAATTTCAAACAATCGTCCAAGAATCAAAAATATGTGTCTAAAGCGTATTGATGAGAATGCAAGCATATGGTTTGAGAGATCTTTTAATGAAGAAGAAGTTAAGAATGCAATTAAAGATTTGTGAATTGATCGTGCTCCGGGTCCGGATTGATTTCCTATGAAGTTCTTTCTTGTTTGTTGGGAGTTTCTAAAAGAAGATTTGATGAAGGTTTTCGAAGAATTTCATGACCATAATGTTCTTCATTCCTCTTTGAAAAAATAATTTTATTGCGCTTATCCCTAAGAAGGCGGGTGTTGAAGAAGTAAAAGATTTTCGGCCTATTAGTCTTATTGGGAGTGTTTACAAAATCATATCAAAAGTTTTGGCGGAGCGTTTAAAGGTATACCTTCCTACTTTAATTTAATCAATTCAATCTAGTTTTATTAAAGGAAGACAAATCCTTGATGGAGTATTGATAGCAAACGAATGTGTGGATTCTAGACTTCGTCAAAAATTACCGGGGTTGGTTTGCAAGCTTGATTTCGAAAAGGCGTTTGATAATGTGAATTGGAATTTTTTAAATGAAGTTTTGTTCAAAATAGGGTTTGGTGGTGTTTGGAGGGCTTGGATTAGAAATTGTTTAACATTCTCAAAGTTCTCGGTTCTTTTCAATGGATCGTCTTTTGGTTACTTCGGTAGTGAAAAAGGACTTCATCAAGGAGACCCCCTTTCTCCATTTCTTTTTACTATCGTTGGTGAAGTCTTAAGTTGTATGTTGAACAAAGCACAACAACATGGTCAAATCTCGGGTTTTTCCGTCAAGGAGGAGGGAACAAAGATAAATAACTTGCAATTTTCCGATGATACTATCATTTTTCTTGATGCTAAGAGAGAATAAGTTGATTCCCTTCGTTACCTTCTTCTTTGTTTCGAATTAACTTCGGGTTTGAAGATAAATTTCTCTAAAAGTAGCTTATTTGGAGTCGCGGTCGATGAGGAAGTTGAAAATTATGCTAACATGCTAGGATGCAAGTATGCGAGTTTTCCTAGCATATATCTTGGCCTACCTTTGGGAGACAAGGTAGGCGGCACTCAAAAAATGGGAAAAAACACTTGAAATTTTTGGAAAAAGAGTTACTTCTAGGAATAGAAAAACAATAGCAAGAGGAGATAAGTTAACTCTCATCAAAAGCGTTTTAGCTAGTCTACCCATTTATTATCTCCCTATTTTTCTTGCTCCTTGCTCCATAACTAAGAAAATTGATAGAGTTGTGAGAAATTTCTTGTGGGATGATGAAAATAGGAAAAGAATTCACAATATTGGTTGGAAATTGTCTTCAAAACCAAAAGAAAAAGGTGGTCTTGGTATAAGAAGAGCTAAGCAAGTGACATCGGCTTTGCTAAAAAAATGGTGGTGGCGCTTTGGCGTAGAGAAACAAGCATTGTGGAGGAAAATCATAGTTGAAAAATTTGGCGAAACATTTACCGGTTGGGAAACTCTCCAACCCAAAGGAGCGAAAGGTGGTAGTTTGTGGTTTAATATCTATCAAGAGCTTGAAGATTTCAATAAAAGTATTAGATTCAAGATTGGAGCGGGTAAGGAAACTAGATTTTGGAAAGATTCTTGGCTTGGTGAAGGGAGATTATGTGATATGTTTCCTTTGGCTTATGAAGCTTCGAGGACGAAGGAGTTCGTGGTGGCTAGTATGTATGAAGTTAGAGAAGGTGGTGTAAGGTGGGCGTTTATGTCTAGGGAAAGATGTTCTCAAAACATTACAAATGAAGTGTTATCTATATCAAATCTTCTTTCTTCCATCTCTATTCAAGAAGGGGTTATGGATACCCGAATTCGGGTTGGTAGCGATCATGGTCAATATACGGTCAAGGATGGAATTAGAGACAACGACGATCAAGGCGAGCCGGATTATCCAATCAATGTTGTTTGGAGCAATGAGTACCCTCACAAAATCAATTTCTTTCTTTGGCTTCTCTCTCATGATCGGGTAATGATGACGGATAAACTTTTAAGAAGAGGTATGGATGTCTCTAGTGTTTGCCTCTTTTGTGAGGAAGACGATGAATCGAACTCACACTTGTTGGAGAATCCGGAGAATATGGGATTACTTTGTTGAAGGGTGCCACTTTGGATGGTTACACGACCCTAATACCATTACTTCTATGAAGACTTGGAAGTTTAATTGGGGAGACGAAAGACTTAGTCGAATATGGAATAACATCCCGGTTGCTATATGGTGGTGTATATGGAAAGGCGAAATGCAAGAACCTTTGATAACAAAAAGAAAACTTTGGCAAGCCTCATTAGAGATATCAAATTACAAGCGTTCTTTTGGGCCGAATCGAACACAAGAATGTTAGGGCTTACGACAAATATTGTGATTTCTTTATGGGATTCATTTTACCGGCCTCCGTAGTTTTTTGTGTTTTTTTACTTGGGTAGCCGAATCCCCTTTCGGTTCCCCTTTTTTTGTTCTGTTGTAATCATTGGGTTAAGGAATCCCCTTAAGTGCCTTTTTTCAATAAAATTTCTATTTGACGGATCAAAAAAAAAAAAGTTATATGTTCTTCTTATGCTCTCACATCTGCAAGAGCATATTATAACAAGGAGGGTAAATTTAGAAATTTATTTAGATAACATAAATAGCAATTGAACTAGGGATGGGGATGGAATTCAGGCCATCATCAAAGAAATACCATTATATATATCCACAATTGGTCTACAGCTACAAGTATGCAATCATCAACTGGTGAGTTCAATTCATCATAATAAATTAACCTTCAGTGTAAAGTTCTGTCCCTCATGCACGGGATGCTATGGTTGGTCTTATTCTAGCAAGAAGAAGTAATATATTTTACTGTCTGCATCCTGGTTCCATTTATGGGATGAGGTCCTCCCATGTTCTGTTCCATATAATATCAGTGATAATGGTGATTTTGAACTCTTGCATATGAAGCCAGTTAAACATCTTTTTCAATACACACAGTGTTATTATTCGTTTGTAAAACGGTAGTAAACTGGTGGTGGTAGTAGAAAATGGAACGCCACCAACCAATGGCACCGCAATAAAATAACGGCTTCCGTGAACACTTATTTTAGGCGGGTAAGAGTGATATACAAAATCACAATCGCAAATGATAGGGAATTTATTTATTTATTATAAATCCACCCCAAAATTGGTTTTTCCTCCAATAAAAATGGTTTTTCCCTATTAATTATCTTATAATAGTAGTTAGGATGAAGAGATGCGGAGATCTCAATAGTTAGAGAAGAGACAAAGGGTGAAGAAAAATTAGATAAAATGAATAAGAAAAGAGACAAAGGGTGAAGAAAAATTAGATAAAAGGAATAGAAATATCGGAACCCCAAGCTCTAAAAGCCACTTAATGCTATTAATTAACTTAATAATAAAATGTGGAAATTTCTGAGGAACCCAAGTTTGGTTCCTTTCTCTTTTAGAAACCCATCATTAAGATTACATATATGTATGGCCCCAAACACTAGATCTACGGTTAAGATTAGAAGTATTAGATTGGATGCAGATTTTCAAAATTTTATTAGGACTAAATTAACCTTTATAAATTATGTATTTTTAAGGAGAATAATAATACTAAAAATTTCATTAATAATCAGTCAAACCGTTAGTCGTGGTCGTTTTTTGGGGCGTTTTTTGTGGACGATTATTTCTGTTTTTGTACTTATCTTGCCATAATCTTAGACTTTTATCATTACTGTAAATCTTTATTGTTACTCATCTTTTATTAGTTTGTTTCCTTTTTATATTTTCATCATCTTCTGCATCCCAATCTACGTAACTTCCTACTCTGTTGCAGTTCAAATTTTTTCTTACCTTTAAAAGTTTATGGTATATCAATTTGTTACCATTATTCACGCGACGTTATTTTTTTCTTTTTCTTCTCCGTCACAGAGACATCCATATTTCCTCTCTCTTAGGTTTTTGGCTCAATATGAATTTTTTCCTCATGAGTTTTAGGTTCTGATTCCTTGATAAGTGGATTAGTATAAGTTTCTGATTTCATTGAGTTTTGGGTTTTTTTTTTGTTTAATCAATTAGCTATTAGGGTTTTGGAACATAATTAGAAGAAGAACCATGGGTGTATGATGGTAGATCGATGTTAATGCCAATGGGATTTTACTATTAGAAATATTAATCCACTCACCAGATTTTTACGGGTTCTCAATCTTAATATGTTATTGTATAGGAAGCTTTCAATTGATTTGTTATAGTTTTGATTTCATTTTTTCAGTTACAAAGCATTAATTTGGATCGTCCTTTTATCAATAGTTTTTTAGGAGTTGATGACTATTTGTGTTCTCGTTATATCATCATCGCTAGTCAATTCAATTTTTGGTTACGTCCTAGTTGTTATTAATGGTGACTGTAAATTCTAGTATGGTTTATGTGTTTATTGCGATTAATATATTGACAGTAATTTGCGTTATCGTTTAATGTGATAATTAAAGTCATCATTGTATTGTGAAAATTATTGTTATGGTTTCTGTGATAAGTGCAATTGTCGTTGAAGTGCTGTTATCGTTTATGTGATTAGTGCAAAGTGATAATTTTAATTATCATCAAATGTGATAAGCTAGAAGAGCTTGGGCATGTAGGCCTTACTGCCTGTTTGGACTTAATTTTGCGAGAATCCTACGTGCACAATGAGGCATTTTCTTAATGCTCCTTTAAATTTATTTGAGTTTATCACTAAATTGTGAAAAATTGAGTTTTCAGGACCTGTTGATAATTTCGATTTTGACAAAACATATCTAGTTATAATGGGTGTAAGATTATCGCTAAATAGTGAAAAATAGAGTTTATCGGTTGCCGATTGATAATTGCGATTTTCACAAAACATAGTTAATTATAATTAGTGTGAGATTATCACTAAATTGTGAAAATTTGAATTTTCAGGACCTGCTGAGAATTGCAATTTTCACAAAACATAACTAATTATAACGGATAAAATTTGTGATTATCATTATAATTTGATACCAGAAATTTTGGATAATTGTGATTTTCACGAAACCCAACTAGTTCCAACTAGTTAAAACCGTAGTTATCACCAAACACTAGATTATGAAAACTAAAGTTTTCACATTCAAAAGAAGTGAAACGGAAAAAAAAAGTGAAAAGGAATTTTATTAGAATTTTGCATTCAAACTCGGTAAATTGATTAGGATTTCCAAATTCAAACTCCGTAAAAGAAGTAAAACGGAATTTTTTAAACAGTAATTATAGTCAAACTTAATTTAATTAAGATGTTAATTAAGTGAGTTAGTTTTGGAAGGAGTCAATGATAAAGGAAATGCGTGATTAAAGGAGGCATTAACTTAGGAATATTTTTGGGATGTTTTTTTTTTCATAATTTTTTTCTTTTTAAATAAAATATTTTTAACTTGTTTTAATTTAAATGAAAGGTTATTTTTGTAATGAATTACTTTTTGTAACTAATTTTGGGCTATATATATAAAGAATCTTATTGGTGGGTTTTAGGTATGAAATATAAAATAATTGGGCTAGAAAAAAAGTTCCCCATAATAAAATTGAGATCAGTCAATATTGATTCAATAATAATAATAATAAAATTCGTAAACTAATAGATGTCCAACATCACACCTACGTAAGTTTCTTGGCTCGCAACATTCTAGGAGCATATGCAATCGTGTTCCTCCTGCTATCACGGAGACCTTTTGAGAGAAAAGAACTTGGTATTTTTAATAGGAAGACTCCATCGATATCTCATATACACAATTTAATTATTAGGCTATGGCTTTTGAAGGAATCCACGATTGGGGATATCAAAACTAATTGGTGATAGAGGAAAAGGACAAAACTGGATCCAAATATCAAATCAAGGTCACCCCTTATCTAAGTATTTTACTTAATACCTAATCTATCCTAACTAATCAGGATTAATGATTAATTATAATTAGATTAATGATTAATTATAATTAAAAATTTTAAGTATTTGTTAAAAGATTAGTGTGTATTTTTATTTGTATTTGGGTGAGTGAGGTGAGAGAGAAGGAGGGAAAAAATATTTGAGAGGGAACTTTTTTTGGTGAAAATGGAGGATGATTGTGAAGAGAGAATTGCTGCTGCTGAATCTTTAACTCAACTAACAAGGATCATATCTTGAATCTTCAGCTAATGACAACAACTCACAATTGCAACTCTTTGTTGAGTCAACACCCTTAAATGATGATTTTTACGAGCATGGAGAGTTTTTTGAAGAACCTACACAAGAAAGTAAACTTGCACAACATACAAGCATCCCCAATACACAGGTAAAACTGCTAGGAGGTTGAAAATTTGATTTTTTTTCTTTGAACCCACCATTTTTTCAGCTGAAAAAGCTCGGTGCAGGCATAGTAGTGGTATGAATACAATGCCGGAAGTCTCCATACCGGCATGATATTCATACTATGGCCATGCCGGTACAAAAGTTACTTTTTACCTACTAAGGAATATCCTACCGGCATGGTTTTATTCTAAGGTTACCATGCCGGCACTGCATGAAAAACATACAGGAAGCAGTGCCTTCCAAACCTAAATACCGGCATGGAAAATTAATTAACAACCACGCCGGAACTAGTGTACCGGCGTGGAACCATAGATAACGAGCATGCCGGCACTAAAACCGGCATTGTTCAATTATAACGTTACCATGCCGGTACCTTCCAAAAAAACCATACAGGAATGAGTGTTTTCCAAAGCTAAATACCGACATGGTATATTAATAATGGGTTACGCCGGAACTAGGTACCGGCGTGAAACCATAGATTACGAGAATGCCAGCACCTAGGTTTCCGGCGTTGATTTCAAATGAAATTTGAATGCCAGAACATGTTTCAAATTTCGTCTTCAGTTTCGGTGTAGTTCGACCATGCCAAAACATTGGTCGAGCATTCCGGAACTCTTTTCCGGCATAGAGTTTTAATTTATTTTGGAACTAATTTATTTTCTTTTCATTCGATCCTTAGGCGGTGACATATATTGATCCAACAAATGCAAAGCCGCTTGGTCGGGATACGTCGGAATACTATAAAATGCCTCCGATATGTTACCAAAGAATACTTTTCACCTAGTATCTTGGACTTTACTAGTGGATTGCTTGTAATGAACCTTCTAATCTCCCATTATTGTCCTTATGTGAGGAATAAAAGATCCAAAGGAAGCAATCGCTTGGGCTAAAGAGACGGCTCTTAAGAACATGTGTGTGTTGGTGAGGAATATCCAAGGTACAAAGAGCCGTTTTGAGATGGTTTGCGAGAGAAGTGGGGAATACAAGAAGAAGAATAACCACAAGAGAAAGGATTATGTATATCCAAAGAAGACTAATAGGGTATACAAGACTCGTACGAGGAAGGATAAATGCCCCTTTAAGCTTGTATTCCATCTAAATGACAAAATCAATGAATGGGATTATGCGGTTTGGTTCGGCCGTCATAACCACCGGGATCCGAAAGATTTTGTTGGTCACTCCCTAGTTGCGAAGCTAAAACCTAATAAAATGGAGGATGTAAAGAGATTGACTAAAGCACTTATCAAACCGATATAAATTCTCAGATGCTTCAAGGAAAAGGATGAGACGAACGTGTCTTCTCTAAGTACAATTTATAGCGCACAAGCAAGTATTAGAAGGGTGGAATGGGAAGGGAGGACCGTTATGCAAGAATTTGAGAAGATAGTTTGTGATCACAACTACACGCGTATCATTAAAAGAGGGCCGAACAACAAGCCCCTTCAAATATTTATTTTGCATACTTTGCTTTCACAATTGGCTAATACATGTTGTGGTGTTCTTTTGATGGATTGCACCTACAAGACAAACAAATACAATATGCCATTGTTCAACTTCGTGGGGCAAACATCGGAAAAGGTATCATTCACACTGTCTTGGTGTTTAATGGAAAATAGAGGAACTATAATTATCATTGGGCATTACGACAACTGAAATTATTCTTCCGGAAAAATCAACTTCTGAGGGTCATCATAACTGATCAAGATGACTCATTAATGAAAGCAATATCCGACGTCTTCCCGGACGCACAAAATTTCTTATGTAAATATCATATTCGTCAAAATATCATAAAAACTTTCCATGCATTGTTTGAACCCACTAATGGGGATATTAAGAAGAGAATGATTGTTCAACTAGAGGAAGATGTTCGCAAGAACAAACTATCACCCGAAGAAGAAGAAGATGATATAGGCAAGATAAAAAAGCGAGTGGACAAAGAACATGCGGAAAATCATAAAAAATGGTTGGAATTTATAAGAGATTGGGAGAAAGTTTATTGGTCTCTTATCGAGGATATGTACGAAAAGACATTGGACAAGTTTATTGCCGATTGGAACGAAGTTTAACCGACTGCCGTCTGGTATTGTCGGACTCAATGGTTGGATAAGTTCAAAGAAAAATTTATGCATGCATGGAAAAAACCGGTATAGACACTACAAGAATGAAGCAACTAGTGTAGCGGAGTCCGCTCATGGGAGATTTAAAGATCTCATCCGGTCCGGCCAAGGAAATGTGGTTACGGTCACCGAGGCAATGAAGCAATACTTTAAGAGTGATATCGATAGGATCAAGCAGGCTTTTGAGAAAATCTCAATGGAAAGGATGACTCCATTTATCCGATATGTTAAGTTGCTCCAAGGAATAGAATTCAACATCTCTCATTGGGCAATAAAACATATGATGAGAGAAATGGAAAAGGAGATAAACTACGGAAAACCAGGTGATGTGTGTATTTGTCCCGACATGTCTTCATTGGGGCTTCCATGTCGTTATATGCTTGTGAAGTATGAAGAAGTGATACCTATTGAGGTTATTGATCCGTTTTGGAAGCAATTATCTTTCACCCCCCTGCCTATGGAAGATCCCGGACAATCACCATGGAATACGAACGAAGCATATAAATTCTTCGCATGTAAGATTATGAAAGTAAGATTCTCGATAGCGCCGGTTCCAAACAAAAGGGGTAGGCCGAGGAAAGAACTGCTATCAAGTCAAAAACAAACGACGGATTCCGTATCCACACAAAAAGCCGATGGATCTGAGGTTCCAAAGAAAAGGGGTAGGCCTCCAAAGGTACCAACATCAAGCTACCAAGAACAACAAGGTGACCATCCCGAAGCCACACCCATAGTCAATGTAGCGGAGGTTCCAAATAAAAGGGGTAGGCTGCCAAATGTACCAACATTGATCTACCAAGAACAACAAGGTGAGTATTCCGAAGCCACACCCATAGTCGATGTAGCGGAGGTTCCAAAGAAAAGGGGTAGGCCGCCAAAGGTACCAACATTGAGCTTCCAAGAACAACAAGGTGATGAGGCGGCGGTGCCAAACAAAAAGGGAAGGCCGAATAAGGAACCTACATCAAGTCAAGAACATGAAGGTGAAAACTCCGAAGCCCCACCTAAAATTAGTGATAACAAAGGTAAGCGACCCATATCTAGTTAACAACAACACCAAGGTGACAACTCCGTAGGCACGAACAAAGTTGATGTAGTTTCAGTTCCAAAGCGAAGGGGTAGGCCAAGGAAGTACGGACTCCCATCACATATTGAAGACATTGGAAGTGTAGAGATTGCAGAGAATGGATTGGATATAATTAAGCTAAAAGTTGGTAATATGCAAATGTTTAAGGATTCCAAAACAGGTAAGACTTATAGACACTACCATACCAAATTAGAGTCTTATGTACAACAACTTCCTGAGGTTATTTGTGAGTATATTGTATATACGGATGATGTCGATGGAAATTGTGGCTATCGTGCCATGACCGAATAATTAGTAATCTTTGAGATGACGGTTAGTAGAGGGATGACACCATGCCGATATGCTAGAATGAGGATGGCCGAACAATTTGTGAAAAAGAGGAGCTTTTATGAGCAATTGGTTGGTGAAGGCGAGGGGTTTGATAATATGTATGCTCAAGTGTTAGGGCCCGAGCTGGAGATGAAGTTTCTTCCTTCTCAATATTGGATGAGAATGCCGCTTTGTGGGCATCTAGTGGCGGATACATTTAGATGTGTTGTTCATTATTTTACCCCCACCGTAAAAGTAACATTTACACAAAAGTGGGAAAAATGCGAAGGATCTCTTAAGAAGAGAAGAGTTGTTTTGGCGTCCGTCCGTAAACGGTAATCATTTCGTTATTCTCAAACTCAAAGAAAATTGTCCATTGCCAGCTATTTGTGGGATGATTAAAAACAAGGATCTAGATCCAAATATATGGAAGGGATGGATGGCATTGTATGAGGAGAATCACCAATTTTGGGATGCGTTGGCCTTATCAAAGAAACCTCTCCAAGAGGAGAAGATGGAACTTCATATGTGTGGAAGCGATGATGAGTAATTTGGATATATGTGGTTCACTAATACGTAACATTTTATTTTTTTTGGAAGTGTAAAGTGTAAACATTAAACCATATTTTGATTCCAATGCCGACATGATTATGTGGTTCTCGTCTTTCTCAGGTCAAGTTATTAATTTCATGAAGTCCTCTATACATTTCAGCAAGGGTTGTACTTCTTATTACAGAGAGAGAACTATTCAGATTTTAGGAGTTAAGGAAATACAAACAGATGAGAAGTATTTGGGGACATATCCATTGAAATCAGATCGGAATATTGAAACCTTTGAACCATTGAATTCGAAGTTTAATACTAAGCTTGTAGGCTGGAGATGCTTTTTCGTAAATCAAGTTGGGAGAAATTTTCTGTCAAAAAATGTTATTTTAAAAATTCTGGTTTATTCTATGGGTACATGTATTCTTCCCAAAGGAGTTACTAATCAAATGTCTCAAACTCAAAGAGCTCTCTGGTGTGGATATGAAGTTCACACAAAGAAGCAACACCTCTTCAGATGGGAAAAAGCAATGAAAGCAATAGAAGATGGTGGTTTAGGCATAAGAAATATGGAACTAGTAAACCTGTCTCTGGTAGCTAAACTAGTTTGGAGATTTTTAACAAATCAACAATCATCATGGGTACGGTTATTTGATGCAACATTTGCAGTATACTTCTTTTTGTGATTATCAGACAAAACCAAGTGATTCTAATACGTGGAAAGATACGATTACTGCTAGAAGTATTTTCATCAATAATTGTTGTTGGTTTATTGGCTCTGGAAATAGTATACATGTCTAGAATGATCCTTGGGTACAAAATTTACCAGGTTTCAGACCAACTATGCTTCATAATTCTAACTTTCAGTTGACCTGGGTTTCGAAGCTTTTTGTTCAGGGCCAACGAATCTGGAATATGGAGTTATTTCCTCTGGATCAAGTTGAAGTTATTTCCCAAATATATATTCTGCAAGATAAGGATACGCAGGACAAGTTAATGTGGCTTAAAACTCCTTCTGGTCAGTTTACTTCTAAGTCGTGCTACAAATTGATTTCTGATAATATTCCAACGAACTCAACGGTGGTAGAATTTCCTTGGAAATAATTTTGGAAAAAGGTTAAAACCGTACCAAAAATCCATAACTTTTTGTGGAATGTTCTTCATGATGGAATAGCAGTGTATGCAAATATGAGTAAATACAATCCTCAGGTTCATAATTTATGTCCGTTGTGTAAATCTGCAGAACAGTCGATCTTTCATTTGTTCTTCAATTGTCAATTCGCTTTGGAGGTTTATCAGAATAACCCTATTCTTAATGAAGTTCATGGAGAAGATACAATGGAGATTATTAATCACTGGCTGACATGTCCTAATCAAGGAATAATGATTAATTTGGGTTCTTGTTTAATGTGAATATTTGGAAGGTTAGGAACGATTTGGTCTTCAACAACAATCACGTTACTGTTGGTTCATGTATTCATAAAGCCCTAGAAGATTTCAAGGTTTTTGATCTTCACCATGCATTAAACTATTGCTCAGGGATTCCGGTAACTCAGAATAATATTACAGTTTGGGAACTCCCACCTCCTTCTTTCGTGAAGATAAATGTGGATGCAGCTTATAACAATGGTAAAGGAGTTGTGGAAGAAGTAGCAGTGGATGCTTTTGGTAATCATTTGGGTTGTGGTGCAATCTATTTTGATACATTCTCCTCATAAGTGGCAGAGGCAAAATCTTATGGCTTTGGAATCGAATTGGCAAAGAAATTACAACTATCACGTATAATCGTGAAAGGTGATGCTTCTGAGAATCCAAAAGCAGTGACAAGGAATACGAATGAGATCCCATGGAGTCTTCGCTCAACGGTTCTCTCAATTCGTGATCGCATCAAGGAGTTTAGTGAAATTAGATTTGTAGCTATTCCTAGAGATGCTAATTCTATTGTGCATGACTTAGTTCAATACGTAATTTCAAATTATATAAACAAATGGTGGTATTATGATGAACCACCAAATTGTATTATGCAACGTCTTACTTTCAGTGAGGATTAATATAATTTTTATCTGTTTCCATCAAAAAAAAAAAATTAAGAATAAACTCCATATTGGAATAAGTCATAATTCTTTCTGGTCCCGTCTTAAATTACCTGCCTTCATATAAGAATAATTGACATCATAATATAAATATATAACACTTGGCATACATCAAAGTTTAAGATGAAGAGATTCTTATTACCATATTACAAGTTTGTTTGCTCCAAAATGAATTTTTTGAATTTTTGTGCACAACTTAATACGAATATCTTCATACTCATTTGATTTTAATTGTGAATTTTCGATGTGATAATTGTGATGTATATGAATTGTTTATAACAAATTTTGTATATACATAAATGTATAAAAAAAAACATAATTTAAGTAGTTTTTGTATAAACTCTTTGTGTTTATCATTTCATTTGATGGGTCATGCTTGCTTAGATGTTTTGATGCCTCATGCTTAGGATTTACAACTAATATTTTGAGAATCTACCTTGGCAAAAATAAGAGTCGATGTTATTTTATTCATTGAGCGATAATTGCTGAAGAACAAATAATTGAGCCTTATGATATGAATTCGGTGGAATTCTAGTCCCAGTAACTCTCGCTTTTGTTTATATTATTTTATTTTCATTAAATCTTTAAATTTAATCTTCACAAGTCTTAGCGTTTGGATTTTATTTACTACAACATCATTGAAAATCATATCAATGTGGCTCCGAACACCATTGTCTATTCCATCATTACTTGAAAAAGTCCAAATAAAGAAAAATTTGAAAAACTGTGAAGATTTTAAGTTAAACTTGAGTGTACAGAAATCTTGGACAGCTGCTTACCTGCAGAGTAGTTCATCATTTCCACATCTTGTCTATTCATAGAAACAGTTAGTCGCGTCCTTCAATGGATTGGTTTGTATCGTAACAACTTGTCTTTCTATGGACCCTGGCAATGTTTCATGAATGGGTAGTCTTTTTCTTGTGGTATGGCAGCTGACGTGATAAGAAATATGATACTTGTAGGCTGACCCTATTGTTTAAGTTGGTTTCTTGTAGGCTGTTGCCTTTGTTTTCTCTTTTCATTTTGTTATATGCCATTACCTTGGGTAGAACTTTAATCACTATCATCCCCACATGCCCAAACCTTGATAATGTGTAAACCACTTCATTTTGCAGTGAAATTATTTATTAACATTCACCCAACGAATTGCATGATATAGTAAAATCAGGTTTTCTCAACTTTGAGTTTGGTATATTATCTTTGAGTTATTAGGTATTAGACATATGGATGAGTCTTTTATACATAATCACATAAATGAGTCTTGAGACAAAACATATGGAGTCCTCGATTTATATTGGGTTTTCACAAACTCTAACCAAAAAAGTAAAGAACATTTTGTAGTACTCTATTGTTTTTTTCTATTGCTCCACCATTGTATTCAATAAAATCGGGAAAAAAAATTCCTCTGCAAAATCAACAGATTAATAATCTTTTGCAATATACAATATACAAAAAAGAAACTGGGCATAAAAACCAGCTATAGAATATAAACAGGGAGAGAAGAGGAGAGCAAAGGAGGCGTTGCATATGGAAAAAAAATGCATTATGGTTTGGAAAGAAGGTTTTACATTACGTGATGAAGAAGAGATAAGTGGGTCGAAAATACCAAAAAGTGGTGGAAAACATCGAGAGATTCTTATTGGTCTAAATATTTTTTCGATTGGGCCAGAATCTGTAAAAAAAGAACTTAATTAAACTTTTAACCACAGGTTCAAGGATTTGCAAGATGCTTTGCTAAAACTTGATATTTGGTGGGTCAAATTCAAGGCTTTGCAAGATGATAGAATTAAAACGACGCCTATAATGAACTATGATAATGGGTTACGCCGGAACTAGGTACCAGCGTGAAACCATAGATTAAGAGAATGCCGGTACCTTGGTTTCCGGCGTTGATTTCAATTGAAATTTGAATGCTGGAACAGGTTTCAAATTTCGTCTTCAGTTTCGGTTTAGTTCGACCATGCCAGAACATTGGTCGAGCATGCCGGAACTCTTTTCCGGCATAGAGTTTTAATTTATTTTGGAACTAATTTATTTTCTTTTCATTCGATCCTTAGGTGGTGACATAAATTGATCCAACAAATGCAAAGCCGCTTGGTCGGGATACGTCGAAATACTATAAAATGCCTCCGGTATGTTACGAAAGAATACTTTTCACCTAGTATCTTGAACTTTACTAGTGGATTGCTTGTAATGAACCTTCTAATCTCCCATTATTGTCCTTATGTAGGTAATAAAAGATCCAAAGGAAGCAATCGCTTGGTCTAAAGAGACGGCTCTTAAGAACATGTGTGTGTTGGTGAGGAATACTTAAGGTTCAAAGAGCCGTTTTGAGATGGTTTGCGAGAGAAGTGGGGAATATAAGAAGAAGAATAGCCACAAGAGAAAGGATTATGTAGCGCCCCCAAAGATAGCAGCTGACTAATCCAAGAGATTAACTATAAAATGAGGCACTAAAGATCTAAATCATTTATTTAAACAATAAGAAAGAAGTTCTAAACAAGGATTAACCCGAATCTAAACCCTCTCTGAAATAAATACAAGAATTTCTCTCAAATTATACATATACAATAGTCATCCGGTTTACAAATAGAATATACAAACACAAATAAACATAACGGAAGTTAACTAATTAATAACGTAACCAACTCCTCGAAGCTTTCGCCGCGCAACTCTGATCTGTCTCTGAAACTGAAAGTGGGAATGGGTGAGCACATCATCCATAAAAGGGGTGCCCAGTGGAAATAACATTTAACTTTCAAGTAATCATTGGAATGATCTAGAAAACAATTCATGTTTTACTTAAACATTAAAAGAAAACCAATTCACAGATTTAAACAATCATTTATATGGAACTAACTCCTTCATCAAACAATGTATACTATTTGTGCTAACCACACTCAATACTAATATTGCGGTGTATCGCCCTAGCCATGTGCATAAAAGCTGAATTCATGTAGGTATAAAAGAAGGAGCAGTATCCTATATACTACAGATGGAAAATCTTATTTTCCAAGCATTCAAATGGAAATTCTTATTTCCCAAACAATTTATAGAGACAAACAAAGTATTACAACTCCTTTCCAAAACATGGAAAGGTTAAAGGAATCGACAAAACTTCCGGAATTTAAATTAAACAATGTATTGAAAGCACAACCAGATAATGCATGAGTTTGATAAAAATAAACTCTTGTAAAAGAAAACAACAATAATCACAAATGAGCTAAATGTAGATTCCCACCTCTTTTGATGAAAATCCACGCCTACCTCGAGATCCATGATCCACTGGTTCATCCTTTGAATATATCGTTGTTAATAAAGACTAACTGTTAATCACACAAGAACTCTAAGAGTTTAGCCAAAAGGCTCACACATGGCTCATACAAGTTTAACTAATGGTTCTAAGCCCTAGTACATCAAACCATCCCATTAACACAAGTCCTGACCACCCAGGTCAACTAACGGTCACTAACAGTCAAAAGAGTCAACTGGCAGTCAACATCTAGTCCAAGTCAAGTCCACTGGTCAAGGTCAAGGTCCTGGTCAAAAGGTCAACAGAGTCAAATCGGGTCAAGGGTCCAACTCATGTCAAGTCAGGGAAATCTGTGAGTCGACTCAGTCAACAAGACTGACTCAGGTTATACAAACCAAGGCCCTTGCACAGGCCAGAAGCTGAACTACACCATAACAGTGCATCACAAGCCTCAACACACTATCTAAGCTCAAACTGAGCAACCATTCCTCCCTGCCATAGTCTCATTACCAACTCTACTTCATTAACATTTCAATTCTATATACATTCATTTAAAGTAAACTTATAACTCATTTACGAATACAAACTAAGTTTACCTGCAATTGCATCTTTTAGCAATACATTCCACTAAACTGAATCACCACCATTTTCATATTAACTAAAACTAAAAATCAATACCATCACTACTTGTAATTCAGTATAATTATCTACAACTACAAATCCACTTCAACCGAATTACTTCAATCATACATTCAAGTTAAGCTTCATAACTAATTCACAACCATAAACTCGGCTTACCTTCAATAACAGTGGCAAGCCCCAAATGAACCATTTGCAAATCCCATCACCCAATTCATCTCATACTCACACATACACGGTTCATACATATATCCACTGTAACTTCAATAATCTTCCGATTAGTTCAACATCACCACCAATGACTTATAGCTCCACAACCACAGTAAATTCATTCCAATTCTCAACTCTATTATCCAACATACTCAACAAAGAACTAAATGTTATACTAATTTACTTAGAGAAACATTTACCTCACCATATATATTCATTCCAGCAAATTGAGATCAACTCATCTTTCTTGCTTGACTTGATTCAACATGCCATCTTAAAACAACAACAAACCTGAACTATAACCAAACTCCATCTGCAACAGTTCCATACCTTGACTTAAATCATTCATCTAAACCTTAATCCTTCTAACAGTAGCAACACCCTCTTTTCTCTTCATGCAATTCACATCAAAACCCAAGTTACAGCCACATAACCATTCCACACTGTTCCCATCTCAACATACAGTTTCATAATATATTCATCATCATCCATAAACTCATAAACTCAGTAATCAAAATCAATCAACACTACTAAGTTAACTAAGAAGAACAGTTATCTCAAAACAACTTCTCTTAACCAATTGACTCTTCTTCTTTCTTTAGCTTGATTCAATACTCATCTTGCACATCAACAAACCACCAGTTCAGTTCATCTATTACAAACACCATTCATCCCAAAACTACCATCTGTAATCAACTTAACATTCATCTAACTCTTCTCCTTATGATTCAGAACAAACCTCAACCCAATTTCTTCATCAGTTTCTTTCTAATCTTCATTAGCCTCAACACCAAAATACATCTATGATTCTTTGATTAAATCATCTCCCTCGGCTCATGGCTTTAACCATCATCACTGAATTCATCTCAGAATCAGACTCAAATGAAACCCTAATTAAAACAACACCTTAATTCTTCGAACTGCAACTCAGATAAACCCTAGTTCTTCATCATCTATAATCTATCAATCCAAAATCTTCAAAACCATCACCGGTTCTCAGATAACCTTAAGATAATTCCGAATTCTATGATTTCCAATTCAAGCTGGAGATATCAAATCAAATCATTAAATCAAACAAACCCAATCCTTCAATTTCTCCTTGTTCACCTCTAATCGAATCCCCAAAGTCGAAACCCTAAATTACTGATTTTCTTCAATTTATCACCGAATCAACTTCAATACTTCATTTAAACATCTACCCATTGTTCTCAATCTAACCAAAACTCCATTATCATCTTCTAGATCCTCAGAACATCAATCGACTATATAAACTCTAATTTCTTCAATTCTTCACTGATTCAACACTTCAAACAGGAACCATAACAATCCCTACTTATTCTCCTTTATGATTCAAAGCTTCATCATCTCCCTAATCAAATGATTCTCTCGAACAGATTCTCAAATTCATCTATCAGATTCGCAGAAGAAGAAAAAAATGAGAAGAAGAACATGAGAAGAAGGAAAGAGAAGAAGAAACGAGAAGAAGAAGAAAAAAAAGAGAAATGAGTTTATCATCTCGATCTGGTTTTGATAAGTCCGACATAAAATAATTTTACACCCAACATTTTGGATAAGGGCAGCCCATGTCGGTATGTCTAAGAAAAGACTAATTTTCCCTTTCAACCAATCTGATGATATCTTCTTCGCCCGGTATCCGAATGACACGTTCGAGTAGTCCATCTCGCATAACTTTTCAATACCTATCTAACGATACTAATTTCGTATATAAATCGTTGTTAGATTAATTTCCATTAATTAAAATCTATATTAACTAATCGAGTCATTAGCGGTTAAATCGACTCTTGATCGTCTCTTGACCGGTCTAATAGCGTTGACGAGCTTGAGGGTCTTTAAATTCTCCCCACCTTATTCATTTTCGTCCTCGAAAATCAAACCATCCTTCTGGTCTTCAAGAACTCCCCATCTTATAGAGAAATCCTCTATCATGTCTATGCGCAAACAACATGAAACAAAGCACAAACCTACATGGCTTCCTACAACTAAAATTTGTGGCACTAGGTTCAAAAGACTAGTTTCTATGTCAATAAGTCACTGGTTCTAATTATAAGAGAAGATACTCTATAATAAAGTCTCTATGTAAAAATTCAGGATCTATCAGTTTACTAATAGAAGCAAGTCTCTCTTCTATGTCTAGTGATACAAGAATGCAGTTGCCCTTTCTAGGTTCGCGACGCCTGACAATGCCTACCTACGTAACAAGTATCACAGGATCACACAAGAATTACCAACCTCACTATTCCCCAGTGCTGGATTAACTAAGTATTAATTTACTAAGATTAATTAGTCTTTAACTTCTATCTTAATTGATGTAATTTACATTTTTACGTCATATAATATGTACATATTTCACAACATTTTAATTAATTTAATCGTCTGATTTTTTTTTAATTTATTCATTTATTCTTTCACCATTATAAGTAATCCCAATTCGATTTTACGTCAATTTATAATATCTGATATTTTAACTTTAGTGTAGTACCAAATATAAGTTTTCCAATATTATTTACAATAAATTTACTACTAGTCTAATTACTCGAATACTATTATCAACTGTATTATTATTCTCATTATTCTTAAGTTGCTAGTTCGGTTGGTACACTAAGCCTTAATCTTCTAAATATAATTCTACATTCATGTAAAGGTTGATATAACATATTTTATTCATTCAGATTGAATCCATATACTATATCTTGTTAAATTTTGGCATTGATAAATATGATTTAAAGTTTGAGTTTGCGTGAAATTTTAATATGTCTTAATAGTCTTTAGATTTTGGTCTTAATAATAAGTATCCTATTCACAAGCAAAATTATTCTCCTTTAAGTCTAACTTCGTACTAATCATTCAAGTACTATAAATATCACTTCATGTGCATAATTTAGTGATTTAGCGAATCATTTATTGGACTAAAGATAATCTGAGTATAAGATTGTTAATAAGTTTAGTCTCTATTTTACCTCATGTTCTTAATCACCGAATAAATCTTATATTAAGTATTAACTATCTGGTTTAAACGCAAACATATAATTCTAATTTTTCTTTTTATTAGTTAACTTTGCTAAAACTTAACCGTAGATAAACACTAATAATTTTCCATTGTTGTTTAATCCTAATCATTATTTTATCGCTATATATTCGTTAATGAGATTTTAATTTTAAGTTATATTCAATATAATACTAATTTAAATTCTAACAATTTAAGTTCGTCATACTAATTTTGCATTTCATAAGATGATTAAATTTATTTACGAAGAAGGATCCTATTAATATAAAATTTTATTTTCTTTTAATTCTAATATTACACTAAGCACCTAAATATTATTATTACTACTTCATGTATATTTGTTTCATTTTAGAGATTTATTGGATCAGTTGTTAGACTAAAATAATTTCGGCACAAGATTACTAACAAGGTAAGTCTTTTTAGTTTATACATTATATCCTCATCTTTTATGTGTAATGCCTAATAAGTATTATACTAACTAACTAGTTTTGACGGAAAACATCTATGCCTAATTTTTCATTAGTTTAATTTACAAAATTTAACCATAGATAAACGTTATTAATTTTTCCATAACTATTTAATTATAATTATCATTTCTATATCTTTAATGAAATTTTAGTTAAGCTAAGTTCAATATGATACTAAATGATAAATGCTAATTATTGCAGGAAGTTTAAGAACGGGCCCTAGCTCAGCTAGTCATCCCCGTTCCCCAAAAGTTTAATGCGCTCCAGGAGGTCCTGGTGTTCGAGTCCCCAATGACGTAATATTGCAGGAATTAACATGGAAGGTAGTGTTAGCTTGCCCCCTTGTGACACAATCTCAGCCCCCTCCCGCCGTTTCGGCTCCCTTGGCTAGGTTACCCATGAGGCTTGCTTTGGTAGGTTAGCACAAAGAACTTTGTTCAATTAATGTAGTAGTATGTCGTTGGAGCTTAGCTTGTTAGGCTTCCAACTAGTTTCATGTAATAATCCTTATCCAATAATTATTACTTTAATAAAATTATTATTACTTTGATTATCATCTATAATTACTACTATAATATTTTGTTACTAACATTGATGGTTGAACTATTACTCTAACTACTCTTACAAATATTATTAAGTCCCAACATTATTATTAACATTTATATAATTATAAATTGTCGATCCTACGTATAAACCAAGGTACTCAAATAGTTTATATGTGAATTTCAAAATTTATCAATAATACTAATCTCACTGTTTTTAGTATTGAATTTAGTACGTGTTCATAGTTTTTTTTAGACTAACTACTCTCTAACCTATTAGCTAACGTTATTGGTGTATCCTACAATTTTTACTTCATTACATATACAAACAACCAAACAAACAAACAAACAATCAACCAAATAACTCTTTTAATTATTAATAATTTTTACTGATTAAGATTTATCTCACAAACCCAACCCAGTTCTAAATTATTCTAGTTCGCTAACTGGCACTGGCTAATCCTATTGTCATCCATATAAGATCTAATAGTGAGCTATGATACCAACACTGTAGCGCCCCCAAAGCTAGCAGCTAACTAATCCAAGAGATTAACTATAAAATGAGGCACTAAAGATCTAAATCATCTATTTAAACAATAAGAAAGAAGTTCTAAACAAGGATTAACCCGAATCTAAACCCTCTCTGAAATAAACACAAGAATTCCTCTCAAATGATACATATACAATAGTCATCCGGTTTACAAATAGAATATACAAACACAAATAAACATAGCGGAAGTTAACTAATTAATAACGTAACGAACTCCTCGAAGCTTTATTTCCGCGCAACTCGATCCGTCTCTGAACCGAATGGGAATGGGTGAGCACATCATCCCTAAAAGGGGTGCCCAGTGGAAATAACATTTAACTTTCAAGTAATCATTGGAATGATCTAGAAAACAATTCATGTTTTACCTAAACATTAAAAGACAACCAATTCACAGATTTAAACAATCATGTATATGGAACTAACTCCTTCATCAAACAATGTATAATATTTGTGCTAACCACACTCAATAATAATATTGCGGTGTATCGCCCTAGCCATGTGAATAAAAGTTGAATTCATGTAGGTAAGAAAGAATGAGCAGTATCCTATTGTTGATGGTGGTTTTTAGCTTAGGGTTAAAATCGTAAAACACTAAACCCTAACAGACAGTGATGTCACAACATTTAAAGTAACAAGCATTTACTAGGCACATTTACAGAAACCTTTAATGTGTCCCTAAATAATTACCGGGGTATCTTTTTCAAATTGGGGTAACGACAAGTCAAACCCTAATTCCCACGTGTGCCAATGGCAAATCATGCCAGCCACACCGACCGCGCCAAAGCATGCCAACCATGCTAGCCGCACCTATGTGCCAATGGCAAATCATGCCAGCCACACCGACCGCGCCAAAGCATGCCAACCATGCTAGCCGCACCTCTGTGCCAATGGCAAATCATGCTAGCCACACCGACCGCGCCAAAGCATGCCAACCATGCTAGCCGCACCTCTGTGCCAATGGCAAATCATGCCAGCCACACCGACCTCGCCAAAGCATGCCAACCATGCTAGCCGCACCTCTGTGCCAATGGCAAATCATGTCAGCCACACCGACCGCGCAAAAGCATGCCAACCATGCTAGCCGCACCTCTGTGCCAATGGCAAATCATGCCAGCCACACCGACCGCGCCAAAGCATGCCAACCATGCTAGCCGCACCTCTGTTCCAATGGCAAATCATTCCAGCCACACCGACCGCGCCAAAAGCATGCAAACCATGCTAGCCGCACCTCCATGCCAATGGCAAATCATGCCAGCCACACCTATTGCACCATGCCAAACGCACCTCGCCATGGCCCCATGCCGTGCCACCATACTGGCCTTCACTACGCGTCTATCAAAACGAAAGCGTGCAACAATCAACGGTTGCCCTTCAGTCCCAGGAGCAAAATCCTGGCCGTCTAAGGTTACCAAACGACCTTTGCCCCAAAACCCTAGCTTGGTCACGCACCTAGCCCAATCTAGTCACGCCATGCGCCTATGGCAAACCCTTGGCCCCACATGCCAAGCCAAAACCGCACCTAGCCCAAGATAGCCACGCCATGTGCCTATGACAAATCCTTGGCCCCACATGCCAAGCCAAACCAAACCTAGCCAAGCTAGCCGCGCCATGCCAAACACACTTTTCCTTGGCCCTAGCCATGCTAGTCACATCATGCCAAGCCAAACGCCCTTGCCTTGGCCCTAGCCACACCATACGCCCATGTCAAACCCTTGGCCCCACATGCCAAGCCAAACCAAACCTAGCCAAGCTACCCGCGCCATGCCAAACGCACTTTGCCTTGGCCCTAGCCATGCTAGTCACATCATGCCAAGCCAAACGCCCTTGCCTTGACCCTAGCCACGCCATACGCCCATGGCAAACCCTTGGCCCTACATGCCAAGCCAAACCAAACCTAGCAAAGCTAGCCGCGCCATTCCAAATGCACTTTGCCTTGGCCCTAGCCATGCTAGTCACATCATGCCAAGCCAAATGTCCTTGCCTTGGCCCTAGCCACGCCATACGCCCATGGAAAACCCTTGGCCCTACATGCCAAGACAAACCAAACCTAGCCAAGCTAGCCGCGCCATGCCAAACGCACTTTGCCTTGGCCCTAGCCATGTTAGTCACATCATGACAAGCCAAACGCCCTTGCCTTGACCCTATACATGCCATACGCCCATGGGAAACCCTTGGCCCCACATGCCAAGCCAAAATCGCACCTAGCCAAAGTTAGCCACGCCCAAGGCGAACCCTTGGCCCCACATGCCAAGCCTAACCACACTCTAGCCGCGCCACCCTGTTAGCCTTCCCTACGCGACCACCAAAACGAAGGCGTGCAATAATCAACGGTTGCCCTTCAAACCCAGGAGAAAATCCTAGCCATCCAAGGTTACCAGACGACACATGGTAACCTTTGGCCCGAAAATCTAAGTTTGGCCACGCCAAACCTTGGCATGCCAACGACATGCCAACCTAGCCGCGCCACCACGTTGGCCCTCACTACGCGGCTACCAAAACGAAGGTGTGCAACAATCAACGATTTCCCTTCAAACCCAGGAGCAAATCCTAGCCATCCAAGGTTACCAGACGACACATGATAACCTTTGGCCCGAAAACCTAAGTTTGGCCACGCCAAACCTTGCCATGCCAACGCCATGCCAACCTAGCCGCGCCACCATGTTGGCCCTCACTACGCGGCTACCAAAATGAAGGCGTGCAACAATCAACGGTTGCCCTTCAATCCCAGGAGCAAATCCTAGCCATTCAAGGTTACCAGACGACACATGGTAACCTTTGGCCCGAAAACCTAAGTTTGGTCACGCCAAACCTTGCCATGCCAATGACATGCCAACCTAACCGCGCCACTACGTTGGCCCTCACTACGCGGCTACCAAAACGAAGGCGTGCAACAATCAATGGTTGACCTTCAATCCCAGGAGCAAATCCTAGCCATCCAAGGTTACCAGACGACACATGGTAACCTTTGGCCCGAAAACCTAAGTTTGGCCATGCCAAACCTTGCCATGCCAACCTAGCCGCGCCACCATGTTGGCCCTCACTACGCGACTACCAAAACGAAAGAGTGCAATAATCAACGGTTTCCCATCAATCCCAGGAGCAAATCCTAGCCATCCAAGGTTACCGGACGACACATGGTAACCTTTGGCCCGAATACCTAAGTTTGGCCACGCCAAACCTTGCCATGCCGGCCGCATGCCAACCTAGCCGCGCCACCACGTTGGCCCTCACTACGCGGCTACCAAAACGAAGACGTGCAACGATCAAAGGTTGCCCCTCCTCTTAAGATGCAAAATCTCGACCGTCGAAGGTCACCAGGTTGGCAAGTTTCCCGAGCTTGACTTGCCAAGCCATAACAACGTGCTACATGTTTTCCAAAACATTCAACACATCAACACAAACTGGGGGATCCTCTTTGGGTATTGGTTTGGCGGTTTACAGCGTGCGGCGTACACTTCGCCCGTCATATGGAAGTGTCATAAGGGTGAGACGGTTAGTAAATACGGGAAGTTATGTGTGAAACGTTCATGGGACATAAAGCAAATGCGTTAACAACTTTGGGACATCAATTCCATAACGTTAGCAAGTTTCATGAAAACCAGTTTCATGCGTTAACCACTTTATGGAACATCAATTCCATGTATACGGTTATCACCTTCTCCCATTTACTTCCCCACTCCTTAATGAGACCAAGGTACGTTTTTACTCCGACTTGTATAAATAGGTCTTACCTATTTCCATTGAACAACAAGTTCATACGGGAGATACAACACTCAGAAATACTTACTTGCTAGCTCACCTTGGGAGCTCTCTCACTTTTCTGATAACAAGTCATAGTAACCCAACTACTCATCCAGAATCAACTATTCTGGTCTTACCACTTTCCGTGCTTCCCTCCCCATAACCAACCCATTCTCCTCCACTTTGTGACCGAAGCAAGTCTGGAATGACCATTTCTTGGTTTAGGTCGGACTTGTACAGATTGATCTCTCGAATCTAAAGTACTCCCTTGCAGTACATTGTTTAGGGTTTAAATTGTTTCCCACCTGCACAACCGCAATTACCGAAATCAGCAGAAACCATTTTCACCTACAAACAATTGGCGACCACAGCGGGAGGATTGATCTATAAGTTACAATATCAACTCCAACTCCTGATTTCGTTTCCCAAACGTCAATCCCAATATGGTGGAACCCAGGTCTGGAGTGGTTGCCAAGAATACCAGCACAAAGCACGTCCCTGATGTTAACGTATCTCCCAATAACGTCGTTACATCACCTACTGACTACAGTAACTCCGAATGCACTCCGTCAAGCGTAACACCGCCAATCACCAGGGCCAGAGCCGCCATCGCCTCTAATGTCTCTGCATAACCCTCTAATCACGGCAACGAAAACACCTCTTCGGACGTTACGCCAGCAGTCACCAGAGCCAGAGCTACCGCTGCGGCTCCTAATGTTTCTTCTAGCATGGCACCTCCAACCACAAATAAGGTTCCAACTACCCCACCGACAGGACGAGAGACCGTAAGGACCAGAGGAAGCCGTCCTTATGTCACCATCGCTGATTTGATGGAACGACAGAAAATACTCGCTAGAGCCCAGACGGATATGGTTTAAACACAGAAGGAAGTACTCTTCTTTCTCAAGACCCTGACAGAGCGGCTACCACGTGAGTCGCGTCATCCAGAGCCATTTAGAAACGTCTCCAACAACCCCGACGCTAGCACCTCGGCGGAGCACGCCTCCGCGGACGAGGAAATTCACGCTAGAATCCCATTGGAAAGAAATCATCCGTCCAACTTTGTCACGCGAGAAGATCTGGAGCAACTTCTCCGCAACTGAATCAAGAATGATGAACTGGACATGCATCAACACTAACCCCCTTACCCATCCGAAATGCAAAGAATCCCTCTTCCAAGGGGGTACTCCTCTCCTCAATTCACCTCGTATGATGGTACCGGGAATGCACATGAGCATTCTCCGTTTCTTGGAACCCCTAGGTGAACATGAATATAATCACGTTCTTCGTCTAAGGGAGTTCTCAAAATCACTTACCGGGAAGGGCGTATACATGGTACAACATCATCCCGCCGAACAAGTATTCCCAACGGAGTAGCATGGTTACCGCGTTTTACAGAAGTACTTCTTCGTGTCCGAACAAGTTACTTTCTGGACCTCGAAGAATGTACCAGTGGGATAACGAACATCCGAATGATTTTGTCAAAAGTTCAGGGTTCAAGCGCTCGACTGTCACGACCCAAACGTGACTGAGCAACAACTAGTGAACGCGTGTATCAATGGTATGGTTCCTATTTACTGCGCCTTGCTAGAAAAATTGCGTTTCCAAACATTCTCCGAACTCCATAAAGCCGCTAGACGATCCGCAACGACAGCACCAGCATTACTGAAAAGAACTAGGCCAACTCGAAACGAAGACACACGTGAAACTCGCGGGAATAGACGCTTTACTAGCAAGCAATTTAATGCCGGCTCATCCTCCGTGAACATAGTGAACGAAAGAGGAAAAAGGAAGGCCCCAACTATAGGCCACCAGCCAAAACGTGAAGCACCGGCGCAACGGGAAACCCCGCCATGGAAGACCGCCACTAAAGCTCCCATGCATCATCATGAACCCGAAGGGAATACCTTCGATTTCCCGTTGCCCATCGAGGAGGTGATTGACCTCCTATGAGCATGGATTCAAGACGATGTTATCGATCGCCACCTCCCCAAAGCGTCCACCAACCGAGGCCGAGATGGCAAACCCTGGCACGCCATTACCAAAGATTCGTTAACCACCCGACCAAAGTGATTACAACAGACTAAAGCATATTTTCAAAGAAAAGATAGAAGCGGAGAGCTCAACCGGGAGACGAGGGAGTACATCGAGACCCACTCCCAATAAGAAGCCGTTGGTTCTCCGGGGACTCGTGCACGAGACTGTACAATCCATGATGCAAAGCATGTATGCGAAATTCTCTATCTTTCCAAGGTGCAGCGCCAAGATATTTTCGCAGCTCTCAATCGCGTTGTATCTCAAGCAAACGACTTTTCTCTCCCCGTAAACCACACTAGGGGCCCAAGCTTTCCAAACGGGCGGAATCAAAGGGGAGAATCGGGACCGCCGACCACGTCCCATTTAAGAGGTATCAAATTTGACAACACGCTCATCGACGCGGCCTCTGACCTCAACATCATTACTTTCAAGACACTAAAGGCTGCGGGATTTACAAAACAAGACGCTACCTATTCCCCATCTGTGATTAAGAACCCGAAAGGAGGAGCTTTGAACGCGCATGGCTACATCAACCTCGAGATCAAGATGGGAGACGCTATAACGCATAGAAAATTCCACATTGTCAAAGAACTGGGTCACGAAATGATATTGGGGCACTTATGGGTACTCGACAACAAAGCGAAATTAGATGTGCACCCTCTACCAACGTCCACGCCCGAAAGAATTTCCAACAAATCATCCCACTGGTTATCGCATCGACGAGTTATCAATGGAACACAGACATCTGGAGAAGACCTGTTGGCACTAGCTCATGGATTTCAAACGCAAGTAAGTCTGGCCGAACGACCTTCTCTACAACCAGGTCATTCCTTCCCTATTCCGTCATGGGGACTCACAAGGACGACATCGACACGGACTATTTGTCAAGAAATGTGAATGGGGTGCTGGGCCATTTGACCACTTTGCAAAAAGCTTGGAAATTAACTTCCATCGAAACCAATGGAGCCAAGACTCAAACGGTTGCATAACGCCTGAACCCGTTTTCAATCGGAGATATAGTGGTTAAGGTAAACTCGTTTCAAGTTGGGAAGATGATGGTAAAAAATGGCTATTCAAATTGACTCGCCCAATGGAAGAGAAGACGAGCCGTATCTAGTGGCGGACATCCTTTTAGGAGGATATTGCAAACTCATCAACACAGACACACCCCGAAGGCGTGATAGTTCACTCGCGATGGCTCAAGGCCTCCAATCCCTAAAATGTCAGTACTTTCCAGCCACTCTCCCTTTAGTATTTCCTTTAACAATTCCTCTTAGTAGTTGTATTTCCCCAAGATGAATACACCGTTTGTAATCTTCCCTGAAATTTCATTTTTCGTCAAAAAAAAAGAAGAGTATAAATACATCTCTTTCCAAACGAGTTCTCCAGATAGCAGAGAAATACATCAAACTAAACCAGAAAACTACTGCAAATCCATCATACCACAACCAGAAATACCTCATTCAATCATTCAAAAATAAATAAAATATAAAGCGAAATGTTGACTGATGAAGAAGAAGGTAAAGATGAGTTTACGAAAAGCATCAGGGGAACTAAGTGATGAGTGCCAAATATTGCATATTGATACACCTTTTTATTGGCATTTAACTCATTTTTTGTGCTCAGAAATCAGATATTATCCCAGATTCTGTATTTTCTTTGTTTTCAAGAATAAATATTTGTACTAATTAACTTTGTATTTTTAGGCATTAAATAAAGTTCGGAGAAATTGAGGAGCCAAAAGAGCAGAGAATTAGAGACGAGAGTCTATGGAGCAAAAAGCCAAAGCCCGCGCGCGCATCAGTTGCAACCCAACAAGTAGCAACTCATTTTCAAGACATGGGCTCAAGCTACCCACAACCCGGATCCGAGCCCATCCACCCTGAGCCGTTGAGATCTCCATCCTATGCATCCGACGCTCGCTCCATCATTCTCATCGAAGATCGCTGCACCTGCTCCGCACCAAATTGCCCTATACCTATACCCCCACTCGAGCAAACCCATTTCTTCTTCCATCTTCTCTTTCTTCTCCGACCAACTCCACAGAGCCCCACCTTCCTCACCCGACACCATGCTCATGGCAGAGCCATCACTACCACCTCCATCATCACCTTACCTGACAACAGCCTCACCAAACGCGCCTGCAGCCGCCTTCACCTCCCCTCTAGGTTTAGTTATCTCTCTTTTAGCTTCTCCATAACCCTAGATGCTAATTTAAAGATAACTAGAACTAGGGTTTTCACCAACAACCCGCATGGTCGATTCAGAGACGATTGACAGAGGAGACAGCGGATAGAGCGACGTGGGTGAGAGAGTATTTTCCTGTTTTTCTGTTTTGGAGAAATTTAGGGTTTTCTCTGGGCATGTATAAATAGAACTTGATGTGTGTGTAGAAACTCATGCTTGGGCTAGCCAGAGCACCACTTAGTGTAATTTGTATCATGTTCTAAACTTAATTGCTAGGGTGTTTGATGAAACCCATAAATATCATGCCAAGCATGTCTGTCTTTGGTTTGATTTTTGTTGTGTTATAATATGTATGTTTGTCAAGTTTTTGTGAAGTTCAGAAGTTCATCATTAGCTATTGAAGACCGAAGACCGAAGATGGAAGACGTTTCTATGAATGCTGAGAGAGTGATATTAATTGCCGATCGGGTGAGAAGGTAAGTGAGTACTCCCACCCTTGCTAATGGTTGATTTCCTTTCTTAGAGATCATCAGAAAAAGATTTTTTTGTCCACAACTCTATGGAGTCTCCAGAAATTATTTCGGAAGGTTATCCTTCTTACCTACAACGTGTACATGATTTCTCTCTTTATTCCTGCCTGCACACATGAGAGACTAAAAAAGCAATCTTTTTGAGTGCAATTATCATAAAACCCTATTAGTGAGGCAGAAGTCGAGGCTTATGATCACAATCGAATCCGAATTCTTTCATATGGTATGGTTACTTCTCGCTCGGCACTTAAGGATGAGAATGGTTCTTTGGTAGTTATAACTTCCTGTTACTAGCATGCAGAAACTCTATATACTCATAGCTTCTTGGATGCTTGAGAATCTTTTACACTCTGAAGTTGGAGAAGGTTTTGTGGGTACACCTCTGGTAAACCCTCACGAGACTACAACTCGTCCACTAGGGACACCTAGCGGTTTAAAGGCTTATTAGTGCATACGCTAAATGCATTCGAGAGACCTGCGACAGGGGTATAGTTAGGATTTATTAATTTCTGTTTCACTTGAGGACAAGTAAAATTCAGGTTTGGGGGTATTTGATGAGTGCCAAATATTGCATATTGATACACCTTTTTATTGGCATTTAACTCATCTTTTGTGCTCAGAAATCAGATATTATCCCAGATTCTGTATTTTCTTTGTTTTCAAGAATAAATATTTGTACTAATTAACTTTGTATTTTTAGGCAGTAAATAAAGTTTGGAGAAATTGAGGAGCCAAAAGAGCAGAGAATTGGAGACGAGAGTCTATGGAGCAAAAAGCCAAAGCCCGCGCGCGCATCAGTTGCAACCCAACAAGTAGCAACTCATTTTCAAGACATGGGCTCAAGCTACCCACGACCCGGATCCGAGCCCACCCACCCTGAGCCGCTGAGATCTCCATCCTATGCATCCGACGCTCGCTCCATCATTCTCATCGAAGATCGCTGCACCTGCTCCGCACCAAATTGCCCTATACCTATACCCCCACTCGAGCAAACCCATTTCTTCTTCCATCTTCTCTTTCTTCTCCGACCAACTCCACAGAGCTCCACCTTCCTCACCGACACCATGCTCATGGCAGAGCCATCACTACCACCTCCATCATCACCTTACCTGACAACAGCCTCACCAAACGCGCCTGCAGCCGCCTTCACCTCCCCTCTAGGTTTAGTTATCTCTCTTTTAGCTTCTCCATAACCCTAGAAGCTAATTTAAAGATAACTAGAACTAGGGTTTTCACCAACAACCCGCATGGTCGATTCAGAGACGATTGACAGAGGAGACAGCGGATAGAGCGACGTGGGTGAGAGAGTATTTTCCTGTTTTTCTGTTTTGGAGAAATTTAGGGTTTTCTCTGGGCATGTATAAATAGAACTTGATGTGTGTGTAGAAACTCATGCCTGGGCTAGCCAGAGCACCACTTATTGTAATTTGTATCATGTTCTAAACTTAATTGCTAGGGTGTTTGATGAAACCCCTAAATATCATGCCAAGCATGTCTGTCTTTGGTTTGATTTTTGTTGTGTTATAATATGATTAAGATTAGTAGTTAGCCATTGAGCTTATAAGCCTGTGATGAGTGGTACTGTAAGAAGACCACTCATACTAGGGGTGAATTAGCAAAACTAGTTAATGAACATCTAGCCAAGACCTTCAAATGAAGGAACAAAATCATAGCTTGACTTACATTGCCTGAGCATGAGAATTAGAGGTGGATTCACCACTCTGGTGTTCTCTAAAATTGTTACTACCTATTTGATACCTTAGTTCACTGTCACAATTTCACATCAGCCGCATCGACAACATACCGAATATTTCTGTCACCTCTTAGGAATTCAGTCTAGCAAGCTTTGATCAATATATTAGCATCACAAGTCCCTGTGGATCGACCCGTATTTGCCCTGTCTACATTGTAGACACCTTGCACTTGCGGTTATCACAAGTAGGCTAAAACTAAACCCATTCCCCAACCTACCACTAAGCAACTAACAGGAAGAACAAAAGGGAGGAACTAGCCCTCGAAGGATGGAGCACGAATCCCCTTGGTCAAGGCTATCTTCAAGCACTTCCCCCAACAATCTTTCTGGCAACAAAGATTCCATTCAACGGTGTTAGCAGCAGCAACCTCAACATCCCATCCCGAAGCAACCACAAGCAAAGAATAAAGTGTCCGCTTCGACGACCGGTTCAAAGATACGCCACCATGACCCCTCCAATATCGCCAACGAAACATCTGGCGTCAACTCCAAAGGCTACTTCGGTCCCGTCAGATGCTCCCTCGGAGGTTTTCTCATTGACCCTTCGAAGAAGATTTTTTGATTCATCCGCATCAAAATCGAGAACCATGGCGCTTGCTTCCAAAAGATTCACATGCTCGATTTTCCGTTGCTCCGACCTAGAAGTAGTTCGATCCTCCCTATAACTGGACCGGGGAAAGGTTTTGCCGCACTGGAACTTCTCAACAAGCCAAGGTTCTTCCTCATTTTCTCGTCCCTCCTCCATGTTCACCGAACCCAAGAAAGTCCGAACACACGCATGCACTTCATGGAGATAGATGGAAGGGAGGTTCTTGATGATGTCACCAGCTTCATGGAACAAAGATTCGATTCTAGCTAATGCCTCCACATGAGAAGAGGAGCGGTTTCCGCCAATTCTGAAGTCCTTCTCCGAAGAATTAAAGACATGGCTATCCCTGGAGGGTCCCATCATACACTACAAAGAACAAGGAAAATGGTCCATCCTATCTATACACACATAAGAAAGAGGATAAAATAAAAATAAGAAGGGAACGCGAGGAGATACCTTTAAAGAGGATGGACGAAGACGAACTACGCGAATGTAGAGTTCAAGATAATCTTTTATGTACAACAAGATGACGCAACCTCAAAAGGGAAAGTTTTTATACCGGCCGTGAGTTAAGGCATGATATCCGATCCTAATTAAACCTTATGCCTGGCTGTGAGAAATAATTATGGTTGGTGAGAAAGCGTGGAAGAACGTGCTCGAGGCACACTAGATCGTGTTTTCCTTTCCCATCGCTAACGCTAAGCTTCGGAAGCAAAACCGGCAACATAACCAAAGCATAAAGAGTAACGCTTTTCCTCTTTTTGTAGGCGTAATGTTTTGGGTTGAAGAGAAGAAAAACTTCCTGGTCGAGTCAAATAAAGAGGCAACCAAGCCCTTGAAGAAAAATCACCAAGAAATCCGTGCCATGTCTCATCCTCACCGCTAGTGGCCATCTATGCACGTCTCACCCCACCAAACCGCGCCTTGTCATAGTCACGCCAGGCCAAGCCATTCGCTCCATTGCCGCGGCCCCACCACGCCTAGCCGTCCGTGTACGTCTCGTATCGCCACGACCACACTATGCCAAGCCGCCTGCTCCACTATCGCGACCCTATCATCCACGCACGTTTGCCTTACCAAGACCACGCCACCTCTTGGCCCCTCGAGCCAAGCCGTCCACTTGCGTCGCCTTCCAAGACCGCGCCCCCTTTTCCTTGGAGATATACGACCAGACCAAGCTGGTAACTTTCATCTCACCACTCCATGGTCTGTATTCCCAGTACAACTTACGCATGGCCGCCAACACGGGAAGCCAAAACTCTCTTTACCACTCAAAAAGGTTAGTCGGATTCTCCTTACCATCTTTGCAATGATTTACACCTCGGTTCCGTCCTTGTCTGTCACCATCATATGCTTACCTCGCAAAAAGGCACCTGTTCCGAGCTAAGCAGGGGACTTAATGTTGATGGTGGTTTTTAGCTTAGGGTTAAAATCGTAAAACACTAAACCCTAGCGACAAAGTGATGTCACAACATTTAAAGTAACAAGCATTTACGAAGCACATTTATCGAAACCTTTAATGTGTCCCTAAATAATTACCGGAGTATCTTTTTCAAATTGGGGTTACGACAAGCCAAACCCTAATTCCCACGTGTGCCAATGGCAAATCATGCCAGCCACACCGACCGCGCCAAAGCATGCCAACCATGCTAGCCGCACCTCTGTTCCAATGGCAAATCATGCCAGCCACACCGACCGCACCAAAGCATGCCAACCATGCTAGCCGCACCTCTGTGCCAATGGAAAATCATGCCAGCCACACCGACCGCGCCAAAGCATGCCAACCATGCTAGCCGCACCCTGTGCCAATGGCAAATCATACCAAAGAACACCGACCGCGCCAAAGCATGCCAACCATGCTAGCCGCACCTCTGTGCCAATGACAAATCATGCAAGCCACACCGACCGCGCCAAAGCATGCCAACCATGCTAGCCGCACCTCGTGCCAATGGCAAATCATGCCAGCCCACACCGACCAGCGCCAAAGCGTGCCAACCAGGCTAGCCGCACCTATGTGCCAATGGAAAATCATGCCAGCCACACCGACCGCACCAAAGCATGCCAACCATGCTAGCCGCACCTCTGTGCTAATGGCAAATCATGCCAGCCACACCGACCGCGCCAAAAGCATGCCAACCATGCTAGCCGCACCTCCGTGCCAATGGCAAATCATGCCAGCCACACCTACTACGCCATGCCAAACGCACCTCGCCATGGCCCCATGCCGCGCCACCATACTGGCCTTCACTACGCGGCTATCAAAACGAAGGCGTGCAACAATCAACGGTTGCCCTTCAGTCCCAGGAGCAAAATCCTGGCCGTCTAAGGTTACCAAACGACCTTTGCCCCAAAACCCTAGCTTGGTCACGCACCTAGACCAAGCTAGTCACGCCATGCGCCTATGGCAAACCATTGGCCCCACATGCCAATCCAAAATCGCACCTAGCCCAAGCTAGCCACGCCATGCGCCTATGGCAAACCCTTGGCCCCACATGCCAAGCCAAAACCGCACCTAGCCCAAGCTAGCCACGCCATGCGCCTACGGCAAACCCTTGGCCCCACATGCCAAGCCAAAACCGCACCTAGCCCAAGCTAGTCACGCCATGCACCTATGAAAAACCCTTGGCCCCACATGCCAAGCCAAACCAAACCTAGCCAAGCTAGCCGCGCCATGCCAAACACACTTTTCCTTGGCCCTAGACATGCTAGTCACATCATGCCAAGCCAAACGCCCTTGCCTTGGCCCTATCCACGCCATACGCCCATGGCAAACCCTTGGCCCCACATGCCAAGCCAAACCAAATCTAGCCAAGCTAGCCGCGCCATGCCAAACGCACTTTGCCTTGGCCCTAGCCATGCTAGTCACATCATGCCAAGCCAAACGCCCTTGCCTTGGCCCTAGCCACGCCATACGCCCATGGCAAACCCTTGGCCCTACATGCCAAGCCAAACCAAACCTAGCAAAGCCAGCCGCGCCATGCCAAACGCACTTTGCCTTGGCCCTAGCCATGCTAGTCACATCATGCTAAGCCAAACGCCCTTGCCTTGGCCCTAGCCACGCCATACGCCCATGGAAAACCCTTGGCCCTACATGCCAAGCCAAACCAAACCTAGCCAAGCTAGCCGCGCCATGCCAAACGCACTTTGCCTTGGCCCTAGCCATGTTAGTCACATCATGACAAGCCAAACGCCCTTGCCTTGACCCTAGATACGGCATACGCCCATGGCAAACCCTTGGCCCCACATGCCAAGCCAAAATCGCACCTAGACAAAGCTAGCCACGCCCAAGGCGAACCCTTGGCCCCACATTCCAAGCCTAACCATACCCTAGACGCGCCACCCTGTTGGCATTCCCTACGCGGCCACCAAAACGAAGGCGTGCAATAATCAACGGTTTCCCTTCAATCCCAGGAGCAAATCCTAGCCATCCAAGGTTACCAGACGACACATGGTAACCTTTGGCCCGAAAACCTAAGTTTGGCCACGCCAAACCTTGCCATGCCAACGGCATGCCAACCTAGCCGCGCCACCACGTTGGCCCTCACTACGCGGCTACCAAAACGAAGGCGTGTAACAATCAACGGTTGCCCTTCAATCCCAGGAGCAAATCCTAGCCATCCAAGGTTACTAGACGACACATGGTAACCTTTGGCCCGAAAACCTAAGTTTGGCCACGCCAAACCTTGCCATGCCAACCTAGCCGCGCCACCACGTTGGCCCTCACTACGCGACTACCAAAACGAAGGCGTGCAACAATCAACAGTTGCCCTTCAATCCCAGGAGGAAATCCTAGCCATCCAAGGTTACCAGACGACACATGGTAACCTTTGGCCCGAAAACCTAAGTTTGGCCACGCCAAACCTTGCCATGCCAACCTAGCCGCGCCACCACGTTGGCCCTCACTACGCGGCTACCAAAACGAAGACGTGCAATGATCAACGGTTTCCCCTCCTCTCAAGATGCAAAATCTCGACCGTCGAAGGTCACCAGGCTGGAAAGTTTTCCGAGCTTGACTTGCCAAGCCACAACAACGTGTTACATGTTTTCCAAAATATTTGAGACATCAACACAAACTGGGGGATCCTCTTTGGGTATTGGTTTGGCGGTTTACAGCGTGCGGCATACACTACGCCCGTCATAAGGAAGTGTCATAAGGGTGAGGCGGTTAGTAAATACGGGAAGTTATGTGTGAAACGATCATGGGACATAAAGCACATGCGTTAACAACTTTGGGACATCAATTCCATAACGTTAGCAAGTTTCATGAAAACCAGTTTCATGCGTTAACCACTTTATGGAACATCAATTCCATGCATACGGTTATCACCTCCTCCCATTTACTTCCCCACTCCTTAATGAGACCAGGGTACATTTTTACTCCGACTTGTATAAATAGGTCTTACCTATTTCCATTGAACAACAAGTTCATACGTGAGATACAACACTCTGAAATACTTACTTGCTATCTCACCTTGGGAGCTCTCTCACTTTTATGATAACAAGTCGTAGTAACCCAACTACTCTTCCAGAATCAACTATTATGGTCTCACCACTTTCCTTGCTTCCCTCCCCATAACCAACCCATTCTCCTCCACTTTGTGACCGAAGCAAGTCTGGAACGACCATTTCTTGGTTTAGGCCGGACTTGTACAGATTGATCTCTCGAATCTAAAGTACTCCCTTGCAGAACATTATTTAGGGTTTAAATTATTTCCCACCTGCACACCCGCAATTACCGAAATCAGCAGAAACCATTTTCACCTACAAACACCTATATACCACAGATGGAAAATCTTATTTTCCAAGCATTCAAATGAAAATTCTTATTTCCCAAACAATTCATAGAGACAAACAAAGTATTACAACTCCTTTCCAAACCATGGAAAGGTTAAAGGAATCGACAGAACTTCCGGAATTTAAATTAAATAATGCATTGAAAGCACGACCATATAATGCATGAATTTGATAAACATAAACTCTTGTAAAAGAAAACAACAATAATCACAAAAGAGCTAAATGTAGATTCCCACCTCTTTTGATGACAAGCCATGCCTACCTCGATATCCATGATCCACTGGTTCATCCTTTCAATCGATCGTTGTTAATAAATACTAATTGTTAATCACACAAGAACTTTAAGAGTTTAGCCAAAAGGCTCACACAAGTTTAACTAATGGTTCTAAGCCCTAGTTCATCAAACCAGCCCATTAATACAAGGCCTGACCACCCAGGTCAACTAACGATCACTAACAGTCAAAAGAGTCAACTGACGGTCAACATCTATTCCAAGTCAAGGTCCTGGTCAAAAGGTCAACAGAGTCAAATCGGGTCAAGGGTCCAACTCATGTCAAGTCAGGGAAATCGGTGAGTCGACTCAGTCAACAAGACTGATTCAGGTTATATAAACCAAGGCCCTTGCACAGTCCAGAAGCTGAACTACACCATAATGGTGCATCACAAACCTCAACACACTAACTAAGCTAAAACTGAGCAACCATTCCTTCCTGCTATAGTCTCATTACCAACTCTACTTCATTAACATTTCAATTCTATATACATTCATTTAAAGTAAACTTATAACTCATTTACGAATACAAACTAAGTTTACCTGCAATTGCAGCTTTTAACAATACATTCCACTAAACTGAATCACCACCAGTTTCAGATTAACTACAACTAAAAATCAATACCATGACTACTTGTAATTTAGTATAATTATCTACAACTACAAATCCACTTCAACTGAATTATTTCAATCATACATTCAAGTTATGTAAGCTTCATAACTAATTCACAACCATAAACTCGTCTTACCTGCAATAACAGTGGAAAGCCCCAAATGAACCATTAGCAAATCCCATCACCCCATTCATCTCATACTCACACATACACGGTTCATACATATTGTAAATCCCTGTCTCCCCTATACCCGTTTTGTGTGCTATCGGTTTGGATTTCACCCGGTTATGTGTTGTTTTATTTTTCTAGCTAGTGATGTGGCATGCTCTTTCAATCCTAAACATAAAAGCCGTTTCATTTTCTTTTTACAACCTGTCGAAACGTTAGGAAACCTTTGGGTGAAAATGGTTAGCTTAATCAATTTAGAAATAAATTAATTTAGGAGAAACATAACTACGTGAATAAATGAGCATCAAAATTGTTTTATTACGTGAATTATAAGTAGAAATTTAAGAATGAGTAACGAAGGGGAAGAACTGGAGCTGTAGAGAGAGCGCTAAGGTTTTTAGGAGAACAAACCAACGGAGAAATCAGATATTCTAGGTAGAATTCTAACCTTTCCATCTTATGGTATTTTCTCTTGTATACGTATTTCATTCCCGTTTCCTGTTAATTGGAAGTGGTTGCTGAGTACTGATTTGGGTGTTTTCTAAGAGTTTATTTAGCTGAATTTTCAAGGTTGTTCTTAACCAATAATCCTAATTCCTCTTAGTAGTTGGTAAATGTAGTAAACTATTAGATAATCATTATACATGTGGTTTTATGAAGTTTCTTAATCATATTATTTGTGTCATGAGAAGGATTTGTTTTTCCCAATTAGTGTACCTCAAACTCTAAAGTGTAATATAGCTTTAACCATTGTTTACTGTTGAGCACAAACTATTTGTGAAAATTACCTAATAGGAATTCTGTCCTCTTTGTTTTGAGTTTATTTGGTTTTTGGTGTGATGATGGTATGTCTGGATATCTTGAAATCAGTGGCATGTGTAGATGAGAACAATGGTATACCCTAACTTTAAGAGATAGGAGGTTACCATGTCGAGGATACATGGATAGGTGGGGCACGACTCAAGGATACTCGTGCGATGGATTATAGGAAGGCGGTACCCATGCCGAGGATACATGGATAGGTGGGGCACGAACCAAGGATACTCGTGCGATGGATTATAGATAGGCGGTACCCATGCCGAGGATACATGGATAGGTAGGGCATGACCCAAGGATATTCGTGTGCCAAACTTGAGTAAGCTTAAGGGACAATGCGATGTTTGAACTAGCTTTTATATTGTTAAGTTTTAACGTCTTCTTCTTTTGACGCCTTCTCATTGTATATCGTTTGGTTGAGCTCTTATAGATACTCTAAGATGTATGATATGAATTCTATTTAGAGTCATCTCACCCAAATTGACACCTTTTTGCAGATTTTATTGAAGGGAGAAGCATATGAGAAGTTGTTAGTTTAATTATGCATCATATCTTGTTTTACTTCCATGAACTTTGTTGTCTTTATTTAAGAGAGTGAATGTTGAAGGCTTAAACACATGAGTTATTGTCTCACAAGTTTATTCTTATACATTCTAAAGGATTTAATTTATAATGGATGTCTTTTTCATGCAAATTTGAATATTTCAGTTGAAAACTTCGTTTCTCTGACAACCCGAATCGCACATTTGTTGTCCGCGAAACTGTCGTCAATGGGTAGGGATTTAGAGGGTACTTCCTTGACAGGAAATGTTAATATATGTCTCCTATATAACATGTTAAAATGGCTTAGTATTTAGAGTGATCATTTAGGACTTACGACCTTCAACGTCCAGCATATCAGAACTGGAAACTGCAGGTTCGCAGTTCTGCCACATATTTGCACACATGCTTCACAGGCCAAATGAGCTCGTAATTTAGATTTTTCGGATGTAAATGAAAGATGAGTTTGTCTAGTTTTTAAATTATGGTCAAGCTCTGAATTTGGAGTTATAAAAAAGTTTGTAGAGCTTCGCCAAGGCAGACTGTTAGAGACGTCGGTTCTGTGACTTTCCTGTCCAGTTTTGCTGTGTACCTTTTCCCATCCCTTTTGTTTTGCTTCCTTTTGACTTCTGCAACTGGTTTTGTTAAGCTTTATATTTTAAACATACAAGTTAGTTCTGGTTACTAAAACAAAAGCATAAAATGCAAAGTAAATGAAATAGATTTAAGTTCGATACCCGCCGACAACACCTAGAATTTGGGTTAATCCACGATCCGAATTTTGGGGTGTTACACATATATCCCCTGTAACTTCAATAATCTCCCGATTAGTTCAACATCACCACCAATGACTTATAACTCCACAACCACAATAAATTCATTCCAATACTCAACTCTATTATCCAACATACTCAACAAAGAACTGAATGTTATACTAATTTACTTAGATAAACATTTACATCAACATATATATTCATTCTAGCAATTGAGATCAACTCCTCTTTCTTGCATGACTTGATTCAACAGGCCATCTTAAAACAACAACAAACCTGAACTATAACCAAACTCCATCTGGAACAGTTCCATACCTTGACTTAAATCATTCATCTAAACCTTAATCCTTCTAACAGTAGCAACACCCTCTTTTCTCTTCATGCAATTCACATCAAAACCCAATTTAAAGCCACATAATCATTCCACATTGTTCCCATCTCAACATACAGTTTCATTATATATTCATTATCATACATAAACTCATAAACTCAGTAATGAAAATCAATCAACACTACTAAGTTAACTAAGAAGAACAGTTACCTCAAAACAGCTTCTCTTAACCAATTGACTCTTCTTTTTTCTTTAGCTTAATTCAATACTCATCTTTCACATCAACAAACCACCGGTTCAGTTCATCTATTACAAACACCATTCATCCCAAAACTACCATCTGTAATCAACTTAACATTCATCTAACTCTTCTCTTTGTGATTTAGAAAAAACCTCAACCCAATTTCTTCATCAGTTTCTTTCTAATCTTGATTAGCCTCAACACCAAAATACATCTCTGATTCTTTGATTAAATCATCTCCCTCGGCTCATGGCTTCAACCATCATCACTGAATTCATCTCAGAATCAGACTCAGATGAAACCCTATTTAAACAACACCTTAATTCTTCGAACTGCAACTCAGAAAAACCCTAGTTCTTCATCATCTACAATCTATCAATCCAAAATCTTCAAAACCATCACTGGTTCTCAGATAACCTTAATATAATTCCCAATTCTCTGATTTCCAATTCAAGATGGAGATATCAAATCAAATCCTTAAATAAAACAAACCCAATCCTTCAATTTCTCCTTGTTCACCTCTAATCGAATCCCCATAGTCGAAACCATGAATTACTGATTTTCTTCAATTTATCACCGAATCAACTTCAATACTTCATTTAAACATCTACCCATTGTTCCCAATCTAACCAAAACTCCATATTCATCTTCTAGATCCTCTGAACATCAATCGACTATATAAACTCTAATTTCTTCATTATTCACCGATTCAACACTTCAAATAGGAACCATTAAAATCCCTACTTATTCTCCTTTATGATTCAAAGCCTCATCATCTCCCTCATCAAATGATTCTCTCGAACAGATTCTCAAATTCATCTCTCAGATTCGCAGAAGAAGAAGAACATGAGAAGAAGGAAAGAGAAGAAGAAACGAGAAGAAGAAGAAAAGAAAGAGAAATGAGTTTATCCACTCGATCTGGTTTTGATAAGGCTGACAGAAAATACTTTTACACCCAATATTTTGGATAAGGGTAGCCCATGTCGGTATGTCTAAGAAAAGACTAATTTTGCCTTTCAACTAATCTGATGATATCTTCTTCGCTCGGTATCCAAATGACACGTTCGAGTAGTCCATCTCGCATAACTTTTCGATACCTATTTAACGAATCTAATTTCGTATCTAAATCTTTGTTAGCTTAATTTCTATTAATTAAAATCTACATTAACTAATCGAGTCATTAGCGGTTAAATCGAATCTTGATCGTCTCTTGACCGGTCTAATAGAGTTGACGAGCTTGAGGGTCTTTACAGATTATGTATATCGAAAGAAGACTAATAGGGTATACAAGACTCGTACGAGGAAGGATAACTGCCCCTTTAAGCTTGTATTCCATATAAATGACAAGAACAATAAATGGGATTGTGCGGTTTGGTTCGGCCGTCATAACCACCGGGATCCGAAAGATTTTGTTGGTCACTCCCTAGTTGCGAATCTAAAACCTAATGAAATGGAGGATGTAAAGAGATTGACTAAAGCACTTATAAAACCGAGATAAATTCTCAGAGTCTTCAAGGAAAAGGATGAGACGAATGTGTCTTCTCTAAGTACAATTTATAGCGCACAAGCAAGTATTAGAAGGGTGGAATGGGAAGGGAGGACCGTTATGCAAGAATTGAGAAGATAGTTTGGGATCACAAACACGCGTATCATTAAAAGAGGGCCAGACAACAAGCCAATTCAAATATTTATTTCGCATCCTTTGCTTTCACAATTGGCTAATACATGTTGTGGTGTTCTTTTGATGGATTGCACCTACAAGACAAATAAATACAATATGCCATTGTTCAACATCGTGGGGCAAACATCGGACAAGGTATCATTCACATTGGCTTGGTGTTTAATGGAAAACGAGAGAAGGACTATGATTATCATTGGGCATTACGACAACTGAAATTATTCTTCCGGGAAATAAACTTCCGAGGGTCATCATAACTGATCAAGATGACTCATTAATGAAAGCAATATCCGACATCTTCCCGGACGCACAAAATTTCCTATGTACATATCATATACGTCAAAATATCATAAAAACTTTCCATGCATTGTTTAAACCCACTAAGGCGGATATTAAGAAGAGAATGATTGTTCAACTAGAGGAAGATGTTCGCAAGAACAAACTATCACCCGAAGAAGAAGAAGATGAGGGAGGCAAGATAAAAGAGCGAGTGGACAAAGAACATGCGGAAAATCATAAAAATTGGTTGGAATTTATAAGAGATTTGGAGAAAGTTTATTGGCCGCTTATCGAGGATATGTACAAAAAGAGATTGGACAAGTTTATTGCCGATTGGAACGAATTTTATCCGACTGCCGTCTGGTATTGTCGGACTCAATGGTTGGATAAGTTCAAGGAAAAATTTGTGCGTGCATGGACAAACCGGTATAGACACTACAAGAATGAAGCAACTAGTGTAGCGGAGTCTGCTCATGGGAGATTTAAAGATCTCATCCTGTCCGACCAAGGAAACGTGGTTACGGTCAGGCAATGGAGTAATACTTTAAGAGTGATATCAATAGGATCAAGCATGATTTTGAGAAAAGCTCAATGGAAAGGATGACTCCATTTCTCCGATATGGTAAGTTGCTCCAAGGAATAGAATTCAACGTCTCTCATTGGGAAACAAAACATATGATGAGAGAAATGGAAAAGGAGATAAACTACGGAAGACCGGGTGATGTGTGTATTTGTCCGACATGTCTTCATTGGGGCTTCCGTGTCGTTATATGCTTGTGAAGTATGAAGAAGTGATACCTATTGAGGTTATTGATTCGTTTTGGAAGCAATTATCTTTCACCCAGATAATGCATGAATTTGATAAACATAAACTCTTGTAAAAGAAAACAACAATAATCACAAAAGAGCTAAATGTAGATTCCCACCTCTTTTGATGACAAGCCACGCCTACCTCGAGATCCACTGGTTCATCATTTGAATCGATCGTTGTTAATAAAGACTAACTGTTAATCACACAAGAACTCTAAGAGTTTAGCCAAAAGGCTCACACATGGCTCATACAAGTTTAACTAATGGTTCTAAGCCCTAGTACATCAAACCATCCAATTAACACAAGTCCTGACCACCCGTGTCAACTAACGGTCACTAACGATCAAAAGAGTCAATGGCAGTCAACATCTAGTCCAAGTCAAGTCCACTGGTCAAGGACAAGGTCCTGGTCAAAAGGCCAACAAAGTCAAATCAGGTCAAGGGTCCAACTCATGTCAAGTCGGGGAAATCGGTGAGTCGACTCGATCAACAAGATCGATTCAAAGTTATACAAACCAAGGCCCTTGCACAGGCCAGAAGCTAAACTATATCATAATGGTGCATCACAAGCCTCAACACACTAACTAAGCTCAAACTGAGCAACCATTCCTCCCTTCCATAGTCTCATTACCAACTCTACTTCATTAACATTTCAAATCTATATACATTCATTTAAAGTAAACTTATAACTCATTTACGAATACAAACTAAGTTTACATGCAATTGCAGCTTTTAGCAATACATTCCACTAAACTGAATCACCACCAGTTTCAGATTAACTACAACTAAAAATCAATACCATCACTACTTGTAATTCAGTATAATTATCTACAACTAGAAATCCACTTAAACTGAATTACTTCAATCATACATTCAAGTTATGTAAGCTTCATAACTAATTCACAACCATAAACTCGGCTTACCTGCAATAACAATGCCAAGCCCCAAATGAACCATTAGCAAATCCCATCACCCCATTCATCTCATACTCACACATACACGGTTCATACATATATCCCCTGTAACTTCAATAATCTTCCGATTAGTTCAACATCACCACCAATGACTTATAAATCCACAACCACAGTAAATTCATTCCAATTCTCAATTCTATTATCCAACATACTCAACAAAGAACTGAATGTTATACTAATTTACTTAGAGAAACATTTACCTCAACATATATATATTCATTCCAGCAAATTGAGATCAACTCCTCTTTCTTGCTTGATTTGATTCAACAGGCCATCTTAAAACAAAAAAAAACCTGAACTATAACCAAACTCCATCTGCAACAGTTCCATACCTTGACTTAAATCATTCATCTAAACCTTAATCCTTCTAACAGTAGCAACACCCTCTTTTCTCTTCATGCAATTCACATCAAAACCCAAGTTACAGCCACATAACCATTCCACATTGTTCCCATCTCAACATACAGTTTCATAATATATTCATCATCATCCATAAACTCATAAACTCAGTAATAAAAATAAATCAACACTACTAAGTTAACTAAGAAGAACAGTTACCTAAAAACAACTTCTCTTAACCAATTGACTCTTCTTCTTTCTTTAGCTTGATTCAATACTCATCTTGCACATCAACAAACCACCAGTTCAGTTCATCTATTACAAACACCATTCATCCCAAAACTACCATCTATAATCAACTTAACATTCATCTAACTCTTCTCCTTATGATTCAGAACAAACCTCAACCCAATTTCTTCATCAGTTTCTTCCTAATCTTGATTAGCCTCAACACCAAAATACATCTCCGATTTTTTGATTAAATCATCTCCCCCGGCTCATGGCTTCAACCATCATCACTGAATTTATCTCAGAATCAGACTCAGATGAAACCCTAATTAAACAACACCTTAATTCTTCGAACTGCAACCCAGACAAACCCTAGTTCTTCATCATCTACAATCTATCAATCCAAAATCTTCAAAACCATCACTGTTTCTCAGATAACCTTAAGATAATTCCCAATTCTCTGATTTCCAATTCAAGATGGAGATATCAAATCAAATCCTTAAATAAAACAAACCCAATCCTTCAATTTCTCCTTGTTCACCTCTAATCGAATCCCCATAGTCGAAACCCTGAATTACTGATTTTCTTCAATTTATCACCGAATCAACTTCAATACTTGATTTAAACATCTACCCATTGTTCCCAATCTAACCAAAACTCCATATTCATCTTCTAGATCCTCTGAACATCAATCGACTATATAAACTCTAATTTCTTCATTATTCACTGATTCAACACTTCAAATAGGAACCATAAAAATCCCTACTTATTCTCCTTTATGATTCAAAGCCTCATCATCTCCCTCATCAAATGATTCTCTTGAACATATTCTCAAATTCATCCCTCAGATTCGCAAAAGAAGAAGAACATGAGAAGAAGGAAAGAGAAGAAGAAACGAGAAGAAGAAGAAAAGAAAAAGAAATGAGTTTATCCTCTCGATCTGGTTTTGATAAGGCCGGCAGAAAATACTTTTACACCCAACATTTTGGATAAGGGCAGCCCATGTCGGTATGTCTAAGAAAAGACTAATTTTCCCTTTCAACCAATCTGATGATATCTTCTTCGCTCGGTATCCAAATGACACGTTCGAGTAGTCCATCTCGCATAACTTTTCGAGACCTATTTAACGAATCTAATTTCGTATCTAAATCTTTGTTAGCTTAATTTTTATTAATTAAAATCTACATTAACTAATCGAGTCATTAGCGGTTAAATCGACTCTTGATCGTCTCTTGACCGGTCTAATAGAGTTGACGAGCTTGAGGGTCTTTACAGATTATGTATATCGAAAGAAGACTGATAGGGTATACAAGACTCGTAGGAGGAAGGATAACTGCCCCTTTAAGCTTGTATTCCATATAAATGACAAGAACAATAAATGGGATTATGCGGTTTGGTTCGGCCGTCATAACCACCGGGATCCGAAAGATTTTGTTGGTCACTCCCTAGTTGCGAAGCTAAAACCTAATGAAATGGAGGATGTAAAGAGATTGACTAAAGCACTTATAAAACCGAGATAAATTCTCAGAGGCTTCAAGGAAAAGGATGAGACGAATGTGTCTTCTCTAAGTACAATTTATAGCGCACAAGCAAGTATTAGAAGGGTGGAATGGGAATGGAGGACCATTATGCAAGAATTGAGAAGATAGTTTGGGATCACAAACACGCGTATCATTAAAAGAGGGCCAGACAACAAGCCAATTCAAATATTTATTTCGCATCCTTTGCTTTCACAATTGGCTAATACATGTTGTGGTGTTCTTTTGATGGATTGCACCTACAAGACAAATAAATACAATATGTCATTGTTCAACATCGTGGGGCAAACATCGGACAAGGTATCATTCACATTGGCTTGGTGTTTAATGGAAAATTAGAGAAGGACTATGATTATCATTGGGCATTACGACAACTGAAATTATTCTTCCGGGAAAATCAACTTCCGAGGGTCATCATAACTGATCAAGATGACTCATTAATGAAAGCAATATCCGACGTCTTCCCGGACGCACAAAATTTCCTATGTACATATCATATACGTCAAAATATCATAAAAACTTGCCATGCATTGTTTAAACCCACTAAGGCGGATATTAAGAAGAGAATGATTGTTCAACTAGAGGAAGATGTTCGCAAGAACAAACTATCACCCGAAGAAGAAAAAGATGAGAGAGGGAAGATAAAAGAGCGAGTGGACAAAGAACATGCGGAAAATCATAAAAAATGGTTGGAATTTATAAGAGATATGGAGAAAGTTTATTGGTCGCTTATCGAGGATATGTACGAAAAGAGATTGGACAAGTTTATTGCCGATTGGAATGAAGTTTATCCGACTGCCGTCTGGTATTGTCGGACTCAATGGTTGGATAAGTTCAAGGAAAAATTTGTGTGTGCATGGACAAACCGGTATAGACACTACAAGAATGAAGCAACTAGTGTAATGAGTCCGCTCATGGGAGATTTAAAGATCTCATCCGGTCCGGCCAAGGAAACGTGGTTACAGTCACCGAGGCAATGGAGCAATACTTTAAGAGTGATATCGATAGGATCAAGCAGGCTTTTGATAAAAGCTCAATGGAAAGGATGACTCCATTTCTCCGATATGGTAAGTTGCTCCAAGGAATATAATTCAACGTCTCTCATTGGGCAATAAAACATATGATGAGAGAAATGAAAAAGGAGATAAACTACTAAGACCGGGTGATGTGTGTATTTGTCCCGACATGTCTTCATTGGGGCTTCCGTGTCGTCATATGCTTGTGAAGTATGAAGAAGTGATACCTATTGAGGTTATTGATCTGTTTTGGAAGCAATTATCTTTCACCCAGATAATTCATAAATTTGATAAACACTTGTAAAAGAAAACAACAATAATCACAAAAGAGCTAAATGTAGATTCCCACCTCTTTTGATGACAAGCCACGCCTACCTCGAGATCCACGATCCACTGGTTCGTCCTTTGAATCGATCGTTGTTAATAAACACTAACTATTAATCACACAAGAACTTTAAGAGTTTAGCCAAAAGGCTCACACATGGCTCATACAAGTTTAACTAATGGTTCTAAGCCCTAGTCCATCAAACCAGCCCATTAACACAAGACCTGACCACACCAGGTCAACTAACGGTCACTAACAGTCAAAAGAGTCAACTGACGGTCAACGTCTATTCCAAGTCAAGTCCACTGGTCAAGGACAAGGTCCTGGTCAAAAGGCCAACAGAGTCAAATCGGATGGACTGGTTAAATTTGGATCATTGGATGGACTAGTTAAATTTGGATCATTGGATGGACTAGGTAAAGATGTTCCTTTGTTCACCCGTCCGGACCGATGTACCTCACAGAAGTCCAAAGTGGATGATGCAGCTTTCTGACTTCTAGCCTGGTCCTAAAAAGTAAAAACTTGAACTTATATCAACAAAAATTGTATGATGAACAAGTCCCATATTTCTTGTATGAATTTTACCCGCTTGATTTGTAAAATTCGACGAGCATTAACTGATCATCGACGACCGTCAAAAATGTTTTCTCAGCTGTTTCAAAAGGTCAAGGCTAAAAATAATGTATCTAGTTGTTAAGCCAGTCGAGACACTGATCTGAGATGTCTGACCAATCAGGTTCAATCCAGCTGCAATGCAAATGCTCCTCAGAATCGCGGTAATCTTTAGCAGAATGCTTACTCCCAAATGAGTGATACATACCTGTATCAAAAGAGTAATACAAAATCCCTGCATCATGCAACCTCGGAAAGTAGATCTTGTTCTCCAGACGACTAGTTGGAGCCATTGCTGAGATACATGATGTATTGCTAATACACAACATATGCCGCCCCAAATGTTTGACTTCAACCCAAACCATTTCAGCATCGTTCAATCTAAAAATACGAACCCATTTTCCTAAATGGCCTAAAAAGACGGACATAAGTTTTCCATCGCACTCCACCAAGAAACTCCTGTAGATAAACTCGCAATTTGGCCTGGCTACCATGGCTAGAATTTCCCAACTAGTGCCTTGCTCTACTTTAAATACACCCAAGGTTCCATCAAGGTCCAAGCAATAGAAAGCTCCGCGATAGAAAACTGGATTGTTGAAGTTTGTCATGAAATTCACATTTTCCCTTCTGGGAGGTAAATAAATGTTATCGAAGATATCATGTGTCCAACATTCATCTCCCCGTTTGATGAAAAAGATTTGAACCGCATCCCCGGTTTCTTTCCGAATGCCAAAGACTACGCAATCTGAAGACGTCGGCAAGGATGAGAATGAGATCCCCGTGAAAGCATAACAATACGGATCTGGCAAGTTCGGAAGTTTGATGGTCGATTTCGTGAAGGGATTGTAGAAGCACAAAGTCCTGCCTTTCGACATAAGCAACCACCCACCTTTTGAAAAGCGAATTCTAAAACCATTTAACAACTCGGGGATGTTTATAAGGTAGTTCTCATTATTGTGCATTGGATTTAAGAAATTGTAGACGGCTTGATGCTTGGGATAAACCAGCCATGGGAATGAATCTGTGGTTTGCACTTTCCTAGTAGACGAGGATCTTTTGAGATTTAATATCATCCGGTATTGTTTACAGACTCCACGTAAATGTATGTAGTCCAAGGTGTGCAGATAATTTGATATTGACCATACTATATCATTGTTAAGCACCATCCACAGATTTGTTTCTTCACTATCCTCTTTCTCTACGGTTTCCTTTTCCTTTGCCTTGATAACTACTTCCTTCCCCGACATGCGATCTATTGTTCTTCTAGTGCCGTTGAACCTTTGAGTTGCAGAAATCATCATCCATTCAGGCGTATACCATGGCGTAGGTAGATCGAGACATGGTAAAGAAAGTAAAATACTATCATCTTCAAACTGATATTTGTACAAGCTCATTTCTCCCCGCTGTGTAAAATACACGCAACCCTTTGATAAACCCAAGTCCGACGCCAAGCAAGACAGTTGTGTATTATAACTTATAAAGAAGACATAGTCATCCAAACTTTTCACGTCTTCCCAAGCCATTGAAGAGAAATTCAGTTTTGCTACTACAATGCTGGTTACACAGGTTTGGAAAATACCTCTTGAAATGCAACTTTTATGAATTCTGAAAATTTCACCAAAAGACTCTATCCAATATGCGTCGAAACGATTTTCCAAAAATCCTGCTACCATTTCGTTTGTAGTATTGTCATCTAAATTAATAAGATCACTTACGATAAGGATTTCTTCATGATCAGCTTGTTCAGAACCATACTGTATTGTTATCTCCAAGTGAGCACTATTCAAACACATTATATATAACTTACTCTGGAAACAAAACATGAACCAAAGACTTTGACCTACATCAGGACACTCATGTTTTCTCCATTCTTTTTCACCAGGGTGACAATATATAAGAATGTCAGGATTTTTACCTCCATCATAAAGTATGTAAACCATCGAACTATAATCGACATTGTCTTCCTCCTCAATCTGAGGAGGTGAAGACAAAACACAATCTTTGACAGAACATCCACACACTAGATCCGGTTGAATAGGTAAGAATATAGTTTCTAGTGATACAGGATTCCATAGAAAATACCTATTAAAATCTGGGTCTTGAACAGCGTAAGAAACACTGATTAACCATCCTTGATGAGAATTTTTCTGCCAAAATATTTTTTTACTCATCTCTGGTATGAATTTTCTGAAAGATTTGTTATTATCCAGACGGTCAAATATATCACAAAAAGTTTGGTACTTACCAACTTGTTCATGTGGGAAAACAAGCCATGGTGCTACCTTTGGTGATGGTGGGAGTCTACGTTCACTTCTCTGATTCGATAACTCTGATTTTCCCATGCAAGCTGAAGAGATTGATCTGACAAAGAAGAGGAGATTGATCTGAAGAGTTTGAGAGCAACAAAGGAACCCTAATAACTTTTTCAATAAAAGACGAGTGCAGAACAAATCATGAATACCGAGGTGGTATAATTGACTTGCTTTACCCTACTTCGGTTTTCAATAAGGAAGTGATTCCTAATCCGGACATACTTCCGTTTACAGATTACAAACCCCAAAGCTACTAGTACGTCACATGTATAGCCTGGCTCATGTCTGGCACTTGAACATACTTCTGTTTTCAGATTACAAACTCCACAGCTAACTACTGCTTCACATGTATACCCGGTTTTCACAAAAATACAACTTTAATGATTAAATCTTGTTGAGATTTTATCTATTAATTTGTAGCAGTGACTGAAAAATGGATCTCATGCATATTTTGTCCTGAATTTCATAGTTTTTGTATGTCAAAGAAATAAACCAAAAATGAAAAAAATGAACAAAATGTCCGTGCAGTGGCGCCTATTGTAGCCATGGTCCGTGCAGCCATGCAGGCCCCCCATGATGGGTCCGCAAAATCCAAAATTAAGGGAATATGATCCGATGTCGGCTTTACTTTTGCTAGTTGCGAATGAAAAACATACTAGCAAATTCTTGACCCAGCATTGTGTTACTTTAACAATATGATTTCACTTCTTTTCATTTATGTATAACAAGCAGAGGTACATGTGGATGAAATTTAAATAAAGATGATGAAATTTAGATAAATACATAATTCGTGTCGTCTTTGGACAGCAGCACTGATTCAATGATCTTATACATGGCTCTTGATAGAAGAACTATAGCCAGTAATATCATCGTAATACTTAGACCAAAGCATAACACCTCCATACTTTTTGGAACCTTTAATCATTGGAAGAATAGTAGAAGTAAGATCATTCGAAGGAATGAAACCACTCCCAGCGGCTTGAGGAGCGGCAGGTAAACCTAGAAAGATTTTAGTTGCTGGGATTAGTGTAGTCCACTGCTTCCATGCGTCTTCGAGATTAGCAACATTACCAGAAGCATAATTGCAAGGTGGGTTATTAAAGAATTGAACCCAAACATTATCGAACATGCCTGTGTTTAGTGCATCTCCAATCCATGCGTCAGGGAAAGGGCATTGTGGTGCAGCCGTTAAGTATACTTTCTTACCTTTCTTACTGTAATCCTTGAGATATTTTGCGAGCTCACCGTAATATTGATTGCTTCCTCCTATCAAAATCTATTCCATCTAATATGGCACCTCCTAGTGGACGAGAACTAGATTTCCCTCCTAAAAAGTTATTCCATAGATATATTGCGACTTGTCTAGCATCCTCAGATGAAGCAAGACCATAACTTCCGGAAGCCCCTCCAATTGAAAGGATGACTTTAATACCTTTTGCTTGACATGACTTTATGTCATCACTTAGAGTAACACAACCGTTTGAATATGGATCACAGTGACCGGCTAGGTTTAACATTGGATTTCGTCCATTGCCAAATATGGGTAAAAAAGCTAAAATCACAAAGGCGTAATTACCCGTTGAACATGTCTCAGATAATGTGCCTTCATTTCCGTTTTGACCCCAGTAAATTGCAATACCTCCTGCATTAGAGCCTGCCACAAACATAAACATGACTCCCAATGCTAACATTGATAATTTAGATGCCATTAGAAGGATCAAATTTGATATAATCGAAGTTGTACTAGATGGCTTAAGTGATACTGTAATTTTTGATTGTTCATACTCCGCAAATGAAGCTTTATATGGGAGAAAAATGAGCCTACGAATGATTCGTAATGGAGATTAGTTACAGTTTTGTCTTCATTCGGGGACTAACTTAGCGTAATTCTAACGGCACCTAGTATTTTTATATCGTATTGTTTAGATTTGGTGAAACGCAGACGGAATGCATTATTAATAATTTTAATTTCACAGTCGTTGAATTTAAATATACGCGCATTCATAGTCTGGCTTATGCATAATGGCTTATATAAATGATCCACATATTCAATTTTCTAAATTTTTATTTTTTTTTGATTTTGTAGGAAATTTGTGACGCCAATCATCTTTGACGTTGGGGAAATTACGGGAAATTATAGCTAAAATACTTAAAGTACCGCTGATGACAAAAAATGATAAATACTTAGGAATGTCACTCTTTTTTGATAAAAAAAGAAAGGAAAACTTCGAACTCCTTCTACAAAAGTACTATGCTACTCTGCAAGGTTGGAAATCAAAATTACTGTCTCAAGCTGGAAGAACGGTGCTGATAAAATCTGTTCTACAAGGTTACCCTACTTACCAGATGCAGATCCTTGATCTTCCTAAGGAAACTCTAGACAAAATGGATAAAATCCAAAGAGATTTTTGGTGGAATAAAGATAAGAACAAAAAAAGAGGAGGTTATTTTAAAGCTTGGGCAAACATTTGCAAACCAATATCACAAGGAGGTCTTGGAATTAAAAACCCACGTCAATTCAACATTGCCCTCTTAACGAAGCTGGCTAGCAGACTTATCTCAGAACACGATCAACTATGGGTTAGATTATTAAAAGCCAAATATTTTCCTAATATCCACCCTTTAGAAGCTTCTAGAACATCAAATTTATCATGGATTTGGACAAGCATACAAAAAGGGATAAGCCTCATTAAAGGAAATTTTGTTTGGCAAGTCAAAAATGGAGAGTCGGTCAAGATATGGGAAGATAAATGGGTTCCGACTGAAAATAATCTTCAAAAACCGATGGATTCTACGGAACCTATTCCACAAAGGGTAAGTGAGCTGATTACACAAGAAGAAAGTTGGGATCAGGATAAATTAGATAATTTATTCACTCCTGATATAAAAGAAAAAATTCTAGCCATTTCTCCAAATAGTCAAGAACAAGATAAGGTTAGATGACAACACCACTCCTCAGGGATTTTCTCAGCGAAAAATGTCTACAATTTCCTTATTAACCAAGACCAAGAAAACAACAACCCGAGTAAAGTTCCTTGGCAGAAGATATGGAAAATTAAGGTGATTCCGAGGATCAAATTATTCATTTGGAAATTAGCTCAAAAAGCTCTCCCAACTAATGCAAGACTAGGAGAACACAACAAAGATTTCATTACGGATTGCCCAATGTGTAACGCCCAAACACAAGAAACAGAGCAACACCTAATAAGAACTTGCCCTTTCGCTAGAGCTGTTTGGTTTGGACTATCTTTAGAAGTGGTAAACTCAAGAATTATTACGGATTCAATCGAAACCTGGGTTAAAGAGTGGATTACGGGACCATATTTTGGGAACCTCACAGACAAGATTGCAACAATCGCCTGGTTCATATGGAAGTATAGGTGCTCAGTAGTCTTTGATAAAATCAAACCAAACCCAAATTACCTTATAGAGCAAATAAGAAAATTCATACAACAATATCCTCAAGAAAATATTAAGAAAAGCAAAAAGGTTCAGCAAGGTACGACATATAAAGAAAAATGGTCAAGTTTAACATCGGACTGGATTCTGTTTATAGATGCGGCTTTTAAAAAGGAATATTCAACAATGGGATATGCTTTTATCCTATATTCAGCGGATGACGAAACTTTTATGCACATTGCAGCAGGATCAGACAGGGCTTTTTCAGCGTTCCATGCAGAATCAAAAGCTTTATTAAAAGCTTCCTCCTGGCTGAGTAATAACATTTTATCTAGCGTTACATTAGTTACAGATTGTAAAATGCTAGCTGAAACCATCAATAAGGTATGTCAGATTCCAGATTGGAGTGCAGAAAACACTATAAAGGAGACTCAAACCATTCTGAAAAAACTCCCTCAAGCTCAGGTGCAGTATATTAACAGAAGATATAACTCTGCGGCGGACAACATAGCTAAGGAAGCTCGAGCAAAGAATATTCGGAATCTCTCAACCAAAATTCAGATAAGGACTTCGCAATCTAGTGTGACGTCCAATATTTTTGAAAAAAAAAGATATTATAAATCATATGTACTTTGTTGCTTAATTAAAATATTACTTTTTGCATCAAAAAAAAAAAAAAAAGATTGAGGGGCCTTCATAAACATGGTTTATTCTAGCACAATGTGTCTATCTCGATGTTAACAATTTTTTAATTCAATTTAATGTTGAGAAAACAAAAGCACAACTTCGATGATCTACTCCCCTTTATTGCAGCGAGTGAAAAATGGATCCCATCATATTTTGTTCTCAATTTTCTTGCATGTCAAAGAAATAAAATAAAAATTAAAACGAGAAATAAATGAACAATATGTTGACTCAACTGAACTAACCTTCACTTCTGTATAAACTAGTACAACCGTTGCCACGGTGGGAGGGCCGACCGAAGAACTTGACGAAACGACACCACTACGTGATTGCACGGATTCAGAATAGTTTAAGATATTAAAGCTTATATATCCTGCTAACAATATACAAAGTCGTCGATTTCAGCCCAGCTACATTCTGAAATCCAAGAAACAGACAGTGTTGTTGGCGAAACAAGCTGCAATTTTGTCACCTTCCTTGTTCCAGCAAACTTCAAATATACCTCCACTTCCATTGTATGTTTTCACCAAACTTTCATCCTTCATTAACCATATATGTAAACTTCTGTCCAGTGATCCACTCGCTAGATACTCGCCATTAGGGCTAAATGCAACAAAGTATATGGGCTCTGTAGCAAAAAATGAGCCGGAAAATTTTCAAACACATGTACACAGACATACACAAACTTCACGGAGATTACTCGGAGAAGTAAACACATTTCAACAAATTTGAATGCTTATGCGTACCTGTGGCCGTCAAAGTTGTAGATCACTCTTCTTAATTCCACATCCCACAGATTTATTGTAGAGTCAAAGGATGCACTAACCAATAATTCACAGGATGTTAGAAAAATTCACAGTAGTAAAATACGTAAGCAGGGGCCAACTATGATATCTATGCAGTTAATAAAAGAGAAGCAAATGAGCCGACAACGAAAGGGAAGCCACTAACCTTGCCAACAATAATTGCTGATTAGGGTTGTTTGTGCACAGGCCGTTGGACTCCATCGATAGTGTATATCTCCTTAAAGATGTAAACAGCCCTGACTCCGCAAAGAGAGGACACGGACTTCTACGCCATTGCAAACCAGACATCGTAAAGGAGGATTTGTGCTAAAGCAACAAAATGCAAGGGGCTTGAGAATCTGAGGAAACTCAAATGGTCAGCTTTCATAAAAAGAACCATCAATACACAGTCTGCGTTGCTTGGTGTCCCAACAACCCTTCCAGTGCTTGCTTGGTGTTCATTACCTCCAAATATCCTTGCCATGCCAAAGTCTGAAATTTTCAGGTTCAGGTCTTCATCCAATAGAATGTTACTAACTTTAAGGTCTCTGTGAATGACTCTCAGTCTTGAATCCCTATGTAGAAACAGAATTCCCCGGCTTATCCCCTCTATAATCTGAAATCTCTTTTTCCAGTCTAGGAGTGCACCTTTTGTTGGATCTGATTCACAAACAAAAACTCATTTTATAAGTGCATATACAGGCATGCAGGCACAAACATCGTTAAAGAGGAGTTTCGCAAAAAAACATCAAACCGAAAAGGAAGGCGTCCAAGCTTTTATTTGGCATGTACTCATAAACCAACATCTTTTCATCCCCTTCAAGACAACAACCTAAAAGTCTAACTAAATTCTGTCTTTGGACTTTTGAGATGACAAGAACCTCATTCTTAAACTCTTCCAAACCCTGTATAGAACCCTTAGAAAGCCTCTTCACAGCTATTTCTTGTCCATCCAACAACTTTGCCTGCAAAATGGAAACAATTTATGTTCCATTTCTTGTAATATGATTAAAAGTCCAAGAATATAAAGCCACTGTACCTTGTATACTTGACCAAATCCACCTTGGCCAAGCATATTGGCTCTGCTAAAATCATTTGTGGCAATTGCCAACTCTTCAAATTTGAAAATTTTCAGATGATCTGGATCGTCTCCCAGCATGTTGCCGCTTGGAGTTTCTCCGCGGACATTGTCTAAACGGGAAGCAACTTTCCCGTCATTCTTCTGTTTTGCCAACCACCTACAAAAGAAGTTTGTGCATATAATGATGGCAAGTATTCCCACAAGGACTGCAATTACGACAACCGCACTTAAATTTTTGTGCAAAAGTACACGAATTGGATTCTTCTTTGTGTCTCTCAGATCTGTATTGTTCTTTTCTGCAAGATCTACATTTTACAAGGAAATTATGTAAGAAAGCGCACATTGGTCACAACCTACTTGTAGGAAACAAATATCTACTGCTGTAGTGCTTAATGGCGAAATGAATATTGTTTATGAGCCGTTGTTACTTACCAAGATCGGAAAGAGCTAGGCGAATGTAAAGATCTGCACCAGTTTCATCAAAAACTTGTATATCCACTAAATCCACAACCCATGTCATGCACCCAATGCCACTATCATACGAATACGCAATGCAAGAACAGTTACTTAAGCATGTCCTGTTGCAATCCTCGATTGTAGGAGACCCCAACCAGAAAGAGGAGGCAAAATCAGGCACTTTAACGCTTCCAAGCTTCAAGAACCCGTCATCAGTGTATGAACTGCTAAAGTTTTTTGGGCACCTTAATTGAGTATTCCTCACACACCCACCTGACCAATTTCCAATTTCTCAAATTTATCTCTATAGGGAAAATCCTATATATAGCACTCAACTTACTTGCTCAAATTTATCTCTATAGAAATTCTATAGGGAAAATCCTATATATAAAGCCCTAAAAACAGAAATCATGTCCCATTTTCTGATAATTTTACACTAGATTACTGAGTAAGATAACTATGCTTAATGTATTAAGCAACAACTTGAGAAACTCTACGAATTTGAAACCGTAAAAAGCAATAGATGCAATGAAAAATTACTGAATGAAACCCCAAAATTGGGTAGACAACTTACAGATTCATAAGAAGAAGAAAGAGATTGACCACGACGAGCTACTGACTTTGAGCAATATCGAAATCGCTCAACCGCATTTTCATGCAGACTCTCAATCAACTCAAATATCAACACACATTTTTTAATTCTTCTTCTTTAGTTTCAAAATCACCCCATATTACTTCAATTGTATTTTCTGGGATTCACAGAAACCCTAATCATCATCATCTCTTCAAGAACCGTAAATTGGTCTTCGTCTGGATCAATTCGAATTGGGTGAAACTGAGACTGTGAGATTAATCGAGAGAGAGAGACAGAGAGAGAGAGAGAGAGAGAGAGAGATGCAGTGAAGAATCCATAAAACGGGTGGTGGTGATGGTGGTAGAAAGAGAGGTACACGAAGATATTTCTGAGTAAAATTTAGTCTAGGGTTTTGATTCGTATCTATAAATTATTCAGGGTTTATGTGAATCAATCAATCTATCTTCTCTGTTCGGAAACGGAGGTAATCAGAGATGATTTTAATGGAGAAGAGATTGGGGTTTAGAGTTTCTCTGTTGGAGTTTGGGGACGAAGAAGAAAAAACGAAGGAGAAGGAAGAAGAAGGGAAAAGAAAAAGAAAGGAAAAACAAAAAAAAACAAAAGAGGTGGGCGGGATTTGAACCCGCAACCTTCAGGTCACTTTGCCTCTGTTTTACTAAACTACCCCTCAATAATTAAAAGTATTCCAACCTCCGTGTCCTTTTTTCTTGTAGGGTAAATTACGCGATTAACCTTCATTTTGTGTTGTATTTACGGTAGTTTTTGTGAGAAATTGAAACATGGAGGGGCTCTTTAGTCATTTCATTGTCGATTGAAACCAATTTGGGACACCAAAATCCAATCTTTTTGTGTCAATTGATCACTTACTATTGACAAAAAAGTGACCATATAAAGGTCCTCCCTCGCTTCGCTCGGTCGGCCCAATGAAGATTGCGCTATGGATGGTAACTAATGAGAATTTTTATGGAAACAAGATTTCGTGAAAACAAAGCTCCGTTTACAATATTAAGTTAATTTTGTTGATTCATGAGTAAGGGTGAGGTGTTGGGGGAAATTGATACCCTAGTATTGTGTTAGAAAAATTGCATTCTGGATCATTCTGACGAGTAATTGCAGTCTGAATTAACTAAAATCAGACGACGAGAAAAAAAGTACTCGTAATTGAAGTTTGGAGGAAAAGAAATATACTTGTGCTTGATTTTTCTTTTACAACTTCATTTATGTAATCCCTATGGGTAGCCGTCACTGTGCATTCAAGGGATTGATTTTGTTAGTTGATTTATTTTGAAATTCTTACTATTATAATTTTGCATTGGGTTTCTTTAGAAGTGTTTGAGGATGGTGCTCAACAACTTGATATTGCCTTATTTTGCGTTGTTTTGAGAAGACATCTACATAAGTTGCTTGGCTCGCAACAATCTAGGAGCATACGAGATCTTGTTCCTCCTGCTATCATGATGTAGTTGCGAGAAATCTCACAACCGCCTTAGTAGATTCTATGAAATAATCTAAGAAACCATGATGAAATACTTATGAACTTTTATTAAAATTTTACAACAAGTACAAAGATATGAGAAAACCCTAACTTGGGGAGCAAATAACTTTCTCTCTCCTAAATTTCTTATCTAAGCTCACCAAAAAGATCTCTCCCTTCTACAAAGGCACTCGGTTCCTTATATAGGAGTTTACATAATGGAGGACAGCTAATAAAGCGCCTAATTTCGGATCTGACGTGCGTCAATGTCACGTAGACTTTATCATTGCCGCACGGTTTCTTTACTGCCGCATAGATCTTCACACCTTTCTCGTGATTAGATGACATCATCCGGTTCGTCATCTTAGATATGTCATATGCGTTCGTATTCGCTTACTACTAAAGGAGTTACTTCGCATACTAAATGAGTGTGCGGTATTTTGTACTCACATTTTTCCTCTTCTCATATCGTTCTTTTGGTAGAGAGAACGGTATGAGAAACTCTATTTTGCTGTCTTGCTGCACCAGTTCATCTCTTCGTATTCTTATCCACCGATATTTTCCAGTGATTTCGGCTTAATCATATACACGTGTTGACTCTTCCACTCGCTGTTTGACACGTCCCTGATAACCGCCTCTTCATATCCATTCATTCTTAATTAGTGCACTGATGGAAAGAAATATCTTGGGAGTTGGGATGAAATCTTTTATTTACTGTGTTACGCTTTCTCTCTTCTCTTTTTACCTTCTCTCTTTATACGTTTTCTTTCACTGCAACTTTCATCTGCTGCTGCTCATCTGCTGCTGCTCAACTTTGATCGCTCTTCACCACCTTCTTCGCGTTCTTTTCTAATCGTTTTTCCCCTCTTACTTTTCTCGTTTCCAAACTCTATTCTTGATCATCTTCCATTCCCACAATGGTTCTGAAACCTGGATGGAAAAATGTCAAGGAATTCACTAGATTAAAAGATGAATTTGAACATAGGGGCTTCACACTATCAGTCCCTAATGGATCAGAACCCACTTCTGTACTTTGACCTGAATGGTTTTCGCCTGATCAATGGGGTGATCAGAAAATCATCATTTTGCTTGGCCAACTTTCTGCTGGTCTTCCTATTCCCCTTTATGACCCTCAAATTCCTCTTTTTTATGAGCTTCTGTCTGACGTGAAGTTTTCGCGTGGTGTATTTCAATTGAGCGGCGATTGTATTAGGATAATGGTTGAATACTCTCGTCGTGCGGCTGGGTTGGAATCTTCCTATCCCAAGTATGCGAAACCTTTCAATAAAGATGACTTTACAGTGGAGAATTTCTTTACCCACTATGATGTCGTCATTGTAAAAAATGATCAGTACCGCTGGGGGATCCGTTTGATAAGAGCGGATGGTATCGCAGAGGATAAGAGGATCATGCGGGATATTGACCTTCACAATTCTTCTAATGACTCTGCGCGTCATTCAAAGGATACTCAATGGGTAGATTATCCTCTCGTTCTAGAAGGTCCTTACATCGCTGGTAAGGGTATTGATGGGTCAATTCTTCCTCTCCCTGAGAAGCTTTCCGCTTACAAACCTTTAGAATTCAAATCGACTGAGAAAGATGATGTGGTATGCTTCTTTTAACTTTATTTGTCTGTTTACCTTTAGCTTTTGTCCTTTGCTCCTCTTATTGTTTCCATTGGTTTCAAATTGCGAAGCAGAAAAAGAAAGCCAATAGAAGTGCGTTTCAGGCGTCACATTCGCGCGATAATGAAGTAAGAAATACTCTTTACTCAATTTTAACAATATTGTTGCCTCTGTTTCTTATCTCTCATTGTGTGCGTAGGTGGGGACTAGAGATGCTGAGGGTTCCAACGATGATGCTTCTATTTCTCTGGGTGGTGATGTGCGTCTGAAGGGTAAAGGCAAGGATAAGAAGACCATCTCCAAGAATCCCAAAAATATAAAACTGTCTCCTCATGCTCCTCTCAACACTTCCTCCAATGATGACACGTTGCTTCCCCCTGAGAACTTGATGTAGTTTTTATAGTGGTAAGTAGAAGGATTCGATTCTCGGACTTGGTTTTAAGATTAACTAAAGAAAAACTAATAAATTCTGATTTTTGTTACTAAGGAGAGATGATTCTAGGATTTCGGATTCCACTACTTCTAGCGGTTGTAACTTCAATAATTATTTTTTTTCTAATCTACTCCCAAAACTACACAAGGCCATTTTGAACCAAATCTCATGCCTTGGAAAATTTATCGTTAATAAAATATCAATTCGACTCAAGTCGATAATCTAAGGCCTAATTTTCCTTCGCTTATAAAAGATCAACCGCCGAAGACGATCCAAAACAGTTATTATGAAGCATTTAAATAAGAGAAAACTTTTAGACAATTAAAAGCTTAATAGGAGAGTAATAATTAAAAGAAAAATAAATACTAAAAATTACATGCTAGAAGTAGTTTCCTCCTCAACCCTATAAATTTAATTAGTTGCTCATGAGAAGAAAATTGGAAGAAATCTGATTAATCATTGTCTTCAAAAAGAGTATAAATTGGCTTACAACGATTTTCAGAGGGTAAAGATCACCAGCAACCAAGCCGACCAGGTTACAGAAAAAGCTATTGCAACCAAAAATATAAAAACGATACTTTGCTGCTGTGGTTTACTAGCGACAACTTCTGCGACTGTTTCTGAGGGTATAATGTTCTTCGTTCTTCTTCTTCTTCTATGGCAGAAGCATAGAGGTTTGGTAACTCCCAATTCACTGCTCCCTAGCCTCCCCTAACTCTCCATCCACTTTCAAGACCACATCAGGCCCCTATATACTCAACATGCTCTCGAAATCACATAAAATCTCTTGTAATAAATTCCTTTTCATTCCCGGGATAATATGCCATTATTATCTTTTGCAGCAGCTCAACTTTTCTATTTTTATCTCCTCTACGCTTCAATTGGTGTCGACACACTCCCAAAACATTGATTTCACATCCCAGTTGGATTAAAACCCTGTTATCCATACGCCAAAAATATCTTCTTTCCATGTTTAACTCATCATGCATTCGTTAATAGCTCACATACCACAAACACGATCCTACACGTCTCTTTATTGAGAAAAACTCGTGTAGAGAAGATAAATGCCTATAGCTTCCACAAATAAACCATAGACAATCCCGTGTAAACTTCACCTTCCCAGTTTTCTTCACTCCACGTAATCTGGCCAAATCTAATCGAATCGGACCACTAAAGCATCCATGTTTCGCTCAAACAAGTCCAACAAAGCCAAATCCAGTGATTGAATCTCTGTCCAACACGCCTAAGAATCCAACCCTAGTTCTGTACATTTCTGTTTTGCTCCCATTCGAATTCTAGTCAATTATGATCGAAACGAAAATCCATACCAGCCCTGTTTAGGTCCTAGGAACAAACCCAATTGATTTCAGCCATTGAGTCTCACTAAAACTCATCCAATTATCGAACCCTAATTCTGGTGCGTCAAACCCCATTTTTCCGCCAAAAACGTATTTCAAAAGGTTGAAGATGAGGTCACCTCTTAGTAATTTGGGTGCCCCTTATTCACTGCTGGGGTGTCGGTAGTACATGACCCGGTGGGTGTAAATAGTATTTTTTGGGCGTGAATTGTAATTTTCCTGGATGCCTTTATCAACTCCTGTGCGTGCCTTTAACAGACTTCTAGGGTGCCTTTAATAACTTTCTCCGGGGGTGAAAACACCACTTTTTGTGCCAATTTCTCCGCAAAAGCTTATTTCTCCAAAAACACCTACAAAGACATAAAATACCAAAATAAGTACAAAAATGGGTACTAACAACATAGAAAATTGATATCAATAAATGTGTCTATCAAATACCCCCAAACTTATTATTTTCTAGTCCCAAGCAAATCTAATCTAGAAAAAATCCTAACTCACTGTCGCAAGCATCGCGGTTGCACTTAGCGTGTGAAACAAACCTTTAAACCCCTAGGTGGCCCTACTGGCTGAGTTATAGTCTCGGGAGGGTTTACCAGAGGTGTACCCTCAAAACCTTTACTCCAGACCCTAGCTACCTGTGAAGAACTCAGGAATGACACTAAAGAATCTCCTTGGTTGGCATACTCTCATTGATCACAAGAGAAAGTACCCTAATGCGAATCATATTCATATATATATATAAGTGACAAAGTTCTACTCAGATAGTCGCACTATGGACATCAATATTCGGAATCACACAAATGAATAGATTAAGAAGATGGATTATAGAGATAGATAGTTCAAAACAATGTTGTCTAAGGTGAACGGTGTTTCCCATATCTGTTTGAAGGCCTCCGCCAAAATGAACCTATGATCCTAATGGATTGAGATACTGATCTGGACTAGTATCAACAAAGCTAGATCAACTCAACTGGCATATACAAGGGAACCAGCGGTTGATTTTATTGCACAATAATAAACTTTTCATTTTTTATTTTTTTTAGTTGTTGTTTGTAGGTGAAAATGGTTTCTGCTGATTTCGGTAATTGCGGGTGTGCAGGTGAGAAACAATTTAAACCCTAAACAATGTACTGCAAGGGAGTACTTTATATTCGAGAGATCAATATGTACAAGTCTGGCCTAAACCAAGAAATGGCCGTTTCAGACTTGCTTCGGTCACAAAGTGGAGGAGAATGGGTTAGTTTTGAGGAGGGAAGCAAGGAAAGTGGTGAGACCAGAATAGTTGATTCTGGAAGAGTAGTTGGGTTACTACGACTTGTTATCAGAAAAGTGAGAGAGCTAACAAGGTGAGCTAGCAAGTAAGTATTTCTGAGTGTTGTATCTCCCGTATGAACTTGTTGTTCAATGGAAATAGGTAAGACCTATTTATACGAGTCGGAGTAAAAACGTACCTTGGTCTCATTAAGGAGTGGGGAAGTAAATGGGAGGAGGTGGTAACCGTATGCATGGAATTGATGTTCCATAAAGTGGTTAACGCATGGAACTGGTTTTCATGAAACTGTTAACATTATGGAATTGATGTCCCATAAAGTTGTTAACGCATGTGCTTTATGTCCCATGAACGTTTCACATATAACTTCCCGTATTTACTAACCGCCTCACCCTTATGACACTTCCTTATGACGGGCATAGTGTACGCCGCACGCTGTAAACCGCCAAACCAATACCCAAAGAGGATCCCCCAGTTTGTGTTGATATCTCGAATATTTTGGAAAACATGTAGCACGTTGTCGTGGCTTGGAAAGTCAAGCTCGGGAAACGTGCCAGCCTGGTGACCTTCGACGGTCGAGATTTTGCATCTTGAGAGGAGGGGCAACCGTTGATCGTTGCACGCCTTCGTTTTGGTAGCCGCGTAGTGAGGGCCAACGTGGTGGCGCGGCTAGGTTGGCATGCCGTTGGCATGGCAAGGTTTAGCATGGCCAAAGGTTACCATGTGTCGTATGGTAACCTTGGATGGCTAGGATTTGCTCCTGGGATTGAAGGGCAACCGTTGATTGTTGTACGCCTTCGTCTTGGTAGCCGCGTAGTGAGGGCCAACGTGGTGGCGCGGCTAGGTTGGCATGCCGTTGGCATGGCAAGGTTTGGCGTGGCCAAACTTAGGTTTTCGGGCCAAAGGTTACCATGTGTCGTCGGTAACCTTGGATGGCTAGGATTTGCTCACTCGGGTTTGAAGGGCAACCTTTGATTGTTGCGCGCCTTCGTTTTGGTGGCCGCGTAGGGAAGGCCAACAGGGTGGCGCGGCTAGTGTGTGGTTAGGCTTGGCATGTGGGGCCAAGGGTTCGCCTTGGGCGTGGCTAGCTTTGGCTAGGTGCGATTTTGGCTTGGCATGTGGGGCCAAGGGTTTGCCATGGGCGTATGGCGTGGCTAGGGCGTTTGGCTTGGCATGATGTGACTAGCATGGCTAAGGCCAAGTCAAAGTGTATTTAGCATTGCGCGACTAGCTTGGATAGGTTTGGTTTGGCTTGGTATGTAGGGCCAAGGGTTTTACATGGGTGTATGGCGTGGCTAGGGCCAAGGCAAGGGCGTTTGGCTTGGCATGATGTGACTAGCATGGCTAGGGCCAAGGCAAAGTGCGTTTGGCATGGAGCGGCTAGATTGTCTAGGTTTGGTTTGGCTTGGCATGTGGGGCCAAGGGTTCGCCTTGGGCGTGGCTAGCTTTAGCTAGGTGCGGTTTTGGCTTGGCATGTGGGGCCAAGGGTTTGCCATAGGCGCATGGCGTGACTAGGGCCAAGGCAAGGGCGTCTGGCTTGGCATGATGTGACTAGTATGGCTAGGGCCAAGGCAAAGTGCGTTTGGCATGGCGCGGCTAGCTTGGCTAGGTTTGGTTTGGCTTGGAATGTGGGGCCAAGGGTTCGCCTTGGGCGTGGCTAGCTTTGGCTAGGTGCGGTTTTGGATTGGCATGTGGGGCCAAGGGTTTGCCATAGGCGCATGGCGTGACTAGCTTGGGCTAGGTGCAGTTTTGGCTTGGCATGTGGGGCTAAGGGTTTGCCATAGGCGCATGGCGTGACTAGCTTGGGCTAGGTGCGGTTTTGGCTTGGCATGTGGGGCAAGGGGTTTGCCATAAGCGCATGGAGTGGCTAGCTTGGGCTAGGTGCAGTTTTGGCTTGGCATGTGGGGCCAAGGGTTTGCCATAGGCGCATGGGTGACTGAAGGGCAACCATTGATTGTTGCACGCCTTCGTTTTGATAGCCGCTTAGTGAAGGCCAGTATGGTGGCGCGGCATGGGGCCATGGCGAGGTGCGTTTGGCATGGCGCAGTAGGTGTGGCTGGCATGATTTGCCATTGGCACGGAGGTGCGGCTAGCATGGCTGGAATGCTTTGGCGCGGTCGGTGTGGATGGAATGATTTGCCATTGGCACAGAGGTGCGGCTAGCATGGTTGGCATGCTTTTGGCGCAGTCGGTGTGGCTGGCATGGTTTGCCATTTTCACAGAGGTGCGGCTAGCATGGTTGGCATGCTTTTGGCGCGGTCGGTGTGGTGGCATGATTTGCCATTGGCACAGAGGTGCGGCTAGCATGGTTGGCATGCTTTGGCGCGGTCGGTGGGGCTGGCATGATTTGCCATTGGCACAGACGTGCGGCTAGCATGGTTGGCATGCTTTGGCGCGGTCGGTGTGGCTGTCATGATTTGCCATTGGCACAGAGGTGCGACTAGCATGGTTGGCATGTTTTGGCGAGGTCGGTGTGGCTGGCATGATTTGCCATTGGCACAGAGGTACGGCTAGCATGGTTGGCATGCTTTGGCGCGGTCGATGTGGCTGGCATGATTTTCCATTGACACACATGGGAATTAGGGTTTGGCTTGTCGTAACCCTAATTTGAAAAAGATACCCCGGTAATTATTTAGGGACACATTAAAGGTTTCAGTAAATGTGCCTAGTAAATGCTTGTTAGTTTAAATGTTGTGACATCATTGTCTGCTAGGGTTTAGTGTTTTACGATTTTAACCCTAAGCTAAAAACCACCATCAACATTAAGTCCCCTGCTTAGCTCGGAACATGTGCCTTGTTGCGAGGTAAGCATATGATGGTGACATACAAGAACGGAATCGAGGTGTAAATCATTGTAAAGATGGTCAGGAGAATCCGACTAACCTTTTTGAGTGGTAAAGAGAGTTTTGGCTTCTCGTGTTGGCGGCCCTGTATAAGTTGTACTAGGAATGCAGACCGTGGAGTGGTGAGATGAAAGTTACCGGCTTGGTCTGGTCATACATCTCCAAGGCAAAGAGGGCGCGGTCTTGGAAGGCGACGCAAGTGGACGGCTTGGCTCGAGTCGCCAAGAGGTGGCGTGGTCTTGGTAAGGTAAACGCGCGTGGATGATAGGGTCGCGACAGTGGAGCAGGCGGCTTGGCATAGTGTGGATATGGCGAGACGAGACATACACGGAAGGCTAGGCGTGGTGGGGCCGCAGCAATGGAGCGAATGGCTTGGCCTGGCGTGACTATGACAAGGCGCGGTTTGGTGGGTGAGACGTGCACAGATAGCCAGTAGCAGTGAGGATGAGACATGGCACGGATTGCTTGGTGATTTTTCTTCAAGGGCTTGGTTGCCTCTTTATTTGACTCGACCAGGAAGTTTTTCTTCTCTTTAACCCAAAACGTTACGCCCACGAAAAGAGGAAAAGCGTAACTCTTTCTGCTTTGGTTATGTTGCCGGTTTTTCTTCCGAAGCTTAGCGTTGGCGGTGGGAAAGGAAAACACGATCTAGTGTGCCTTGAGCACGTTCTTCCACGCTTTCTCACCAACCATAATTATTTCTCACAGCCAGGCATGAGGTTTAATTAGGATCGGATATCATGCCTTAACTCATGGCCGGTATAAAAGCTTTCCCTTTTGAGGTTGCGTCATCTTGCTGTACATAAAAGATTATCTTGAACTCTACATTCGCGTAGTTCGTCTTCGTCCATCCTCTTTACAGGTATCGCCTCGCGTTTCCTTCTTATTTTTATTTTATCCTTTTTCATATGTGTGTATAGATAGGATGAACCATTTTCCTTGTCTTTGATTCTTCGGAGAAGGACTTTAAAATTGGCGGAAACCGCTCCTTTTCTCATGAGGAGGCATTAGCTAGAATCGAATCTCTGTTCCATGAAGTTGGTAACATCGTCAAGGACCTTCCTTCCATCTATCTCCATGAAGTGCAGGCGCGTGTTCGGACTTTCTTGGGTTCGGTGAACATGGAGGAGGGACGAGAAAATGAGGAAGAACCTTGTCGTGTTGAGAAGTTCCAGTGCGGCAAAACCTTTCCTCGGTCCAGTTATAGGGCGGATCGAACTGCTTCTAGGTCGGAGCAACGTAAAATCGAGCATGTGAAGCTTTTGGAGGCAAGCGCCATGGTTCTCGATTTTGATGCGGATGAATCAAAAAATCTTCTTCGAAGGGTCAATGAGAAAACCTCCGAGGGAGCATCTGACGGGACCGAAGTAGCCTTTGGAGTTAACGCTAGAGGTGTCGTTGGCGATATTGGAGGGGTCATGGTGGCGTATGCTGAACCGGTCATCGAAGTGGACACTGTTGCTGTTGTGGTTGCTTCGGGATGGGATGTTGAGGTTGCTGCTGATAACACCGTTGAATGGAATCTTTGTTGCCCGAGAGATTGTTGGGGGAAGTGCTTGAAGATAGCCTTGACCAAGGGGACTCGTGCTCCATCCTTCGAGGGCTAGTTCCTCCCTTTTGTTATTCCTGTTAGTTGCTTAGTTCCCCGACGCTTTTCGTAAACTCATCTTTACCTTCTTCTTCATCACCAACATTTCGCTTATATATTATTATTATTTTTTTTGAATGATTGAATGAGGTATTTCTGGTTGTGGTATGACGGCTTTGCAGTGGTTTTCTGGGTTAGTTTGATGTATTTATCTGCTATCTGGGGAGAACTCGTTTGGAAAGAGATGTATTTATACTTTTTTTTTTTTTTTTTGACGAAAAATGAAATTACAGGGAAGAATACAAACGGTGTATTCATCTTGGGGACATAAAACTACTAAGAGGAATTGTTAAAGGAAATACTAAAGGGAGAGTGGCTGGAAAAGTACAACATTTTAGGGATTGGAGGCCTTGAGCCATCGCGAGGGAACTATCACGCCTTCAGGTGTGTCTGTGTTGATGAGATTGAAATATCCTCCTAAAAGGATGTTCGCCACCAGATACGGCTCGTATTCTCTTCCATTGGGCGAATAATTTTGAATAGCCATTTTTACCGTCATCTTCCCAACTTGAAACGAGTTTACCTTAACCACTATATCTCCGATTGAAAAACGGGTTCAGGCGTCGTGCAACCTTTGAGTCTTGGTTGCATTGGTTTCGATGGACGTTTCCAAGATTTTTGCAAAGTGTTCAAATGGCCCAGCACCCCATTCACATTTCTTGACAGCGTCCGTGCCAGTAATCGTGCCGAGTCCCCATGACATAATAGGGGAAGGAATGACTGGTTGTAGAGAAGGTCGTTCGGCCAGACTTACTTGCGTTTGAAATCCATGAGCCAGCGCCAACATGTCTTCTCCAGATGTCTGGGTTCCATTGATAACTCGTCTATGCGATAACCAGTGGGATGATTTGTTGGAAATTCTTTCGGGCGTGGACGTCGGTAGAGGGTGCACATCTAATTTCGCTTTGTTGTCGAGTACCCATAAGTGCCCCAATATCATGTCATGACCAAGTTCTTTGACAATGTGGAATTTGCTATGCGTTATAGAGTCTCCCATCTTGATCTCGAGGTTGATGTAGCCATGCGCGTTCAAAGCTCCTCCTTTCGGGTTCTTAATCACAGATGGGGAATGGGTAGCGTCTTGATTTGTAAATCCCGCAGCCTTTAGTGTCTTGAAAGTAATGATGTTGAGGTCAGAGGCCGCGTCGATGAGCGTGTTGTCAAATTCGATACCTATTAAACGGTATGTGGTCCGCAGTCCCCAGTTCTCCCCTTTGATTCCACCCATTTGGAAAGCTTGGGCCCCTGGTATGGTTTCCGGGGAGAGAAAAAGTCGTTTGCCGGATACAACGCGATTGAGAGCTGCGAAAATATCTTGGCGCTGTAGCTTGGAAAGATAGAGAATTTCGCATACATGCTGCATCATGGATTGTACAGTCTCATGCATGGAGTCCCCAGATAACCCACAATTTCTTATTGGGAGTGGGTCTCGATGTACTCCCTCGTCTCCCAGTTGGAGCTCTCCCGCTTCTATCTTTTCTTTGAAAATATGCTTTAGTCTGTTGTAATCACTGGTCGGGTGGTGAACGAATCTGCGGTAATGGCAGTACTTGGGGTTCGCCATCTCAGCCTCAGTTAGTGGACGCCTGGGAAGTGGCAGTCTGATAACATCATCTTGAATCCATGCTTCTAGGAGGTCAATCACCTCCTCAATGGGAAACGGGAAATCGAAGGTATTCCCTTCGGTTTCATGATGATGCATGGGAGCTTTAGTGGCGATCTTCCGTGGCGGGGTTCCCGTTGCGGCGGTGCTTCACATTTTGGCTGGTGGCCTGTAGTTGGGGCCTTCCTTTTTCCTCTTTCGTTCACTATGTTCACGGAGGATGAGCCGGCATTAAATTGTTTGCTGGTGAGGCGTCTATTCCCGCGAGTTTCACGCGTGTCTTCTGTTCGAGTTGGCCTAGTTCTTTCCAGTAATGTTGGTGCTGTCGTTGCGGATCGTATAGCGTTTTCATGGAGTTCGGAGAATGTTTGGAAACGCAAGTTTTCTAGCAAGGCGCGGTAAATAGGAACCATACCATTGATGCACGCTTCACCAGCTGTTGCTCAGTCACGTTTGGGTCGTGACAGTCGAGCGCTTGAACCTGAACCTTTTGACAAAATCATTCGGATGTTCGTTATCCCACTGGTACATTCTTCCGAGGTCTGAGAAAGTAACTTGTTCAGACACGAAGAAGTACTTCCTGTAAAACGCGGTAACCATGCTACTCCAGTTGGGAATATTGTTCATCGGGATGTTGTTGTACCATGTATACGCCCTTCCGGTAAGTGATTTTGAGAACTCCCTTAGACGAAGAATGTGATTATATTCATGTTCACCTAGGGATTCCAAAAAACGGGAGACATGCTCATGTGCATTCCCGGTACCATCGTACAGGGTGAATTGAGGAGAGGAGTACCCCCTTGGAAGAGGGATTCTTTGCATTTCGGATGGGTAAGGGGGTTGGTGTTGATGCATGTCCAGTTCATCATTCTTGATTCGGTTGCGGAGAAGTTGCTCCAGATCTTCTCGCGTGACGAAGTTGGACGACTGATTTCTTTCCAATGGGATTCTAGCGCGAATTTCCTCGTGCCATGAGGCGTGCTCCGCCGAGGTGCTAGCGTCGGGGTTGTTGGAGACGTTTCTAAACGACTCCGGAGGACGCGACTCACGTGGTAGCCGCTCTGTCAGGGTCTTGAGAAAGACGATTACTTCCTTCTGTGTTGAAACCATATTCGCCAGGCTCTCGGCGAGCATTTCTGTCGTTCCATCAAATCAGCGATGGTGACATAAGGACGGCTTCCTCTGGTCCCTCCCGGTCTCTCGTCCCGTCGGTGGGGTAGTTGGAACCTTAGTTGTGGTAGGAGGTGCCATGCTAGACGAAACATTAGGAGCCGCAGCGGCAGCTCTGGCTCTGGTGACTGGTGGCGTAACGTCCGAAGAGGTGTTTTCGTTGCCGTGATTAGAGGGTTGTGCAGAGACATTAGAGGCGGCGGCGGCTCTGGCCCTGGTGATTGGCGGTGTTACGCTTGAGGGAGTGTATTCGGAGTTACTGTAGTCAGTAGGTGATGTAACGACGTTATTGGGAGAGACGTTAACATCAGGGACGTGCTCTGTGCTGGTATTCTCGGCAACCGCTCCAGACCTGAGTTCCACATATTGGGATTGACGTTTGGGAAACGAAATCAGGAGTTGGAGTTGATATTGTAACCGATAGATCAATCCTCCCGCTGTGGTCGCCAATTGTTTGTAGGTGAAAATAGTTTCTGCTGATTTCGGTAATTACGGGTGTGCAGGTTACAAACAATTTAAACCCTAAACAATGTACTGCAAGGGAGTACTTTAGATTCGAGAGATCAATCTGTACAAGTCCGGACTAAACCAAGAAATGGCCGTTCCAGACTTGCTTCGGTCACAAAGTGGAGGAGAATGGGTTGGTTTTGAGGAGGGAAGAAAGGAAAGTGGTGAGACCAGAATAGTTGATTCTGGAAGAGTAGTTGGGTTACTACGACTTGTTATCAGAAAAGTGAGAGAGCTAACTAGGTGAGCTAGCAAGTGTGTATTTCTGAGTGTTGTATCTCCCGTATGAACTTGTTGTTCAATGAAAATAGGTAAGACCTAATTATACAAGTCGGAGTAAAAACGTACCCTGGTCTCATTAAGGAGTGGGGAAGTAAATGGGAGGAGGTGGTAACCGTATACATGGAATTAATATTCCATAAAGTGGTTAACGCATGAAACTGGTTTTCATGAAACTGCTAACGTTATGGAATTGATGTCCCATAAAGTTGTTAACGCATGTGCTTTATGTCCCATGAAAATTTCACACATAACTTCCCGTATTTACTAACCGCCTCACCCTTATGACACTTCCTTATGACGGGCGTAGTGTAAGCCGCACGCTGTAAACCGCCAAACCAATACCCAAAGAGGATCCCCCAGTTTGTGTTGATGTCTTGAATGTTTTGGAAAACATGTAGCAAGTTGTTGTGGCTTGGCAAGTCAATCTCGGGAAACTTTCCAACCTGGTGACCTTCGACGGTCGAGATTTTGCATCTTGAGAGGAGGGGCAACCGTTGATCGTTGCACGCCTTCGTTTTGTTAGTCGCGTGGTGAGGGCCAACATGGTGGCGCGGCTAGGTTGGCATGCCGTTGGCATGGCAAGGTTTGGCGTGGCCAAATTTAGATTTTCGGGCCAAAGGTTACCATGTGTCGTCTGGTGACCTTGGATGACTAGGATTTGCTCCTGGGATTGAAGGGCAACCGTTGATTGTTGCACGCCTTCGTTTTGGTAGCTGCGTAGTGAGGGCCAACGTGGTGGCGCGGCTAAGTTGGCATGCCGTTGGCATGACAAGGTTTGGCGTGGCCAAACTTAGGTTTTCGGGCCAAAGGTTACCATGTGTCGTCTGGTAACCTTGGATGGCTAGGATTTGCTCCTGGGTTTGAAGGGCAACCATTGATTATTGCGCTCCTTCGTTTTGGTGGCCGTGTATGGAAGGCCAACAGGGTTGTGCGGCTAGGGTGTGGTTAGGCTTGGCATGCATGGGGCCAAGGGTTCGCCTTGGGCGTGGCTAGCTTTGGCTAGGTGCAATTTTGGCTTGGCATGTGGGGACAAGGGTTTGCCATGGGCGTATGGCGTGGCTAGGGCCAAGGCAAGGGCGTTTGGCTTGGCATTATGTGACTAACATGGCTAGGGCCAAGGCAAAGTACGTTTGGCATGGCGCGGCTAGCTTGGCTAGGTTTGGTTTGGCTTGGCATGTAGGGCCAAGGGTTTGCCCTGGGCGTATGGCGTGGCTAGGGCCAAGGCAAGGGCATTTGGCTTGGCATGATGTGACTAGCATGGCTAGGGCCAAGGCAAAGTGCGTTTGGCATGGCGCGGCTAGCTTGGCTAGGTTTGGTTTGTCTTGGCATGTGGGGCCAAGGGTTCGCCTTGGGCGTGGATAGCTTTAGCTAGGTGCGGTTTTGGCTTGGCATGTGGGGCCAAGGGTTTGCCATAGGCGCATGGCGTGACTAGGGCCAAGGAAAGGGCGTTTGTCTTGGCATGATGTGACTAGCATGGCTAGGGCCAAGGCAAAGTGCGTTTGGCATGGCGCTACCGGGCTTGGCTAGGTTTGGTTTGGCTTGGCATATGTGGCAAAGGGTTCGCCTTGGGCGTGGCTAGCTTTGGCTAGGTGTGTTTTTGGCTTGGCATGTGGGGCCAAGGGTTTGCCATAGGCGCATGGAGTGACTAGCTTGGGCTAGGTGCGGTTTTGGCTTGACATGTGGGGCCAAGGATTTGCCATAGGTGCATGGGGTGGCTAGCTTGGGCTAGGTGCGGTTTTGGCTTGGCATGTGGGGCCAAGTGTTTGCCATAGGCGCATTACGTGACTAGCTTGGGCTATGTGCGTGACCAAGCTAGGGTTTGGGGAAAAAATCGTTTGGTAACCTCAGACGGCCAGGATTTGCTCCTGGGATTGAAGGGAAACCGTTGATTGTTGCACGCCTTCGTTTTGATAGCCGCGTAGTAAAGGCCAGTATTGTCCCGCAGCATTGGGCCATGGCGAGGTGAGTTTGGCATGGCGCAGTAGGTGTGGCTGGCATGATTTGGCATTGGCACGGAGGTGCGGCTAGCATGGTCGGCATGCTTTGGCGCTGGTCGGTGTGGTGGCATGATTTTCCATTGGCACAGAGGTGCGGCTAGCATGGTTGGCATGCTTTTGGCGCGGTCGTTGTGGCTGGCATGATTTTCCATTGGCACAAAGGTACGGCTAGCATGGTTGGCATGCTTTTGGCGCGGTTGGTGTGGCTGGCATGATTTGCCATTGGCACAGAGGTGCGGCTAGCATGGTTGGCATGCTTTGGCACGGTCGGTGTGGCTGACATGATTTGCCATTGGCACAGAGGTGCGGCTAGCATGGTTGGCATGCTTTAACGCGGTCGGTGTGGCTGGCATGATTTGCCATTGGCACAGAGGTGCGGCTAGCATGGTTGGCATGCTTTGGCGCGGTCGGTGTGGCTGGCATGATTTGCTATTGGCACACGTGGGAATTAGGGTTTGGCTTGTCGTAACCCTAATTTGAAAAAGATACCCCGGTAATTATTTAGGGACACATTAAAGGTTTCAGTAAATGTGCCTAGTAAATGCCTGTTAGTTTAAATGTTGTGACATCACTATCTGCTAGGGTTTAGTGTTTTACGATTTTAACCCTAAGCTAAAAACCACCATCAACAACTGCATGATTTGATCTTTTGGTGCCAAGCGCATGCTTCTTGTCAGCAGATTACATGATAGTTCCCATGGATCCTGCGTTCCTCGCTCTTTTAGGCGACGGAGACAGGGAAAACATACACATATTGCTATCCAAGTGTTAATTTTTTTTTGATTATTTATTTATTCCGTTTGGTCTGATTGGTCTGGTCTCTTAATTATTTTAGTAACTCAATCACTCTATTTCATCCCGACAATGGTAACAATTCGATGTTTTGTGCCCCACCAAATCACTTAGAGAAACATATAATTCAAATAAAATAAAATAAAAACAGAACGTAGTGTGATGATTCCATTCTAACACCTGAACTCAGTCTTTTTATGAATAGACTGTTATTGGGTTCCTTAACTCCGACAACCAAGATGTTTCCATCCACTTAGACTGGTTGGTATCATCCTGAATTGGCACAAATTTCTAGGCTATGGAGTTTATTTTTTATTATATATTTTTTTTATTATTAAAAACTAACTAAAAGTTTTTCCGTCACCCCCAAACTTAAATCTAACATTGTCCTCAATGTTTCAAATTAAAGTACAGTACCAAAAATATAAGTAACAAGAGGAATAAAGAGGTAAGTCAGAAAGATAGTACCTGGATAAAGCGTAGCAATCCTTCCATGGGGAGCATGAAAGAAAGAAAGAAAATAAAAGCAAAACTAATGTACAAAAACAGCAAGGTCCTCCAGAGGGACCTTAATTTCACCATGTATGGATTGCCTCCTATAAAGCGCTAAGTTTAGTGTCTTCAGCCAGACGTTGGTAGAATTAGTCACCACATAAAATCATATAGCAATAGTCGGAACCTATGTGGGTCATCAAAACTGAATAAAGCTACCAAAAATAAAAGGAATGCCAAGAAAATGAACAAATAACGCACACCCTTATCTAGTTTCCTTTTTAAGACAACTACATCTATCTGTGGTTCGGGCTCAGGTTCTATAAAAGGGTCTAAATAAAATATTTTCATGGGCCAGGTTTCCTCATTGGTAGGATCCGGAGGATCAGGTTTCCGAGTCTGGAAAAACTCAAATAAGAACTTAGAAGCACATAATAATAACCTGAACAATTGTTGATCCTCAAAGTCAACTAGATTTGACTTACATAGTTGACCATCATGGTGGTGGTCATTCTTAAGAAGATGTGTCGACATTTTTAGTTTCCTAAAATAATTAGGTTTACTTCTAAAAACTATATAATGACACATTTCGAATTGAGATACTCCCACATTTGGTAAATAAATTTTTGGTGGGACAACAAAATCAATTATGGTAACATGGACCGGATTAACCACATCAACCAGAGGATGGGTTTCTGTCAACTGAGTTTCTTTTTGGACATAACTAGGTTCAGGAAAACGTGCATGAAGATAGTCTCTTAAGATGGTAGAGGCACATACGTTATGCCCCAAATTAGGGACCTTTGTAAGAGTCAATGGTAAACCACGGGGAGAATGATATTCACCCCCAAACTTAGAGTTCTTAATGTCCTTGGACGAACTAGTCACAATTCCTTAATTTCTAAATTATCAGATTTAGGAAAAATGGTCTTTTATTTCTTCTAGTTTGAAATTAGGTGGTTCTACATTTCTATAATCCTCAGAAGAGACTATTGTTTCTGAATCGCTAGACTCTAAAACACTACTCTCAGGATAAACTCTTTCCTCTAAACCATCATCGGTTTCATAATCACAATGATATACTACACCATCTAAAACTACCGTATCTCTAGTCAAATCCACTTCCTTTTGAATAGGTGAATAATAAACAATATTATTAGGGTTTGAACTAGAAACACCATGATCATCGTAAGGCTCAATTGGTGTAACAATTTCCTCGTCATCATGACTATATTTTTTATAATCTTCATCAGTACTATCCTCATCATCATCTCAATATGAAGATGGTTGAACTTTATCTAATTTCATTTAGAGCAATACTTAAAGCTGCAATTCTTTTCTTCGTATCTAAGTCATGCTTGAGTGACTCTTCATAAAATTGTTCCCTTAGTATGTCATTCCTATTTAAATTTTCAGTCAACTACTTGAGTGAATTTTCTAAAGAAAGACTAGGATCATAAGAATTATTTTGTTGCAAATGTTTCATTAAATCTTCCAAAGACGGAGAACTTACATTTTGAACATTATAATATTGCTCACTTACCCGTTCGTATGATTGGTGGACGTGCGAATAGTAATTGGGATCACCGTGGTATGAACCATAACCTTCAGAAGGTTGATAGTGGTCCCAAGTGCTATCCACACTACGGGCATAGTACGGATATTGTCCATTTAGATACTCAGTCTGATAATCATTATATTGGTCTTTATAATAATAACTCGACATTTTCTGCGCACATGCAAATGCAGGGTTGACTAAAATTGGTAGGCTCAGGTTACCTACAACAAAATATACCTACAGTCAAAGACTTGTCACAGGTACAAGGCTGAGGTTTGTGGTGTTTCGGGTGATAACGCCCAGAGGGTTCACCGTACTAAACCATGAGTTTTCCTAAAATCGGTGCTCGAAGATGCAATTGGTGTGTGCACGTGTATTTTTTTTTTAAAAAATTACAAAGAAAGAAATAAAATAATTATGTACAACTAAAAAAAAAACTAAAAACTAAAAACTAAATAATAAATAATAATACTACCTTATTTACAAAAACAAAATCTTGAGTACACAACTTACCCCTTTGGTAGGCAAATCCACAATAAATGTGAAATATAACCTGCACAACAAAGACAAGACTATACCCAAAGTAAAATCGAATAAAATAAACTAGCAAAATATTTATAAAAGTAAAATCTAAAACCTAACCTAAAGGCAAGTCCGCGTCGGCGGCGCCTAAAACTGATGTAGTTTTTACAATGGTAAGTAGAAGGATTCGATTCTCGGACTATTTTTTTAGATTTGGTTTTAAGATTAACTAAAGAAAAACTAATAAATTCTGATTTTTGTTACTAAGGAGAGATGATTCTAGGATTTCGGATTCCACTACTTCTAACGGTTGTAACTTCAATAATTATTATTTTTTCTAATCTACTCTCAAAACTACACAAGGCCATTTTGAACCTAATCTCATGCCTTGGAAAATTTATCGTTAATAAAATATAAATCCGACTCAAGTCGATAATCTAAGGCCTAATTTTCCTTCGCTTATAAAAGATCAACCGCCGAAGACGATCCAAAACAGTTATTATGAAGCATTTAAAGAAGAGAAAACTTTTAGACAATTAAAAGTTTAATAGGAGAGTAACAATTAAAAGAAAAATAAATACTAAAAATTACATGCTAGAAGTAGTTTCCTCCTCAACCCTATAAATTTAATTAGTTGCTCATGAGAAGAAAATTGGAAGAAATCTGATTAATCATTGTCTTCAAAAAGAGTATAAATTGGCTTACAACGATTTTCAGAGGCTGAAGATCACCAAAGAACCAAGACCGACCGGTTCTGAAAAAGCTATTGCAACCAAAAATATAAACGATACTTTGTTGCTATGGTTTACTAGCGACAACTTCTGCGACTGTTTCTGAGAGTATAATGTTCTTCGTTCTTCTTCTTCTATGGCGGCAGCAACAAAGAGGTTTGGTAACTCCCAATTCACTGCTCCCTAGCCTCCCCTAACTCTGCATCCCCCTTTCAAGACCACATCAGGCCCTTATATACTCAACAGGCTCTCGAAATCACATAAAATATCTTGTAATAATTTCCTTTTCATTCACGGGATAATATGCCATTATTATCTTTTGTAGCAGCTCAACTTTTCTATTTTATCTCCTCCACGCTTCAATTGGTGTCGACACACTCCCAAAACATTGATTTCACATCCCAGTTGGATTAAAACTCTGTTATCCATATGCCATAAATATCTTCTTTCCATGTTTAACTCATCATGCATTCGTTGATAGCTCACATACCACAAACACGATCCTACACGTCTCTTTATTGAGAAAAACTGGTGCAGAGAAGATATATTCCTGCAGCTTCCACAGATAAACCATAGACAATCCCGTGTAAACTTCACCTTCCCAGTTTTCTTCACTTCACGTAATCTGGCCAAATCTAATCGAATCGGACCACTAAAGCATCCATGTTTCGCTCAAACAAGTCCAACAAAGCCAAATCCAGTGATTGAATCCCTGTCCAACACGCCTAAGAATCCAACCCTAGTTCTGTACATTTCTGTTTTGCCCCCATTCGAATTTTAGTCAATTATGATCGAAAGAAAAATCCATACCAACCCTGTTTAGGTCCTAGGAACAAACCCATTTGATTTCAGCCATTGAGTCTCACCAAAACTCATCCAATTATCGAACCCTAATTCTGGTGCTTCAAAACCCATTTTCCCGCCAAAAACGTATTTGAAAAGGTTGAAGATGAGGTCACCCCTTAGTAATTTGGGTGCCCTTATCCACTGCTGGGGTGTCGGTAGTACATGGCCTGGTGGGTGAAAATAGTAATTTTTGGGCGTGAATTGTAATTTTCCTGGATGCCTTTATCAACTCCTCTGCGTGCCTTTAACACACTTCTAGGGTGCCTTTAATAACTTTCTCCGGGGGTGCAAACACCACTTTTTGTGCCAATTTTTCTCCGCAAAAGCTTATTTCTCCAAAACCACCTACAAAGACATAAAATACCAAAATAATTACAAAAATGGGTACTAACAACATAGAAAATTGATATCAAATTAGACACATAAATGCGTCTATCAAATACCCCCAAACTTATTATTTGCTAGTCCCAAGCAAATCTAATCTAGAAAAAATCCTAACTCACTGTCGCAGGCATCGTGGTTGCACTTAGCGTGTGCAACAAGCCTTTAAACCCCTAGGGGGGCCTAGTGGCCGAGTTATAGTTTCGTGAGGGTTTACCAGAGGTGTACCCATAAAAACTTTACTCCAGACCCTATCTACCTGTGAAGAACTCAGGAATGACACTAAAGAATCTCCTTGGTTGGCATACTCTCATTGATCACAAGAGAAAGTACCCTGATGCGAATCATATATATATAAGTGACAAAGTTCTACTCAGATAGTCGCATTGTGGACATCAATAATCAGAATCACACAAATGAATAGATTAAGAAGATGGATTATAGAGATAGATAAATCAAAATAATGTTGTTGGTAGGATGGGAAAGAAGCTTCGCCTACATGTAATACTGCAAGTGCACAGCGCCTGTTGGAGGCGTGGCAAGTACAGGTCGATCCACATGGAAATGGAGTGTGTGTAAGTTGATCTCAAGGCTTCCTAACTGATTTCTAGAGGTGTGTAACACAAATGTTGGTTGTTTTGGTTGTCGATACGACTAACTGGGATTGTGACTGTGATTCTAAGAGGTAAATACAAATTGCAAGACACTAGGGTAGTGAATTCACCTTCTAATTTCATGCTCAGGCAAGGTAACTTAAGCTATGTTCTTGTGCCTTCCCTTGAAGGTCTAAAATAGATGTTCATTAACTAATTTTGCTAACTTACCCCTAGTATGAGTTGTCTTCTTACAAAGACAACTCATCACAGCTCATAAGCTCATCAATTAATTACTACTCCTAACACATTATAACACAAAGAAGAATAAGACTAAAGATAAACATGCTTGACATGAAAATTAGGGGTTTCATCAACACCCTAGCAATTAAATTAGAACATCAAATGAAACAATTAAACACAAATTACACTAAGTTTGTGCACTGCCTAATCCAGGCATAACCCTTTACATCACACTACCACTTCCAATTTATACATGCAAACCCTCATTCTTTCTAACTCTCCAATTCGACAATAAATGTAAACCCACTCACCATAATCTTTGAATCAGCTTGTCTCCTCTCTTAATTCGGCTCGCACTCTATGAAATTGGATGTTCCCCCAATATTGATGAAACCCTAGCCCTAATTCTTTCGATCTCCAACTTAGCTCCTAGGGTAAGAAGCTATGAAATAGGTAGAAAGATATTAGGAGGCGGTGAAGGTGGTGCGGCTGTTGGTGGCTGTGGTGTCGGGGAAGAAGAAGGAGGCTTCTCAGAGAAGTTGGTCGGGAGAGAAGGAAAGGTGGAGTTCTGCAACTGTCGGGGAAAGAAAGAGAAGAAAAATGGGAAATGAGGTTTGGTCGAGGGATAAGGGTATAGGTGGTTTTGCTGTGGAGCGGGAGCAGCGACGGATGATGTGAGGGATGCAGCGAGCGTTGGATGTGGCGGGCGATATCTCACGGCTCAGATGGGACAGGCTTGGATCCGGGTCATGGGCCGGGTCTTGGATAGCTCGAGCCCATGTCTTGTAAACGGGTTGCTCCTTGTTGGGTTGCAACTGATGCGCGGGCTTTGGCTTTCTGCTCCATAGACGCTTGTCTCCAATTTTCTGCTCTTTTGGCTCCTCAATTTCTCCAAGCTTTATTTACTACCTAAAAACACAAAATTAATTAGTACAAATATTTATTCTTGAAAACAAAGAAAATATAACTGGGATAATATCTCGATTTCGAGCACAAAAGATGAGTTAAATGCCAATAAATAAATGTAGAAATATGCAATATTTGGCACTCATCAAATACCCCCAAACCTGAATTTTGCTTGTCCTCAAGTGAAACAGAAATTAAGAAATCCTAACTACACCACTGCCGCTGGTCTCTCGAATGCATTTAGCGTATGCACTAAGCCTTTAAACCCCTAGGTGTCCCTAGTGGACGAGTTGTAGTCTCGTGAGGGTTTACCAGAGGTGTACCCACAAAACCTTCTCCAACTTCAGAGTGTAAAAGAGTCTCAAGCATCCAAGGAGCTATGAGGACATAGAGTTTCTGCATGCTAGTAACACGAAGTTAGAACTACCAAAGAACGCATTCTCATCCTTAAGAGTTGAGCGAGAAGTAACCATACCATATGAAAGAATTCGGATTCAATAGTGATCACAAGCCTCGACTTCTGCCTCACCAATAAGGTTTTATGATAATTGCACTCAAAAAGATCGCTTTTTTAGTCTCTCATGTGTGCAGGCAGGAATAAAGAGAGAAATCCTGCACACGTTGAAGGTGAGAAGGATAACCTTCCGAAATAATTTCTGGAGACTCCACAGTAAATGTGGACAAAAAGATTCTTTTTCTGATGATCTCTAAGAAAGGAAATCAACCATTAGCAAGGATGGGAGTACTCACTTACCTTCTCACCCGATCGGCAATTAACATTACTCTCTCTCAGCATTCATAGAAACGTCTTCAATCTTCGGTCTTCGGTCTTCAACGTTGATGATGAACTTCGAACTTCACAAAAACTTGACAAACATTTTTTTTTTTTTTTTAGATTAACTTGAAATGAAAATAACAATAAAACTCAATCTTCCACACTTGTGTTGTCTTGATTTCGCGAACTTCATTAATTCTCATCTTATCTTCTTTTCCTTGAATTGTTGCATGTAAACCTTGGACTATTTCAATTTTTCTTCAAATATTCTGATGATGCCCCGCTTGCTGACGATGATGTGTTTCTATGAATCTGTTGATGTTGTTGAGAGGGAGAGAGTGATGCTAACTGCAAATCGATATGTAGAAGGAGTTTTCATCTTTAAACGTCACCCTCATGATTGACAAAATTAGCACTCAAGAGATCAAAAATAGTGCTGAAAGTGGTGCGAAGTTGGGTAGCTCACCAATCCTACCCGGAATTGACGTACGGTGACACACACTCTAACAGCTTTTTTAGAAAGTTGCAAAAAATGAAGGTTGGTGCCTCGCTTGATGTAAAATGGGTAGTCTCCACTATGGGTGATCACAATTCTACTACCGAATATCTAAACAGCACCTAATTCGCCCTCCGGTATGGTTAAATCCAACTTTAACGCTCTAATCAACTAAGAAACCCGATTGTGTTCTCCAGTACTTCCAAGTTCTGTTATTTCGTTCAGACTCTATGTAAACATAGCTAGAAGCATGCTAGTGACTCTAAGATCTCTAAAAGTTGGAGGTTTTTATGCAAGTATTTACAAAGAGTTTTGAATTTTTTTTTGAAATTTTTGATTTTTGATTTTTGATTTTTTTTTTTTGATAAAATAAAAGACTAAAAACTCTATATGCAAATGCACCCCCAAACCTAAATCAAACATTGTCCTCAATGTGTCAATAGATAATAAGAATTCAAAAAGTCACATATCATGAGAACTAAGTTGAGTAGAGAAAAGGGAAGAGATTACCGGTATGTTGGCAGAGCAAGGTTAGAGCTTCATTAGTCAAGGCTAGAATCCAACATTCTCAGCGGAGATCATATCGGATTAGCACAATAAAAAGAAGACTCAACCGAATCAAGATAGAAAATTTAACAAGTCCCACTGGATTATATACAATGAAAATTCACCATACACCAACAATCTAAAGAGTTGAGGATCAACCCAAAAGAAGATATGCAGAGACATCAACAGCCTTACACATATATAACATGAGAGTGCAAGTAAGATTGCATATGTGAACAAGTTACCCCCAAACCTAAACTTGTCAACATATGTGTTTTTGAACACAAAATCTTGCAAATTTAAAGGTACATCATGCACAAGGTCTAATTCAAAATGAGTTTTGCTAAGAACAGGCAGATATACACATTCCAACTGTGGCTCCTTAAAGGTGTTATACTTTGATGCAAAATAGTCCAAGAGGACTTGGGAAGCACAAAGTTCCAATCCTAGATTAGGCATTCTCAGAACAGTTGGTTTTGCAATTTTGTTACAAACCACATCTAGTTTTGGTGGAGGAGTTTCAATCTGTGCTTTAGGAGAGAGATTAGGTACATCTAAGTTGTTTTCATGTATAAGATCATTTGCACCATGACACACTTTCCTAAGGTCAGAAGAAGGTAAATCATGTTCACTTGCATAGAACAATTCATCAATCTCCATGTCATAATCATCATTATTCAAAATTTCAATCTCATGCATAAGATAATCAGGAGAAACATCATGCTGCAACCTAGGCATGGAATCATACACATCAAAATTGTTTTCATGCACGGTATCATTAGTGTCAACAAAAGTCTCAGCATTCCCCAAGTTACAAACAGGTGATATAGCATGCTCACTTTCACAGGACAATTGCACAGGCCCACACTCAGGGTTAACATCACATGTATGAATGTTAGAAGAAGTATCATTCATAGGGTTCACAGAAGAGAAGCTTAATGTCTCTGAACCCAAAGATTCCACCATATTTTCAGCATACACATGCTCTTCTAACATATCATATTCCTCATCTGAGTAATATGCATACTCATCCATATTAACAACATCGGTGTTTTCAGTCAACTCATTTTCCTCTAGGTAAAGCTTATATTCAACATTAGTGGGTTGACTATGGGCATACTCCCTTTCTACATTTTGTAAATGACTAAGAACATGTTAAGTTGTTCCACTGAAGGGGAGTTTGCACTAGTGGGTATGCATGCCTCATATGGATATTCATTGCATGGTTGTGCACAGGGTTCACTACACAAGGGAAACTCAGACATGTTACTATATGGATGGTCATGTGATGCTTTCCATTCAAGTATAGCATTGTTTTGCTCTATGATTTTGAGGTTCTCCATTATAGACTGCATACATGGGTTCATTGGAGGATAGAATTACTCATCCTCCCATGGTGGTTGATGATACATGTGGTCATAATGATTAGGGTATGAGTATTCAAGGTCAGGGCCATGAGAAGGTTCATAATATCCCCTAAAATCACTATGGTCTGTGGGGGTTTTATAACATGAATCATGCCCGTATGCGAGTTCTCTGATGGATCTGTTTTCATCCCCAGTTGCATCCCAAAATCCTATCATGCCAGGCAATAACTTTGGTCACAAAACAAAAACAATATTAGCCTAACATTCATGCCAAATACCAAACAACACCCAAAATGGGTAACTAGTGCACAAGCCAGGCCACAGATGAGGCTAAGAAAACATGCAATGAGTTACAGCAAGATCACCAGGTTTTGTTCACAGATACCTTATGTTGCAGTTAGAGATAGACACTACATGCATAAACCCGAGAATGAAAACGACCACAGATTCACAAATTTATGCACACAATCACACAGGGCAGATGGATCGACAAGTTCAACAGGCTGGGTTGATGTCAACAGGGTCAGTTGACCTTAATGTTCACAGATTATGCTCAAAAACTGCAGGGCAGGTGGCTCAATAGGGTCTGTCAACTGGTTTGCAGGCTTGCACAGGTGACTATGACTTAGCATGTAACAGATTACAGTTCACAGAGAGTCTCGCAGATGTAGTTGACTGGGTAAAACATGCTAAGGGTGCATGGCAACTTTTCTCGATGTTGATATCAACTCTATCGTTGATATCAACTTGGGTTTTCGGCTACAGCTAACTTGAGCTGACCAGGCTGCAGCTCAAGCTCAATAGCTGCAGGGGCTGGATCTAAGCACAGTTGCTGTTAAAGCCAATAATTTAATGCACAAATCACACAAGAGCAAAAGATTTCAGCCAACACAATTTTGTTTCAAAAGTCACAGAGTCATGCACACATTTCAGAGATTCCAAAGGTTGTATGATCTAGCACTAGTTCACGGTTTAGCACCACTGGAAATCAGCCAAGCAAAGCAGCAACAGGGTCAGATGGGTTATGCTCAGGGTTGTCAGAATCAACTAGGTCAGTTGATTCAACCAGCCCAGTTGATGTCACACAAGGCTTGCAACAGACTTGGATATCTAAGTTGTAGCTCAAACTCACAGCTTCAGGGGGCTGGAGTCAAGCACAGGGCAGATGGAAACTAAGGGGTCACAGCACAGAACACATAAGGCACAGGTTTTAGTTAGGGAGCAACACTTGGGATGGCAGCTGGTTTATCATGTGAACAAGGCTCAGCATTCACAGGGCAGATGGAAGCAAAGATGCTCAGCAAAAAGATATCGCAAATTCAGCAAGCATGTATGAGTTCAAATATCATGGAATTTACTTAAATTAGTGAGGCAAATCAGTGGCACTTGTTTAGCATGTAGACATGGAGCACAAAGATGTAGCACATTCAACTAGCAAGGAACCACTCACATGAATCTTATAAATTGCAGGGGCTGCTCAGGGTTTTGTAAAGCTCAAGTTCTGCGCCTTTTCCTTCTCCTCCTTGGGTTGCTCAGCAGAGGTTACAGGCACCTGTTTACTCGAGAGAGAGTTTTAGTTCCCAGAAGTGTGCATGTTACAGCAAAAAGATCAATATTGATACCAGCATAAGCCTGAGAGTAATGGATTGATATTTTACAGGGGAAAATGAAAAGCTGTGATGCTTATTTGAACTGACAGGGGTTATGAGTTACAACTAACACTAAGATGCAGGTCACTATAAATTGTGAAAGCTACAAAAAGGGCAGTGAGATGATTATACTACCACTACATGTTATGAGATGATTACACTAAGCAGATTCAGTTAGCACAGATGATGATTTTAGCATGTAATCACAGGGATTTGTAATGTAGCTGAGTAGTGACCTCTCAAGCCAGGCAGACTTGAGCTCAGGCTAGGCCATATGCTAAATGAGATGCACAGATGAGGTGCAAGCTAATAAGAAACACTAAGTGAATGCGGATATGCAAGTATGCAATTAAGAGAAATTAACTAAAATGCAATGATATAATATGCAATAGAAGATGCAGAAAAAGAAAACTAACAGCTAAGTTATACTAATAAAGGGCTACAAACTCTAATTCAAAGCACATATGTACAGGGGTGAACTGAAATTTAGTGAAGCAAGCAATTAATCAATACAACATACTACCAATTCCCCGGCAGCGGCGCCAAAAACTTGGTAGGCTGGGAAAGAAGCTTCGCCTACATGTAATACTGCAAGTGCACAGCGCCTGTTGGAGGCGTGGCAAGTACAGGTCGATCCACAGGGAAATGGAGTGTGTGTAAGTTGATCTCAAGGCTTCCTAACTGATTTCTAGAGGTGTGTAACACAAATGTTGGTTGTTTTGGTTGTCTATACGACTAACTGGGATTGTGACTGTGATTCTAAGAGGTAAATACAAATTGCAAGACACTAGGGTAGTGAATTCACCTTCTAATTTCATGCTCAGGCAAGGTAACTTAAGCTATGTTCTTGTGCCTTCCCTTGAAGGTCTAAAATAGATGTTCATTAACTAATTTTGCTAACTTACCCCTAGTATGAGTTGTCTTCTTACAGTACAACTCATCACAGGCTCATAAGCTCATCAATTAATTACTACTCCTAACATATTATAACACAGCAAGAATAAGACTAAAGATAAACATGCTTGACATGAAAATTAGGGGTTTCATCAACACCCTAGCAATTAAATTAGAACATCAAATGAAACAATTAAACACAAATTACACTAAGTTTGTGCACTGGCTAATCCAGGCATAACCCTTTACATCACACTACCACTTCCAATTTATACATGCAAACCCTCATTCTTTCTAACTCTCCAATTCGACAATAAATGTAAACCCACTCACCATAACTGCTGAATCAATTGTCTCCTCTCTTAATTCGGCTCTGCACTCTATGAAATTGGATGTTCCCCCAATATTGATGAAACCCTAGCCCTAATTATTTCTATCTCCAACTTAGCTCCTAGGGTAAGAAGATATGAAAGAGGTAGAAAGATATTAGGAGGCAGTGAAGGTGGTGCGACTGTTGGTGGCTGTGGTGTCGGGGAAGAAGAAGGAGGCTGCTCAGAGAAGTTGGTCGGGAGAGAAGGAAAGTTGGAGTTCTGCAACTGTCGGGGAAAGAAAAAGAAGAGAAATGGGAAATGAGGTTTGGTCGAGGGATAAGGGTATAGGTGGTTTTGCTGTGGAGCGGGAGCAGCGAGGGATGATGTGAGGGATGCAGCGAGCATTGCATGTGGCGGGCGAGATCTCACGGCTCAGATGGGACGGGCTTGGATCCGGGTCATGGGCCGGGTCTTGGATAGCTCGAACCCATGTCTTGTAAACGGGTTGCTCCTTGTTGGGTTGCAACTGATGCGCGGGCTTTGGCTTTCTGCTCCATAGACGCTTGTCTCCAATTTTCTGCTCTTTTGGCTCCTCAATTTCTCCAAGCTTTATTTACTACCTAAAAACACAAAATTAATTAGTACAAATATTTATTCTTGAAAACAAAGAAAATACAGAACGGGATAATATCTGATTTCTGAGCACAAAAGATGAGTTAAATGCCAATAAATAGATGTAGAAATATGCAATATTTGGCACTCATCAGTTGTCTAAGGTGAACGGTGTTTCCCATATCTGTCTGAAGGCCTCCGCCAAGATGAACCTATGATCCTAATGGATTGAGATACTGGTCTTCACTAGTATCAACAAAGCTTCGAATTGTTCCCTTGTGCGTCACTAATACTCTTGTCCTTATTTACAGAGTCTGAGGAGAAGCATCTCAAGGAGATTGAGGAATTGAGAACAAAGCTTTCTGCTAGGGATTCTAAATACCGCAGGTTCAAGAAGAAGTTGTTGGTTACTGTCTCTAACTTGAGTAATGACGCGCTTCGTCTGCAAAATTCAGAAGTCGAAAAGTACGCAGGGCGGATCTGTACTGATCATAATATCCCTCTTCCAGATTTGGTTTCACTGAAGCTCATGCCAACGAAACAGATTCTGAAATTTATGATAGTGAAGAGGAATATGAAGAATATTAAGAAATTGAAGATGAAGATGGTAGTAATTCTGAGGCTGAGGAAGAAAAAGGCGAAGATGATATGGGTGGGAAATAGCCGCTTTTTCTAGGGATCCTTGTCATTTTCTTTCCTCTTATTATTTGTAAAGATCCTTATCCTCCCCTTGTACCAAATTCTCCTTCCTTTTTTGTACACTGGTTGTTCTCGAGTTTTTGAGACTTGAATGTATATTCTTTTTCTTCAATGTATCATCTTTTTCTTCCTTTACTCTTGCGTATTTTAATCCTGCAATTTGTCATTAGTCGAAAGCAAAGCGTTTCTCTAGTATATAACATATGTGTTAATAATAACATATAACATATGCGTTGATAATAACATGTGCGTTGATGATAATGTATAACATGTGCGTTGATGATAATGTATAACATGTGCGTGAGTTTATCATATAGTGACGGGTAACGCTTCTTTATATGTTTGCGTTCCCATTCTTGCCTCTGTTAACCGCCACAAGATGATTGGTTTGTGCGTATGTTATTTAGTATCATATATGCGTAATTCTATCATATGTGCATTCGCAGATATCTTTCACGCAACAAAATTATTTAGTATTATACTTGAATGACTTCTCATTTATTTTACCTTATGATTGTGTCTTTGTTTTCTGCCTCAGCTATGTCTTGTATTGTTATTGTCGCGTCTATACATCATCCTATGTTTTAACTTTATTTTACATGTGTGCGTTAATCTTTGAGCTCCTTCTTTTTTGCAAAACAATATTAATTTTAATTTTGTTTTTCTCACGAGGTCTTATTGCGCCTCCCTAATCAGAGGTCTTATTTTGCCTAAAGGTATTATTTGTTTTTGTGCGGCGAAATCGCAGGACGTCTTTACATTTTCATGTAATGACCCATTAATTTCGCCTTATCATCTCTCGTATTACTGCCTTTGCAGGATATATTGACGCGTAAATACGACAGGCCTATGCTCTCCTTTGAGTCATAGCCCCATGATATTTACATCTGTTGACACAATTCAGCTCCCTAATGGAGGGTGTCGTCCTTATATTCCCCCTGACTGCCCCTTCAAGGAAGCGTACCCCTACCGGGTTAGGGTGGTCTCTTCCATCCAGTAATGCAATAATCAGTTGTGTTCGCGACCTCTTATCCCTCCACCAATATGGCTTATGGTTACGAGACCACATCCTAAGTGGGGTTTCTTGAGTACCGAGTGCATCATAGTCAGGACTTGCCAAGAGCGGCCAGGTACGCTCCAGACGGCCCAGGCATTCTTGACTCAACCGTGTACCTCGGCGCCCTGATCGAGTTTCTGCACTCCTTAGGAGAAAACTTTTTACCTTAGTCTTTCGACTAAGGCGCTCTGCTAGATGGGATTTTATTTCACCACAAATCTCCATGACTCAGGATCCAGGGTCGGTGTAGCTTTCACCTGAGTCATGCTAACTAGTTTTTCCCCAATTATGACGCGCGTTAGGTCTTATTATTGCCTCTTGCTGTTATGCGAACTAGGGTGCACGCCACAATTGGATGCCTAGCCTCCCTAGTTAGAGGTTTTACTTCTGATGCCTTCTATTAAGGTCTTATTTTTGCCTTTTTCTTATATGAAATTTTTAGATATATATAAAGAAGAAGAATTTTTCATTTTCATTCATACGCTTGATTGGTACAACTATGATGTCTTCTTTCTTCATTTATTCGCTTACATAATAACTACTTATTGTAATAAACCCTACAACTTGTTCACTTCCTTCATTCCTTGTGCTTCATTAGTTCGCATACGAACTATTTCTTCTGTTACGTTACAATTGCCGCATGGATCATATTTCTTCAAATATATTTGGTTCCAAGATTGGATAAATTGTCCTCCTTCATTATTTTCCATCAACTCATACATTCCATTTCCAATGACTCTCTTAACGATGTATGGTCCATCTCATGCGTCCTTCAATTTTCCTTTCCCATTTTTCTGGTAGGGCGGTTCTTGTCTCAGCACCATCTCTCCTATATGGAATTCATTCTTTTTGACGCACTTGTTATGTTCATTTTCCTGTGCGAAGGTTGTCGCTTTAGCAGAAGTCTTGTTCACTACATCAACCATTAATCTTTCACTTCGCTTGCCTTCCTGTATTTCCTTTCTCCAGTCTCTTCGCTTATTCGCGCGTTCTTCACTTTTGTCAACATCAATCTCATGACAGGTTTTTCCCTCGTTTGGATCCCCTCTTATTACTTCAACGCCTTGAGGCAAGGAAAATTTTATGCATTGATGAAAAGTTGAAGCCACTCCCAGAATGTTGTGTAGCCATGGTCTGCCTATCAAGGCATTGTATGGAGACTCTACATCAACTACGCAGAAGACTATATCTGTGGTTATGCTCTTAAGAGGAATCCGCATCGTTATTTCTCCTTTCGGCTTATTGGTTGATCCATTGAAACCATAAATCTTGTAATTCGACGGTATGAGGTAATCATCTCTTCCCCCCATAGTTTTGTAAGTATGGTAAAACAATATATCAACTGAGCTTCCTGGATCTATCAATATCCTGTTTATTGCCCATGCAACTTCGTCATTGTCTTCTTCTTATTCTTCTTCTTATTCAGTCCTTGCTTTTGGGTTGATCTCCAATTTGACAAATAATGGACTCTTATGCAATTCTCCGCCTCCTGGTACTTCTTCTGCATTCAATGAAATGGGTTGCCTCTGCCAATCTTTTAGTGGTGATATCTTGCTAAGTTGAGTATCTCCTTTCCATCATTGTCTCTTGCGTAAACTCGACTTGGGAGAGCTTCCAAAGTTGCCTTTCTGAGAGTGTAGTATTTTTCTCCTGACCGAGACTTGTTGTCTGGTGGAAATAGGTAAGACCTATTTATACAAGTCGAGATTGAAACGCACCTGCCTCATGAAGGAAGAGAGTAAAGGGTGAAATAATGGGAGGAGGTGGTAACCGCATGGTGTTAATGGGTGAAAAAGTTTTCACCATTATTTCCTCTTTTATTTGACCGCTTTATTCCTTTTCACGCTTTCTTAATGTGAGCGTAGTGTACGCTGCATGCTGTGACCGCCAAACCAAAACCCTAGAAAGCATCCCCCAGTTTGTGTTGACGTCTCGAGTGTTGGTTGCATCTTGAGTGCAAGTGGTGCTGCTAGGGGCGCATGTGGCATGTGCGGAATGCCTTTGTTGCGAGTTGCACTCGAGCGCAAGTGGCAATGCCAGAGCTGCTAGTGGCGTGTGTGGCATGTGCGAATGGCGTGTGTGGAACGCCTTGGTGGTAGGTTGCACGGTTTGCAAGTTAGGCTACCAGCGTGTGTGTTTGGCATGTGCCAGTGGCATGCGTGGCCGTTAGGGCCGTGGCCTTGGTGGTAGGTTGCACGGTTTGCAAGTTAGGCTACCAGCGTGTGTTTGGCATGTGCCAATGGCATGCGTGACCGTTAGGGCCGTGGCCTTGGTGGTAGGTTGCACGGTTTGCAAGTTAGGCTACCAGCGTGTGTGTTTGGCATGTGCCAATGGCACGTACGCCCATGTTGACCTTCTTGCAAGCCTAGGGCGCTATATTTGGCGCGTGCTAATGGCATATCAGCTTGGAAATATGGCTTGCGGTACGTGTTGGCATGTGCTAATGGCACGTATGGCCATGTTGACCTAGTTGCAAGTCTCGCAAGCCTAGGGCGCTATATTTGGCATGTGCCAATGGCATAGCGGCTTGGAAATATGGCTTGCGGTATGTGCCAATGGCATGTACGGCCATGTTGACCTAGTTGCAAGTCTTGCAAGCCTAGGGCGCTATATTTGGCATGTGCCAATGGCATAGCGACTTGGAAATATGGCTTGCGGTACGTGTTGGCATGTGCCAATGGCACGTACGGCCATGTTGACCTAGTTGCAAGTCTTGCAAGCCTAGGGCGCTATATTTGGCATGTGCCAATGGCATAGCGACTTGGAAATATGGCTTGCGATGACGTGTTGGCATGTGCCAATGGCACGTACGGCCATGTTGACCTAGTTGCAAGTCTTGCAAGCCTAGGGCGCTATATTTAGCGTGTGCCAATGGCATAGCGACTTGGAAATATGGCTTGCGATACGTGTTGGCATGTGCCAATGGCACGTACGGCCATGTTGACCTAGTTGCAAGTCTTGCAAGCCTAGGGCGCTATATTTGGCATGTGCCAATGGCATAGCGACTTGGAAATATGGCTTGCGGTACGTGTTGGCATGTGCCAATGGCACATACGGCCATGTTGACCTAGTTGCAAGTCTTGCAAGCCTAGGGCGCTATATTTGGCATGTGCCAATGGCATAACGACTTAGAAATATGGCTTGCGGTACGTGTTGGCATGTTCCAATGGCACGTACGTCCATGTTGACCTAGTTGCAAGTCTTGCAAGCCTAGGGCGCTATATTTGGCATGTGCCAATGGCATAGCGGTTTGGTTTTGGCGTTGTTTGCCAGCGGTTTGGTTTGGCATTGTTGCCAGTGTGCGGCTTGGTTTGGCATTGTTGCCATGGTGGTGCGCATTGAGTGCAAAGATGCGGCTTGATTTGGCATTGTTGCCATGGTGCGCAGATGCGGCTTGGTTTGGCATTTGGCATTGATTTGGCCATGGTGGACGCGCTTGGTTTGGCACGCGAAGATGCGGCTTGATTTGGCATTGTTGCCATGGTGCGCAAAGATGCGGCTTGGTTTGGCATTGGTTTGGCATTGATTTGGCATTGTTGCCATGGTGTGCGGTGATGTGGCTTGGTTTGGCATTTGTTGCCTTGATTTGGCATTGTTGCCATGGTGTCAGATGTGCGGCTTGGTTTGGCATTGTTGCCATGGTGCGCAGTGTGCAGCTTGATTTGGCATTGTTGCCATGGTGCATGGTGTGGGTTTGGTTTGGCATTGTTGCCATGGTGCGAAGTGTGCGGCTTGATTTGGCATTGTTGCCATGGTGCAAAGGTGCGCTTGGTTTGGCATTGTTGCCATGGTGCGCAGCAAAGGTGCGGCTTGGTTTTGGAATTAGGTTCTCGTGTTGAAAACCTAACGGTATTTTGAAAAAATACCCCTATTAATTATTTACACTGAGTTAAATGCTCTTAGTTAATGTGTTGCGGGTAACACTAGGTCATGGGGTTTTACGATTGTACCCCTTGTTTAAAAACCACCATCAACATTAATTCCCCTGCTTAGCTCGGAATAGGGGCTTTATTGCGAGGTAAGCATAAGATGGTGACAAACTATTAACAGCAAACCGTAAAGAAAATTGAAGGAGGCTTGTCTGACCTTCTATAAATAGGATTTGGAATCCTTGCCTCTGGTAGTTTTGCACAAATCGGGAGGCTGGCACAATTGGTGGGCCCGGCGCAGCTTGGGCGACGTTGGGAAGTTGGCGTGAGTTGGGAAACTGAGTGTGCTAGCTGTTGGGACCGGCGCAAAGTGTAGAAGCCGTGCGTTCTTGTAGGTCGGCGCAATTGGTGGGGCCGGCGCAGCTTGGGCGACGTTGGGAAGTTGGCGTGAATTGGGAAACTGAGTGTGCTAGCTGGTGGGACCGTCGCAAAGTGTAGAAGCCGTGCGTGCTTGCAGGTCGGCGTAATTGGTGGGGCCGGTGCAGCTTGGGCGATGTTGGGAAGTTGGCGTGAATTGGGAAACTGAGTGTGCTAGCTGGTGGGACCAGGCGCAAAGTGTGAAGCCGTGCGTGCTTGCGGTGTCGGCGCAATTGGTGGGGCCGGTGCAGCTTGAGCGACGTTGGGAAGTTGGCGTGAATTGGGAAACTGAGTGTGCTAGCTGGTGGGACCGGCGCAAGGTGTGGAAACTGTGCGCGCTGGCTGGCGTGACCGATGTAAACAAGGAGGGAGTAGGTGTTTCTTCAGATAGCGAAGTTTTCTTATCTTGCTTTCCTTCACGTGCGGCTTCAATTAGGGCATCATCCATGCCAAAAAATCTGGAAGCGTTATGTCCTTCATTGCTCCCTTTCCTTTTTTAAGGTTCCGTATTCATACCCAACGCGAATGTATCGTCTCCCTTGTTTGAGAAGGGGTTCTTCCTGTTGATTCCCCTTTTCCTTTGCTTTGCCGGTGCGTTTTCTTCTTCTTTTTTTGTTCACGCTATCCTCTTTTTATATGTGTATAGACAGGATGGAACTTGATCATTTTTCCATTTCTTGTAGTGTATGATGGGATCTTCCAGAGAGGCAGTAGTGCCTTTAACTTTTTGGAAAAGGACTTCAGAATCGGTGGAGATCGATCTTCTTCTCTTGAGGAGGTATTGGTTGGGGTTGAATCTTTGTTCCATGAAGCTAACGAAATTATTAAGGACCTCCCTTCCATCTATCCTCATGAAGAACAGGTGCATGTTCGGACTCTCTCGGGTTCAGTGGACGCGGAGGAGAACGCCATGATTCTTGATTTTGATGTGGATGAATCAAAAAACTTCCTTCGAAGTGTCGATGAGAAAACTTTCGAAGGAGTATATGATAGAAGCGAGACAGCCTTTGAAGTTGATGCCAAAGGTGTTATTGATGATACCGGAGGGGTCATGGTGGCGTATGTTTGGAATAGTTGTCGGGGAGGACACTGCTGCTGCTGTGGCTGCTTCGGGATGGGATGTTGAGGTTGCCGCTGCTAAAACCGCTGAATGGAACCTTTGTTGCCCGAAGGATTGCTAGGGAAAATGCTTGAAGATAGCTTTGCCCGAAGGGACTTGCACTCCATCCTTCGAGGGCTAGTTCCTCCTTTTGTTTTTATGTTAGCTGCTTAGTTCCCTGATGTTTTTTCCCCCTTTTTTTTGTAAACACATCTTTCCCTTCTTCTTCATCAGTAAACATTTTGCTTTATATATATATTTTTGAAAGAGGTTGTGGTATGATGGCTCTGCAATGGTTTTCTGGGTTCTTCTGATGTATTTCTCTGATATCTGAAGGATTCGCTCGGGAAGATATATATTTATTTTATTTTATTTTTATTTTTTTGACAAAAGGGAGATCTCCAGGGAAAAATACAAACGGTGTATTCATCCTGGGGAAGTACAGCTATTAAGAGGAATGGTTTAAAGGAAGTACTGAAAAGGGGAGTGATTGGGAAGTACAGCATTTTAGGGATTGGATTCCTTGAGCCATCGCGAGTGAACTATCACGCCTTTAGGTGTGTCGGTATTGATAAGCTTGCAATATCCTCCCAAAAGGGTATCCGCAACCAGGTACAGCTCTCCTTCACCTTCCTCGGGCAAATCCATCTTTACTGTCATCCTCCCAACTTGAAACGAGCTTTCCCTAACCACTACATCTCCGATTGAAAACGGGTTCAGACGTCGTGTAACCATTTGAGCCTTGGCTTAGTTGGTTTGTCTAGAAGCTTCCAGGCTTCTTGCAAAGTGTTCGAATGGTCCAGCTCCCCATTCACATTTTTTGACAGCGTTCGTGCCGGTTGTTGCGCCGAGTCCCCATGATAGAATAGGGGAAGAAAAGGCCGGTTGCAAAAAGGGTTGCTCGGTCAGACTTACTTGCATTTAAAAATCATGGGCTAGCGCCAACGGGTCCTCTCCGGATGCTTGGGTTCCTTCAATAGCTCGTTGATGCGATAACCCGTGGGACCATTTGTTGGGAATCCCTTCGGGCATGGATGTCGGCAGAGGGTGTACGTCCAGTTTCGCTTTGTTGTCGAGCACCCATAAGCGTCCCAAAATCATGTCATGATCTAGTTCTTTGACAATGTGGAACTTTCTATGCGTTATAGCGTCTCCCATTTCGATCTCTAAGTTGATGTAGCCATGCGCGTTCAAAGCTTCTCCTCCCAAGTTCTTAATTACGGACGGGGAATAGGTAGCGTCTTGTTTTGTAAATCCCGCTTTTGCCTTTAGTGTCTTGAAAGTAATGATGTTGTGGTAGGAGGTCGTGTCGATGAGCGTGTCGTCAAATTTGTTACCTCTTAAACGGGACGTGGTTAGCGGCCCCGTTCTCCTTTTGGTTCCGCCCATTTGGAGAGCTTGGGCCCCGGCGTGGGTGCCGAGGAGAGAAAAAGCCGTTTGCTTGGACACAACATGATTGAGAGCTGCGAAAATATCTTGTCGCTGCACCTTGGAAAGATAGAGAATTTCGCATATATGTTGCATCATGGATTTGCGGTCTCGTGCACGGAATTCCCGAGAGGACTTGATTTCTTATGGGGAGTGAGTCTCGATGCACTCTTTCGTCTCCTAGTTGGAGTTTTCTGCTTCTATCCTTTCTTTGAAAATATGCTTTAGTCTGTTGCAATCGCTAGTCGAGTGGTGAACGAACCCGTGATAATGACAAGATTTGGGGTTCGCCATCTCGGCTTCGGTTGGCGGACGTCCGAGCGGCGGCACTCGATGACATCATCTTGAACCCGAAGCTTCCCAGGAGGTCAATCACTTCCTCGATGGGGAATGGGAAATCAAGGGTATTTCCTTCGGTCTCGCGATGCCGCATGGGAGTTATAGCGGCGATCTTCCGTTGTGAGGGTTCCGTTGTGCCTATTGCGCTTCACGTTTCGGACTGGTGGCTCGTAGTTGCGGCTTTCCTTTTTTCCTCTTTCGTTCACTATGTTCACGGAGGATGAGCCGGCATTAAATTGTTTGCCGATGAGGCGTCTACTCCCGCGAGTTTCACGCGCGTCTTGATTCGAGTTGGCCTAGTCCTTTCCAAGAATCTTGGTCTTGTTGTTGCAGATCGTCCGGCGGCCTCATGGAGTTCGGAGAACATTTGGAAACGCAAGTTTTCTAGCGGGCGCGGTAGATTGGGACCATACCATTGATGCATGCGTTTACCAATTGTTGCTCTCGGTCACGTTTGGGTCGTGACTTGATCGAGTGCTTGAACCCCGAACCTTTTGATGAAATCATTCGGATGTTCGTTATCCCACGGTACATTCTCCCGAGGTCTAAAAAGGTAACTTGTTGAGACACGAAGAAATACTTCGTGTAAAACGCGGTGACCATGCTACTCCGGTTGGGAATCTTTGTTCGGTGGGATCTTTGTTGTACCATGTATACGCCCTTAGGTAAGTGATTTTGAAAATTCCCTTAAACGAAGAACGTGATTATATTCATGTTCACCCAAGGATTCCAGGAAACGAGAAACATGTTCGCGTGCATTCCGGTACCATCGTACAGGGTAAATTGAGGAGAAGAGTACCCCCTTGGGAGAGGGATTCTCTGTATTTCGGATGGGTAAGGGGGTTGGTGATGATGTAAATCCAACTCATCATGTTTTATTCGGTCGCGTAGGAGTTGTTCCAAATCTTCTCTCGTGACGAATTTGGGTGGTTGATTTCTCTCCAACGGGATTCTAGTGCGAGTTTCTTCATCCGTGGAGGCGTGCCCTGCCGAGGTGCCGGCGTCGGGGTTGTTGAAGATGCTCCTAGGCGTCTATGGAGGATGCGACTCACGGGGTAGTCGCTCTGTCAGGGTTTTGAGAAAGGTGAGCACCTCCTTCGTGTTGAAACCATGTCTGTCCAGGCTCGGCGAGCGTCTCCGTCGTTCCATCAAATCGGCGATGGTGACGTAAGGACGACTTCCTCCGGTCCCTCCGGTCTCTCGTCCCGTCGGCGGGGTAATTGGAGCCTTAGTTGTCGGAGGCGCCATCTTTGGAAGAAGCATTCGGGGTTTTGGCGGCGGCCCTAGCTCAGTGACGGGGGCGTGACACCCGAAGAGATATTCTCGTTGCCGTGATTAGAGGGTTGTGCAAAGACGCTAGAGGAGGCAGCGGCTCTGGCCCTGGTGATAGGCGGTGTTACACTTAAGGGAGTGCACTCGATGTTGCTGTTGTCAGCCGGTGAAGTAACAACGTTATAGGGAGAGACGCCAACATCAGGGATGCGTTCTGCACTGGTGTTCTCGGCAGCCATTCCGGATCTGAGTTCCACCATGTTGGGATTTGACGTTCGAAAAACGAAATCAGGAGTTGGAGTTGGTATTGTAGCCGATAGATCAATCCTCCCACTGTGGTCGCCAATTGTTTATGGGTAAAAATCGTTTCTGCCGATTTCGGTAATTTCGGTAAGTGAGTGAGAAACTGGTTCAAACCCTAAACAAATGTGCTGCACGTGAGCACTTTATAGATTCGAGAGATCAATCTGTACAATTCCGGCCTAAACCAAGAAATGGCTGTTCCAGACTTGCTTCGGTCACAAAGTGGAGGAGAAGGGTTGATTTGGGGAGGGAAGCAAAGAAAGGTGTTGAGACAAGAATAATTCTGGGAGAGTAGTATCTCGACTTGTATCAGAAAGTGAAAGCTTAGGAAGCTTGCAAGAGATGGAAGCTTTTTTGGGAGAGCTTGCAAAGTTGCCTTTCTGAGAGTGTAGTATTTTTCTCCTGACCGAGACTTGTTGTCGGGTGGAAATAGGTAAGACCTATTTATACAAGTCGAGATTGAAACGTACCGTGGCCTCATGAAGGAAGAGAGTAAAGGGTGAAATAATGGGAGGAGGTGGTAACCGCATGGTGTTAATGGGTAAAAACGTTTTCACCATTATTTCCTCTTTTATTTGACCGCTTTATTCCTTTTCACGCTTTCTTAATGTGAGCGTAGTGTACGCTGCATGCTGTGACCGCCAAACCAAAACCCTAGAAAGCATCCCCGATTTGTGTTGACGTCTCGAGTGTTGGTTGCATCTTGAGTGCAAGTGGTGCTGCTAGGGGCGCATGTGGCATGTGCCAATGGCATGTGCGGAATGCCTTTGTTGCGAGTTGCACCTCGAGCGCAAGTGGCAATGCCAGAGCTGCTAGTGGCGTGTGTGGCATGTTCCAATGGCGTGTGTGGAACGCCTTGGTGGTAGGTTGCACGGTTTGCAAGTTAGGCTACCAGCGTGTGTGTTTGGCATGTGCCAATGGCATGCGTGGCCGTTAGGGCCGTGGCCTTGGTGGTAGGTTGCACGGTTTGCAAGTTAGGCTACCAGCGTGTGTTTGGCATGTGCCAATGGCATACGTGGACGTTAGGGCCGTGGCCTTGGTGGTAGGTTGCACGGTTTGCAAGTTAGGCTACCAAGCGTGTGTGTTTGGCATGTGCCAATGGCACGTACGGCCATGTTGACCTTCTTGCAAGCCTAGGGAGCTATATTTGGCGCGTGCTAATGGCATATCGGCTTGGAAATATGGCTTGCGGTACGTGTTGGCATGTGCTAATGGCACGTATGGCCATGTTGACCTAGTTGCAAGTCTCGCAAGCCTAGGGCGCTATATTTGGCATGTGCCAATGGCATAGCGGCTTGGAAATATGGCTTGCGGTATGTGCCAATGGCATGTACGGCCATGTTGACCTAGTTGCAAGTCTTGCAAGCCTAGGGCGCTATATTTGGCATGTGCCAATGGCATAGCGACTTGGAAATATGGCTTATGTACGTGTTGGCATGTGCCAATGGCACGTACGGCCATGTTGACCTAGTTGCAAGTCTTGCAAGCCTAGGGCGCTATATTTGGCATGTGCCAATGGCATAGCGACTTGGAAATATGGCTTGCGGTACGTGTTGGCATGTGCCAATGGCACGTACGGCCATGTTGACCTAGTTGCAAGTCTTGCAAGCCTAGGGCGCTATATTTGGCATGTGCCAATGGCATAGCGACTTGGAAATATGGCTTGCGATACGTGTTGGCATGTGCCAATGGCACGTACGGCCATGTTGACCTAGTTGCAAGTCTTGCAAGCCTAGGGCGCTATATTTGGCATGTGCCAATGGCATAGCGACTTGGAAATATGGATTGCGGACGTGTTGGCATGTGCCAATGGCACGTACGGCCATGTTGACCTAGTTGCAAGTCTTGCAAGCCTAGGGCGCTATATTTGGCATGTGCCAATGGCATAACGACTTGGAAATATGGCTTGCGGTACGTGTTGGCATGTTCCAATGGCACGTACGTCCATGTTGACCTAGTTGCAAGTCTTGCAAGCCTAGGGCGCTATATTTGGCATGTGCCAATGGCATAGCGGTTTGGTTTTGGCGTTGTTGCCATGGTGCGCAGTGTGCGGCTTGGTTTGGCATTGTTGCCATGGTGCGCAGAATGCGGCTTGGTTTGGCATTGTTGCCATGGCGCAAAGATGCGCTTGATTTGGCATTGTTGCCATGGTGCGCAAAGATGCGGGCTTGATTTGGCATTGTTGCCATGGTGCGCAGCATGCGGCTTGGTTTGGCATTGTTGCCATGGTGCGCAGTGTGCGGCTTGATTTGGCATTGTTGCCATGGTGCGCAGAATGCGGCTTGGTTTGGCATTGTTGCCATGAGTGCGCAAAGATGCGGCTTGATTTGGCATTGTTGCCATGGTGCGCAAAGATGCGGCTTGGTTTGGCATTGTTGCCATGGTGCGCAAAGATGCGGCTTGATTTGGCATTGTTGCCATGGTGCGCAGATGCGGCTTGGTTTGGCATTGTTGCCATGGTGCGCAAAGATGCGGCTTGATTTGGCATTGTTGCCATGGTGCGCAGATGCGGCTTGGTTTGGCATTGTTGCCATGGTGCGCAGCAGCGCTTGATTTGGCATTGTTTCCATGGTGCGCAGATGTGCGGCTTGGTTTGGCATTGTTGCCATGGTGCGCAGTGTGCGGCTTGATTTGGCATTGTTGCCATGGTGCGAGAGATGCGGCTTGGTTTGGCATTGTTGCCATGGTGCGTGTGTGCTGGCTTGGTTTTGGAATTAGGGTTCGTGTTTGAAAACCCTAACTGGGTATTTTGAAAATATACCCCTATTAATTATTTACACTGAGTTAAATGCTCTTAGTTAATGTGTTTCGGGTAACACTAGGTCATGGGGTTTTACGATTTTACCCCTTGTTTAAAAACCACCATCAACTCCTGGCGCCTGCCCTTCTGGTGGTGGTAGTAAATTATATTGCTGCTGTACTAGGAAATGGTTTAACTTTCCCTGATCGATCATTCTTAGTATAATTTTCTGCACATTCCGACAGTTACTGGTGGTGTGACCATGGAAACGATGATAAGCACAAAATTATCTCCTTCTTCTTCCTGGTGGTGGTTCATGACCCATATTTGGTGGTTCCGGTATGTCTTCCATTAAGATCACCGCCTCCCAGATTTTTTCTATTGCAGTATTTAGATGCGGCATTTTTATTTCTTCCCATACTGTTTTATTTCCTCCTGGGCCTTAATTATATTATCTCTTTTGACCCCCATAACCTTCTGCTTGGTTATCAAGCTTTTGAATCTTTTTATTAATTACATGCGTTGTTATTGTATTGTATTTCTTTGTATTATCTTTCATACATATCTTGATCTCTACTGCCCATGGCCGCTAGCTTTTGCTGATCTTCTATCATCATCTTTTCTTGACTTCCTTAAGACGTTCTTGCTATTGTGTTTGTTATCTTTGGAAGTAGGCTTGTGTTCATATCTTTTGTGTTTGTAATCGCAACAGGGTAAGATTCCATTTATTTATGCTTTTCTTCAAGAGCGATGTACTCTTCTTGGTACTCGCGCAGCTCTGTCATTGATATGGTATCCTTGATTTTGATTATCTGCGTATACAACAAGTCTATTGAAAAAAGCGCGTTAATAAAAGCTAGTATGAGGTTCCTCTCATCTACTCTTCCAGCCATTTCACTACACATGGTCCTCCAACGCGTGGTTAAGTTACGCAAGCCCTCATTGGTCCTTCTTCGCAAGCTGAACAATATCTATATTCCCGGTCGTAACATGTTGTTACTAATGTATGCTCCTAAGAATATGGTCTGTAGATGATTGAATGACGTGATTGTTCCCATGGGCAATCCCTCAAACTATTGTAAAGCTTCTCCTGTTAGACTGGCGGGAAAATACTTGCAAAAGACTGCATCATTATCCTCTCACTGCAATAAAGATTTGATGTACGCCTTTATGTGCTGCACTGCGCATGTGGTTCCATTGAAAATATTAGTGAATACAGGTAGAGTGCATTTAGTTGGTACTCCTGCCATTTGTATATGCCTTGCGAATGGTGTTTTTCCCACTTCTTCTATTGCTTCATCCAATTGTCGCCTACCTCCATCTCTCCGTGTTGCCATCATTTCTCTTACTTCTGCTAATTCTCTTAAGATTATTTCGTTCATGATTTGATCTGCATCTTGTTGCATAGGTCTTTTCAACCTTGCTTGTCTTACTCTATTGTCGTGCCTATTCTGACGCATTGCCTCTTGTACTTGTCGTTCTTCCGCCTCCTCTCTTCTTCTCCTTCGTCTATCTCTTTCATTCCTTTCGTTTTTTGCATTGATATGTGCGTCATTGTATCTTTCAGCTTCATCCGCGCGGTCGCGCTGATTTCGCAACGTTTCTCTTCCTTGTAATATCATCCTCCTTTGTTCTTCATCAGTTTCGTCTTCTTGATCATGATGTACGCGGTCATGTTCACCATGCCGCTCATTGCGATTGCCTCTGCGGTTTTCTTGTGTACGGTAATTCTCGCCTTGTTGTGTGTACCGATCATCGATTGGTTGTTGCTTTATACGATGTTCACCGCGCTCCTCCCGTATATTATCGCATACCTGAAAATTTTCAACAATGTTGTTATCTAAGAGCTGCTCCTGTCTAGTATCCATGCGGATAGATCGGCTACGCCTTGACGTACTCCTGCTTGTTCTAGATCTTGAGCTTGCATGTGTGGTACTTCATGACCTCTTCTCTTGTAATATGTTATTCTCTTCTCTTAGCTCATCATTCTGACGCGTTAAATTCGCACATGCTTCTTCTTCTCTCCTTCTTTCTGCAACTAATCTTTGTCGGAGCTCCTCTATGGTCATGTTCTCTTCATTTTCTCTTATTAGTCCTTCCTCCCCAGTTCTTTGCTCGTTTTCTTCTGTCGTATATGTATCTGTGGTATGAACACTTACCGCATCATAGTTGATGGTATTGTTCTCCGCATGTTCGCGTTGGATCTGAGTTTGGACTTGCTTTCCTCGATTGTTCGTTTCTCCCATCCTTGATGATTCAGCAATTTGGCTTCTTCTTCTTCCTGCGATTCTTCTGCTCCTCCTTGTTGCTATCACTTGTTCTGCGCTTGTCTCACCATCTGTTTTGCCTTGAACAATATTTTCTCTTGACAAACGAAAAAGTTATCTCTCAAAGATCTAAGAAATTTTAACAACAAAGCTAGCTTCTTGAGATGAAGATATCGATTTTTGTTTAACAAATTTGAAGACTATGAACTCTCAAAACTATATGAAAACTTGAATAAATCTCTCTTTTATGACCAAATCAAAAATACTTTAGAAATCACTCTAGAAAAACTTCACAGGTAGGGATGATCCCAATTACTCATCCTAGCTGTATTCTAGCGCCAAAATGTAGTTGCGAGAAATCTCACAACCACACCCTTAGTAGATTCTATGAAATAATCTAAGAAACCATGATGAAATACTTAAAAACTTTTATTAAAATCTTAGAACAAGTACAAAGATATGAGAAAACCCTAACTTGGGGAGCAAATAACTTTCTCTCTCCTAAATTTCTTGTCTAAGCTCACCAAAAAGATCTCTCCTTTCTACAAAGGCACTCGGCTCCTTATATAGGAGTTTACATGGTGGAGGACAACTGATAAAGCCCCTAATTTCGGATCTGACGTGCGTCAATGTCGCGTAGACTTTATCATTGCCGCACGGTTTCTTTACTGCCGCGTAGATCTTCACACCTTTCTCGTGATTAGATGACGTCATCCGGTTCGTCATCTTAGATATGGCATATGCGTTTGTATTCGCTTACTACTAAAGGAGTTACTTCACATACTAAACGAGTGTGCAGTATTTTGTACCCACACATGAAGACCATATCATCGATATGGTCTAAATTCACGGTTTATTTATCTATATAGCCATATAGATAAATAATAATCAATTGAATGAAGAGAAAAACAGAAGTACAACTTTAATGCCTCCGTCTTCTTGACTTGAGATTTCATTTATTTGTAGGTAGTGTCTGGAAAAAAGGAATCTCATACACATTTGTTGAGGCTATCCTATAAAATTGAGATCAACAAATGTGTGTGAGGCTATCCCGTAAATTTGCGTTTGTTTTTCTCTTCATTAAAATAAGATCCAAGCAAATTTACATTGATTCACTCTCCTTCATTTGAGTGAAAAATGGATCTCATCCATATTTTGGTCTCTATATCGTCGTATGTCAAAGAAATGAACTAAAAATGGAAAACGAGAAATATATGAACTATGTTAACTCAACTAAACTAACCTTCACTTCTACTCCCTCCGTCCCTAATATATAGGCGGAGAAGGTGAAATCTCTTCATTTAAGAAATTCTTTGGTTTTCATAAATTTTGATGTTTTTTCCTGTTTTTACCCTTTGTCTTATTCTCACTACAATTTCTCATACAACATAAATAAGGGCATATATGTCAAAAGTCTTATTGGAATTAGAATTCCGCCTATTTAGTGGGACTAGAAAAATCCAATATTCCGCCTATATAATAGGGACGGAGGGAGTATATAACTTCCTATGACATGGTTAGAATGATGCTTAGGTAACATTTCGGCTTTATTTTTATTTTTGTAAAATTCAAACGCCAATGAATTTGAAACAAATGTTTTTATGACTCCTCTTATAAATATCTACCTTCCTGCCGGAAACATGTGCTTTCCGAGACATAGAATGTCATTTACCACTTTGGATTTCAACGTTAAAGGTTAAAGGCAGACATTAAAGTCTATGGATGGTGAGGTTTGGTATCTAGAAGAAGATGAACAAATCCCATATTTCTTGTATAAATTTTGGCCGCTTGATTTTCAAAATTCGACAAGCATTAACTGTTCATCAACCGTGGCATTGCTGTGTCCATATCCTCTCACCTAATGACCTTTGTGGCCAAGGAATTTCAATACTAAGCCCCGCCAGTCTAGTATAGTTTTAGCCTTAAATGACACGACAAAGTTTGTCAAAACTCCCCAATAGGCGAACACAAAACATTCCCTGGATCATGCTCCGTTTTAGATTCCCGGTGGAGCTATCAAAAGCACTTTTGTATTCTCATCCTTAACCGAACATCCATTTGGCCGGATAGGTAAACATCTTTGGCCCTTTTTCAGCAGTTTTTAAGGTCAAGGTTGTGACATAGCTGTAAAGAATACAAAAGAGTACAAAAAAAAAAAAGAGGGAAAGAGCTGGGGTTTGGACTGGACCTGTTTAGGGGCAAGTCTGGTGGGGTGACTAGTGAGTCTGCCCAGAGGGACCGACTCATGCCAACTCTGTGTAAATGGCTAAATACCTTTTAGCTAGTGTATACAGAAGTACCACTTTAGTAGGGATTCGATATTGTTCAGATTTCATTCATTTATTGAGAGTGTCTAAGAAAAAGATCTCATACATATTGGTTCTTCTCAATTTCATAGTTCTTGCATGTCAAAGAAAGGAACCAAAAATGTGAATGAGGATGAGAATAAATGAACAATATGTTATCGAACCTTCACTTCATTATAAATTAAGATTGCAATCTATGCGGCTTTGGGTTAATAAATAGGAAAAACAATCGTTCGTGAGAACAAATTTTTGTTTATGACATTAATCAAATTTTTAAGAAACTAAATTTTGTTGATTCATGATTTTGATTAGAATTGAGGCGTTGGTGGAAAATGTTAACCAAAAACTGTGTAGAATTTGTTGCTATTTTTTCTGCGCTTATTGAACTTACTGTGTTATCTTTATATTTGTTGCTACTTTCTTAGTTATGGGAAATAATTTTGAACAACCAAAATAAGCATTCCAAAAAAATATACCAAAACCCATAAAGTATGAGAGTAATGGACTTATAAAATATAGGCCTGAGTGGAAAAGACGTATGAAATATTAGCCATATATACCCCTTTGCTTTAAATTTTATTTTTTTTCTTATCCTTTTCTCTCTCCTAATTATTTTTTTCTCTCTGTAATTAAAATTAATCGCGAGAAATGTCTTAACTTCCGAAATATAAGTATGATTTTAATAAAATTTACATTTTTGGAAAGGGCTCGAAAATCTCTACAAAACAAGATCCTTTGTTGATATGAAATTCGAAAAAAAATAATAATTTTAAACCGGGCCGAGTATACAGTATGCACCCAGGTGCAACATGGCAAAATTTTATTTCCTACAAAATATACATTATGCACCCAGGTGCAAATTGGCCAAAATTTATTTCATACAAACATATGCATTGTGCACCCAGGTACAACCTGGCCAAAATTTATTTTCTATAAGATTATGCATTATGCATCCAGTGCAACTTAACCAAAATTTATTTTATACAAAAATATGCATTGTGCACCAGGTGCACCTGGCCAAATCCTATTCCCTATAAGAATATTCATTATGCACCCAGGTGCAGCTTGACAAAATAGATTTCCTATAAGAATATACAACATGCACCCAGATGCATCTTGTGTAGTACTCCGCATACAAATCTAGGTTTATCCTAGTGATCAACCAATAATATATTATACACAACCAAAATCACTAGCTCATGATCTCGAGCAATAAGTCTACCACCATTTTCATCACAAACACCATCAAAATATCAACCAAAAATAAGTATTCAAGAAAAAGAAAAAGAGGAACACCAAAGAATTAATATATATATATATACATTATGCACTCGGGTACAACCAGGCCAAAAACATATTTATTGTCACAATACACAGTATGCGCTCAGGTGCATCTAGTGTTAAACAAGAATGTTTTACCAACTTAACTGTAGGCACGACAACAAGATGCATTCTAAATTTCATAAATAATGTTCAAACAACATAAGACACACACAACAACATTTCTATATATGATGTTGTTTCCAAATTGTAACAGTATAGTAGAAGTAGTAGATTTTAAGGTAGTGGTGCTAGGCCAAATTGATAAATCGGCAACTCCATTAACAACCGACTCACAATTGAATTCGAAGTAAGCTGGTCCCAACTATAGCTTTCCACCAAGCATAATCCACACAAGTTATCTCATTGCAGACCACATCATATGGCAAAATGGACTCCACTGAACATATTATTCATGCAGTAGTAATCAAACCTTTTGTATCCGGTAATAAAATAATATGCACCCACTTTCACGATAGCCCTTAAAATAAATAAATCTACACTAAGAAAGACTAGTAGTTGTCGCAATTCAAGTAACTGGATCTCTAAAACAAGATATTTGCACAACATGATTGGCATTCCTTGGCATGCCTTGGCATGGTTAGGGCCAAGGAAAGGTGTGGTTGGCTTGGCTAGCATGATTGGCATTCCTTGGCATGGTAGATGTGGCTGACATGGTTTGCCATTGGCATAGTGGTGCGGCTAGCATGGTTGGCATGCCTTGGCGTGGTAGATGTGGCTGGCATGGTTTTCCATTAGCACAGTGGTGCGGCTAGCATGGTTGGCCTTGGCGTGGTAGATGTGGCTGGCATGGTTTGCCATTGGCACAGTGGTGCGGCTGGCATGGTTGGCATGCCTTGGCGCGGTAGCATGAGAATTAGGGTTTGGCATAGATGATGTCGGTCAATGTTAAGGTTTCTGCCGTGGAACATGACCCATGTAAAAAAAAAGGTACCACGGTAATTCTTGAGTTGATATGCTAATTGATTCAATAAATGCGCTAGTGGTCGTAGTGACGTCATGTCAGATGTGCGGTTTTACGATTTTAACCCTAATCTAAAAACCACCATCAACATTAAGTCCCCTGCTTAGCTCGGAACAGGAGCATTGTTGCGAGGCAAGTATAAGATGGTGACAGGCAAAGACAAAATCGAAATGACAAGTCGTGAAAAGATGGTTAAGAAGACCCGGCTAACCTTTTTCGAGAGGTAAGGAGAGCTCGTGATTCTCGTGTTGGAAGCCTTGCTTAGATTCTACTTGTGGTGTTGCTGGCTAGACCGTGAAGTGGTGAGATGTAGATTGTCGGCTTGGAATGGGAGCCGCAGGCGTTGGTTGGCTTGGAATGGGAGGGAACTGGCTTCGGTCTGCGAAATGGTGGAAACTGTCTTCAGTCCGCAAATTGGTGTAAACTGGTTTCGGAACTTCGTCTACCAAACGGTGGTGATGACGCTGGAACTTCGGTTATCAAATGGTAGTGATGGCGCCTGACAACTTTGTTTAAATTAGGGTTCGGCATGCCGAAATCCAAATTAGCGCCCCTTACTAGAATCGTTGTAGAATTCTCATACGAACTGGGATTTTGACGGTCCGCCCCTCTATCTAACCGGAAAAGAATTTCCTATCTACCACGAGGGAATTGATGCGTGTCGTACCACAACAAATTAATTCAAGATTTTTCCACCCAATTAAAAATAATATAATGGAAGTCAAGTTCGTTCCCACGAGGAGCAAGAGATTCTAGTTGTAAAAATTGTCACAAAAGGGGGGTGTAAAAAGCAAAAGAAAATAAACAAAGCAATTAAAATCGAAAGTTGAAAGCAATAAGAGAGACAAGATCAAGGAATCATTCTTCGTTGCAAAACAATGAATCAAGTTATGTTCTTTTCTACTTGTTATTAGTCACAGATTATCACCAACCGTAGGTAAAGCAGCTAGATGGTGCTAAACCCCTAAATCCCTTGTATCACCTGGATACGGAAGTTCTCGACTACCGGATTCTATTTACCAAACCATCTAGTAGTAGATCACTCTAGATGTAATTTAAATAAACACATTAAGATTTATGAACTTATTAGGTCAATATTAGTAGTTAGACTCTTAGATCAAGGTCTACTTGCTAACGTTGTTTTCACACACAATTGCTCCACGGAATCCCTCCGCAAGGTCTCGTGTTTGCTACTTATGTAAAGATTCAAGAAACGATTACTTATCTCCTAACTTTCACTAGCTTTAGATCAAATTAACAAATCAATTTAGTTGGCCACCTAAACAATCTATCAATCAATCATGAATGTCTTTAAGATCATTCCTATTAGTAAAAACAAACGATAATCATGTGAAAAACTCAAGATAGAATTGAAACAAAAACTTAAATCATATTAAGAACTAGGAATTCATCCTCAATCAATAAAATTAGCTACTCATGCTAAAGAGTTCACACAAAGAATAAGAAAAGAAAAGTGTTGTGTGTGTAGAGAGGTGTGTAAAAGATGTAGAAAACTTCTCTATTTATAGGCTTCAATATTCTCCAAATCTTCCAAGGAATAGAATCCTTTTCCTTTAGCAATTCAATTTCCAAATTCAAGTCTTTCTCTTCTTCCATCTTCTCTTTCCAAATTTGAGCCCAATTCTCCATCCAATTCCTAGTCCAAGTCTTCACACCCATGAGAGGATTCCATAGAAAATTCTGGAATTTTTGCTCGCCGGAAAACTGGGATTGTGGCCGGAATCCTAGGAATAGTCGCTGGGAAAATGCCTCAGTGATGGCAAAGTCCACCCGGGCCACCGGTCAACGGGTCAAAACGGTCGATTCAACTCGGGTCAAGGCACTGAGTCAAAACGGATCAAGTCAGGTTAGTGAGTCAGGCATGAGTCAGTGATCCATTCTGAGTTAGTCATGTGAGTCAGGTTCTAACTCAGCTAGGCCTAGGCCATGTTGCACAGGCCAGTTCTGTTGCACCAAGATGGTGCATCACTGTTCCAGCCAAGATGGCTGTGCATACTGCATTTTAGCTTCTGCAACAGCTGCTTCTAACTCAAATTCATCAAGCCCTCGCACTTAAACCGCCATTTCAAAGGTGCACAAATCCTAACCGGCATAGGCCATATTCTACAAGAAAGACATTGTCTCACTACCACTAAAGAATCCCACTGCTCCATTGCAGCCATTCATACACACTCACAGCCTCTATTCCTAGCTGCACTTCTCGAGCCCCATTGCTTGCAAAACATCAGGCCACCACCAACACCATCATAGCTGCAGCTTCTCTTATTGTCATTTGCTTTGCACTTTGCCTGCAATCACTTCACAGCTGCCTTATACTTCATTTCAGCTCATAACCACCTCACTGCCACAAAGACAACAAAGATCTTTACTGTAATCGGTTCCAATCTAGCATTCACTATTTCAACCATGTCAAGCCAACCAACACCACCAGCACAGCAATTTTGGACTGCAACTCCATTGCTCTGCAGGACTGCACATTACAGCTCCAAATCTTGCTCATCATTCACCATTTCAGCTGCAACACTTTTTGTTTTGCTCTATTTCACTTGCCAATACAACAACACCTCCATCTCGGCTTCATTGCAGCGCCACTTCTATAGTTTCTTCAACAGTTCCACCAACACCACAGACCCTTTGCTTCTTTTCAGCCATGAAACCCTTCCTGTCTGCAACATTCATTCTTCACACCTCCACCATATTCAATTGCACAGACCTGCAACACCATCCTGTGCCTGCCAATTCAAGCACTTTCAGCTCAATTGTTGTGTTTTATCTGCACCTGCAAAATCAACTCGTTGTCCTGCTTTTCCATTCCAGAAACCCATCTTATTCTTTCCATTCAATAGAAACAGTGAGGTCTGTAATATTCTTCAATCCAAACCCCAATCGAGTTCAATCCACTCTTGCTTCTTCCCTGGACTTTCATGGCATCAACCTTCATAAAAAACAACATCAAGAATAACTCGTCTCGATGTCACTCTTGAATCCATCATCGACCTTCACATACCCCTTAATTCATCCGATTCAATCCCCATCTCCGATTCATCCTCATCCTGAGCTTCATCACATCTTGAGCTTCATCACAGCCGATTGAGCAACTTCTTCTCCATCTCTTTCCTCTTCTCGGTCTGTTTCAATTTCTCTCAATTTCAGCTTCATTAGCAGCTCCAACTTCACCAGCTAACTGGCAAAATCATCAGACCCATTGCAGTTCATTTACCAGCTACTCGATCTTCATAGCATCACCGTCTCTATGTTGATTCTCCTCTGCATCTCATCGACGGCAGTTTAACCTCTCAATTTCTCGATCGACACCAGTAAACCCATCACAGATTCTCTATTTCTCGGCCAGAACCAACTCTCCTTTCATCTCATGACCACAGATCTGTTCGATTTGAATCTCAATCTCCTCTTGGTTTTTAATCAAGAACTCTCGATCCGAATCGATTCTACGGTCTTGATTCGAATCCCCACCATCATCAACATCTCACCTCAACCATTACATATCAACAGGCGCCACCTTCAATTCCATTAACAACGCCATCATCTCTCGCCCGAGCACCACCGATCCCTTGATTGAATAAACCCTAACTCTCATTTTCACAAGCATTTCGCTTGTTCTTCATGCACCCATCTCCTCAATTGCACGAACTCTAATCAATTTCTCGATTAACAGTGACCATGGCTGTGTTTTTCTTACTTTCAGGTGAAACTAGTGAATGAGCGAAATGAATCTGAGAGATATCTCTCGATTTCTAGGGTTGTAATGATTTGGGTGGATATTTACACCCCAGTGATAAAGACCAACCCACTCATTAGATAAGGGATACCCTAGTGGACAGCCCCTTAACCTTGGTGGTTTGTATTTAGTATTCCTCCAAGAGTTACCCCTTAACCTCGGACTGGGCTCCGAGATAGTGCTCGCCCTCGAAATGACCTTTTTGCCCTTTTTGCTCAAATTGGGTAATTTCTTCTTCTTTTCCTCCGTGTGACTCCAAAGTAGCTACAAAACTCAAAACAAGCATAAAATACATAATTTACAAGAAAAATAGCGAAGAAAGCATAAACAATATATAGTAAATAGGATGTATTCTACACCCTATCAGGAATATTTAGGTTTTGAGCTCGTTTAGTAGGTGAAAACGGACCGATAGTGAAACTCGGGAAGAATTCATGAGGGATGTTGTGGGCCCGAGGTGGTATAGTCGCGCCCAGTCATCTATTCCCGTTCATGGAGCAAGAAGGAGTCTTCATTTTTTTCAAACTCTAGAATCTCCGTCCGCATGAAAAGAGGTATCGACCCTCTTCTGTTGCTCGTCTGGATCGTTCTTTCTTCTGCAGTGTCTCTCCAGTGGATTCCAAAATTTACCAAAACTCCACTGTATTCTTGGGATGAATGGATGAAATATATGCTCGGCAACGATCATGTCGTGGCTAATCTTGGATATTGTTGTTGCGTCGTTTCGGCCATCCTTGACTTTAGGTTGTTCAAAGTGTCTAGATCCTCTAATTGCGATGATGATATGTTTTAGATGATTGTATGGTAGTGTTTGAGGGTGAAAACAGTTTCTACTGATTTTGGTAATTTTGTGTGTGTGGGTGAGAAATATTTTTTAAAAACCCACATCTTTTAATATTTTGAAAAACCATTTTTCTGACGATCTCTAAGAAAGGAAATCAACCATTTATTATTGAGGATGAGATTACTTACTCACCTTCACATCCGATCGCCAATTATGATAACACCACTCTCACGGCATCCAATAGAAACGTTTTCCGCTCCTCGTCTTGATCTTCTTGGTCTTCGGTTTCAACTATTGATGATAAATCCTCGAATTTCATAAATCTTCGACAATTTATAACCTTTACCTTAAATCCTTGTCGCTTGAAACTTCCCTATAGATTTTCCTTCCCCACGGCTCATTAAATAAAAATAAGAACAAATTTTTTTTTTTTTTTTTTTTTTTTTTTTTTTTTTTTTCGAAACACAAGAGAAATTAAATACAAAATAAACCATGGCCGTGGAAGAAGTATTTTACCACTTGATTCTTCACAACTTGTATCGTCTTGAAATCATAAACTTTCAAAAATTCTCACCTTTTAATTTTCTTCGCTTTTATGAATAAGTCTTCATACTTGTATGTAAAATTACCTCATTGTATTGTAAGTCCTCAACATATATGTAAAAATCCGCTCATTTGTATGTTGCTTTACTTGAATTTGAAATTTGCTATTTTTCTCGTTCCGTTGCTTGTAAACCTTAAACTTTTCCAACTTTCCTTGTAGATTTTGATGTCGCTCCTTGTTGATGATGATGGTGTTTCTATGGATCCGTTGTTGTGGAGAGAATGGTGCTAACTGCAAATCGAACTACAAGAAGGAAGCTTTCATCTATAGACGTCACCCTTATGATTGACAAAATTAGCACTCAAGAGATCAAAGAGTAGTGCTTCTATTGGTGGGAGGTTGGGTAGCTCACCATTCTACCCGGAATTGACGTACGGTGACACACACTCAAAAGAAAGCTCTTTAGTATATGGAAAATTTCTGGTCGGTGCCTCACATGATATGAATACGGGTAGTCTCCACTAATGATTGATCAGCAACTCTAATAATGCACTTCTCCCTGCACCAAATTCGCATCACCGGCATGATTAAATCCATTATTTAACACTCTAACAAGCAAGAAATCCGAATGTAATTCTCTAACATTTCCAAGTTCAATTATGTCGGTCAAAATCTCTATGTAAACATACCTAGAAGTATGCTAGTGACTCTAAAATCTCTAAAAGTTGAAGTTTTAGGTAAAACTTTTTTTTTTTTTTTTTTAATTTTTTTAATTTTTTTGTAATTTTTGTTTTAAAAACATGCTTAACCACTCCCCCACACTTAAACCTTACATTGTCCTCAATGTAATTGAATCCTCCTAGTAAAGTCAAGGTGGGAGATTTTAACATGATAAGAAACAAGAAAAAGAAATAACAAAAAGCAAAAAGATAAGAAATACAAAACCTATGGGTTGCCTCCCATTAAGCGCTTGTTTTAAAGTCGACGGCCCGACTTAGCTCTTGCATGATTCATTCCCCATATACTAACAATCTGAAAATTTGGGGATCCACCCATAATACCTGTTTTGAAAACAATAACTCCATACAAATATTAGCAAAAGAAAATAATAGTGAAATTATCGCTCGATAGCAATTTCCCCCACACTTATTCTCGTCCACACTCGGAAGTGTATAAAGAACATAGATTTTGGGAATTTCCATGTGTTCCTCTTGGCAAACCTGCATAGTGTTAGCATCAAGTGTTTCCAATGGTGGATATTTAGAAACAAAATCATCCAAAAATACTTTCGAAGCACATACATTCAAACCAATAAGAGGTAAAGGAGAAGAATCAATATGCAAAGGGTTAGACAAACCTTGCACAATCTCTTGTATTATAGAATCCTCTTCATCCTTAAAAATTCAAGTGAATTACTTACCTCTTGTATATCGTGGTCCTCTATTAAACCTTGCAACCATTCTTCGTCGTTTTCTACCTTAACCAAAGTCTTGGCATCATTAAAATCATTGGCAAGTTCAATTGGGTCTTCCACAAAATCAATAAATGTGGTTTCATCCTCTAGTATCATCTCTTCAACATTCTCATCATCGGAATCGGGCCATTCACTAAAATGATTTTCATCGGTATAGATTGTAAGATCTTCATGTGCGGGTGTTACACCGTTTATAACAATCGGTAAGTCACACCCAATCTCCTCCTTTTGAATAGGTGAAGGATCGTTATTATGATCCGGAGTTGGAATAACTTCCTCATTGTTGCAACGTTCATACACTTCCGTGGACTCCCATCTTTCCCTAAGAAATTTTTTCCAAGCAATAAATGCATCTTCCTCAAGCTCTTCCTTTTGAATAGGTGATTGATCATTATTAAGATCAAGGCTCGAGTAAGCTACACTAGCGTCTTCAAAAGTCTCCAAAGGTTGATTAATTTGTTCGTATAATTTCTCCGAATTCCTTTGAATTTCTCGATGTGATTCTTGCAACTTTGTTGAAGATCCCCAATCATGGCAGACATCTTATCCGCAAAACTAGAGAATTTCTCGATCATAAACAAAACTATCCTCCCATCCTTGTGATTGTCCACTTACATACCCGTCATAAGGTTGTTGATATGTATGAGAATATCCATAAGGTTCTGTAGGAATTTGATCATAGCCAAAAGATTGGTTTTGATTGTATCCTAAGGATGGTTGGAAGTTGCCATAATGTTGAGGTTGAAAACCGTATTGATTGTTGTAATATGCTTGCTCTTGTCCACCGTACATGGAAAACTAAGACCTGAAATAAGATTCAAAAACCAAGTTAGATACGGAATAAAATCTAACAAAGCAAGAATAAAACAAAAAGAAAAATAAAAACAACTAAAATCATCCGCTGCTCCCCGGCAACGGCGCCAAAATTTGATGCGTGTCGTACCACAACAAATTAATTCAAGATTTTTCCACTCAATTAAAAATAATATAATGGAAGTCAAGTTCGTTCCCACGAGGAGCAAGAGATTCTAGTTGTAAAAATTGTCACAAAAGGGGGTGTAAAAAGAAAAAGAAAATAAACAAAGCAATTAAAATCGAAAGTTGAAAGCAATAAGAGAGACAAGATCAAGGAATCATTCTTCGTTGCAAAACAATGAATCAAGTTATGTTCTTTTCTACTTGTTATTAGTCACAGATTATCACCAACCGTAGGTAAAGCAGTAGATCGGTGCTAAACCCCTAAATCCCTTGTATCACCTGGGATACGGAAGTTCTCGACTACCGGATTCTATTTACCAAACCACCTAGTAGTAGATCACTCTAGATGTAATTTAAATAAACGCATTAAGATTTATGAACTTATTAGGTCAATATTAGTAGTTAGACTCTTAGATCAAGGTCTACTTGCTAACGTTGTTTTCACACACAATTGCTCCACGGAATCCCTCCGCAAGGTCTCGTGTTTGCTACTTATGTAAAGAGTCAAGAAACGATTACTTATCTCCTAACTTTCACTAGCTTTAGATCAAATTAACAAATCAATTTAGTTGGCCACCTAAACAATCTATCAATCAATCATGAATGTCTTTAAGATCATTCCTATTAGTAAAAACAAACGATAATCATGTGAAAAACTCAAGATAGAATTGAAACAAAAACTTAAATCATATTAAGAACTAGGAATTCATCCTCAATCAATAAAATTAGCTACTCATGCTAAAGAGTTCACACAAAGAATAAGAAAAGAAAAGTGTTGTGTGTGTAGAGAGGTGTGTAAAAGATGTAGAAAACTTCTCTATTTATAGGCTTCAATATTCTCCAAATCTTCCAAGGAATAGAATCCTTTTCCTTTAGCAATTCAATTTCCAAATTCAAGTCTTTCTCTTCTTCCATCTTCTCTTTCCAAATTTGAGCCCAATTCTCCATCCAATTCCTAGTCCAAGTCTTCACACCCATGAGAGGATTCCATAGAAAATTCTGGATTTTTTGCTCGGGGGAAAATCGGGATTGTGGCCGGAATCCGGGCCGGAATAGTCGCTCGGGAAAAATGCCTCGGGTGATCGGAAAAGTCCACCTTGGCCACCGGCCAATGGGTCAAAACGGTCGATTCAACTCGGTCAAGGCACTGAGTCAAAACGGGTCAAGTCAGGTTAGTGAGTCAGGCATGAGTCAGTGATCCATTCTGAGTTAGTCATGTGAGTCAGGTTCTAACTCAACTAGGCCTAGGCCATGTTGCACAGGCCAGTTCTGTTGCACCAAGATGGTGCATCACTGTTCCAGCCAAGGTGGCTGTGCATACTGCATTTTAGCTTCGCAACAACCGCTTCTAACTCAAATTCATCAAGCCCCCGCACCTGAAATCGCCATTTCAAATAAGCACAAATCCTAACCGGCATAGGCCATATTCTACAAAAAAGACATTGTCTCACTACCACCAAGAATCCCACCCTGCTCCATTGCAGCCATTCATACACATTCACACCCTCTATTCCTAGCTGCACTTCGAGCCCCATTGCTTGCAAAACATCGGGCCACCACCAACACCATCATAGCTGCAGCTTCTCTTATTGTCATTTGCTTTGCACTTTGCCTGCAATCACTTCACAGCTGCCACTAGTGGAAATCAGCAGTTTCGCGACCGACAAAGCAAGTCATTTAACTCGTATATATGACTTGCTTTGTCGGTCGAAGAAAGGGTCGCTGTTTGAGCGTCTTTTTCAACTATGACGTGTCTCTGGGGGTCGTTGATCAACGACTGATTTTAACGGTCAAAAATTTATGACTGTCTTCAATCAGTCATAGATATAAATCTAAATATAAAAAAAAAATAGATTCAGATTGGCTGTCTGGCCTGACTGAATCTGAAATCAAACAGAAATGAAACTCAAATGAGAATCAAATGAAAATCAAATTCAAATGAGAATCAAATGAAACTCAAATAAGAATTCAAATGAAACTCAAATTAGAATTTAAATGAGAATCAAATGAAAACCAAATTCAAATCAAATAAAAATGAGAATCAAATTAAACTTGCACACAAATGATCATTCAATTTAACATGCATTGATTCATTGGTTTCAAATGGATTAAAATCTGTAGTTCTGACCAGTGTAATCTGTAGTTCTAGGATTCGATTACAAAACGATGAACTAAAAAACTATTGATTAAACAACAAAATTATAAACTCCGATGATGACGAAGAACTTATTCCTACTTCATAATGGTGTACCTGCACAGAAAAATCCATCAACTGATTAATATGGGGAGGTCACAATACTCAAGACAATAACCATTGTTATGCACATGACAGTGATCTATAAAGGTGGGTATCCTAACCAATATGATGTCAATCTATTTACCTGCCCCTGTCCAACATCGACACAACGGCACAAACGTAACTAGTTCATTAATTCATGACCTTGACATATCTCAAGCACAAGATACAAAATGGGTTATACATGGAATCCTAATGTAAGAACGGTAACAGGTATTGCAGGTAAGATTGCAGAGAGGCCCCAAGATTAATAACCAAAAGAACTCATGAACTAAAATATCTCTGGAAGTATATACAAATTCCTTGATTTAGGTACATTCATAAAAATTAGCCTTCAATGTAGTTACTTCAAAGGTGGGAAAATTTCTAGTAATCCTACAACTTAGGCAACCAATACAAACTTTAAGGTTGAATATCACTATTATGAAACTAATCAATCAAGATAGACATTACTCAGTACCTTCTTTGCAACCTGTATTTGAGGCTCTCCGCAATCATATGGATAATACATTTGATGAGAGATGGATTATGGGCTTCAATAATAACCTCCATGGTCAGAAACATCTCATGCATCCTCCAGCCAATTAACAAATGAGTTCCAAAGCTTTCTCAGCATTACACACAATCTTGCTTTCCTGCACATTACACAAACTTAAGCAATCAAGTTATACTATACACAAGTAAAACAACAAACAACAATAAAGTCCCATTTTCAGCTCAATCCACATCTCTTATCAATGACAAACCATAGAAAGGCAAGTTTCATTCAGAAACAAAACTATGTAATAGCCAAAAATAGAGAGTAATTGAAATTACTCTGCAATTCTTCTTAGAACTAACCGAAGATCACAAGATCTCATGGGATAGTTACTCATACCCCTTCATGCCAGCAACCTTTCCTCTCAAATGATGAACCGAGCCCACACTTAACAATCGAGTACCCGCAAAGAAAATTAATTTTTTTAAAATCAATAAAATTAACAAACAAAGACAAGATGACAACTTCTTGTAACTCCATCAAAGCACAATTAGATTATTGAAATTGCTCAAAACCCACCTGTGCATCGAAACAATTCGATGATTTCAATTTGGATGGTATCCATAATTAGTCCTAGTAAAGAGTCTGTTAAGATAAGTCTAGGCTCAACAAGTTTTTTTAGCTGCATCTTGCCGCTGAATTAGTTGTATGCCTGCCAACCTGCAATAATCCATCATCCACTATAGATTTTAAAGCAGGTGGGAACCTCCCATTACTCAAGGGAGTCAAGAATTAAACAAAAAGTTTAAGAATAGGCAAAATCAACAGTAAACAAGACCAGAAAAGAGGAGGAAAAAAAAAAACACAAGTCGCTGGATGGGGACTTCAAACTCACCAATGTAGAACCTCAACAATCGGCTCCCCCGTAATCATGGGGCCAAAATTCTCCCTGAATTATCAAACAATAAAGTTAATGAGCCATCTTACATAAGAAGACTAAGAAAGCAAGAAACAAATATGACAACTGCAATCCAACTGCACTACAGGGAATAGGAGCAAACAAGTGCCATTATTCGTAATGGATTACAAACACTTTAATGTTCAAGATCACAAAGTGGCAATAATTTTAAGACAACTAAAACTTCATGCTTAGACTAGAATGTTCAAGATCACAAAGGACAATAATTTTAAGAGAACTATGAAACTTCATGCTTAGAAATCAGATCCAATAGCTAATTGCACTGCATATGAAATAATGAGATGGTCAAGGGTATCTAACAAGAAATGTAAGCGAGGAAGGCTAGATCTATGAACCCGGTAGATAAGTACCAAATAATCAGAGTAAAGGCTCAAATTTAGTAACAAACGCATCACTAATAAACCTCTCTTTTGTAAAGTCAAATCAAAATAGTCGACTATGGCATAAGAACTACCAAGCATGCCAAGCATATGAGGTCACCAGGATGGTACTGCAGGACATACCACATAAACCATTAAGGATTCATACTGGTCTATCAGATCATGTGTTCGAAAACGTAAAGCCGTATGTATATACACAACCACATCATTAGTCAATATGTCATGAGCATTTAAACCATCAGCAATCTAAACCTTTTAACAAGAGAACTAATTAACAATGCTTCGTCTAAAATGAATTAGACTACATCGACCACCTGCAAAGCTAACAGCACATGGAAGGAATAAACAATGCATGGTCCGAGCAGTTACAAAGAAATCTTGACTATCGCCTCCTGTTGGAATTGAGGCTCCCTTAACCTCAGCCTTATCCTTCATCACTGCGAAAGAATCTACACCTGCAAGCCAATCATTCATTCATCATTACCTTCAGATTACAAATAATATAATAGAAGCGAAATATAGTCTGAGAAGTTACAATAAACTCTTGATTGTGGACACTTATTAAAATTTGAAGGTCCCTTAACCTCAGCCATATAATCCATAGATATTTTTTCCAACACCGAGGAAATCTCCACAGATGCAAGTAAAACACTCTTCATTACTAAAATTTAGCTCTATTGACAGCATGATGAATAACATGGAGTTGAAACTCTTAAACTTGTGTTCTATATAAATCATCACGGCTTCATTTCCTCTCACGAACTGGAATGGGAACCCTGCAAAGCACGTTAGAATATACCTCTTAGTGATAAATATCATGGAAGTATTGTGGCTTCCTACCATAAATATTCATATTACTTCTTTGTTTTCATACACACAACTGACAATACAGTTTTACCAAATCCAAAATAAAAATAAAAATAGAGGTTTTAGGAAACAAGTTATCACCTTCTTTCTTCAAAAGATAGCACCAGCTTCACCTCGAATAACCATATTCTTAACTTCACCAAGGTGTAATCCAGTTGGTAAGAGTCTCAGGCTCATCAAAGTCGCACATAGTTTCATCTACTTCTCCATCCTTAAGCTGCAATCAAAAATCAACACTAAACTAATTAAAAAACGTTAAACTCAAACAAACACACTTAAAACAGAGAGATTTATAAGATACACAACGAATTAACAAAAAGAGATAACAAGGGTTCAAAATAATGGGGTTTTACCTGTGTAAAGAACACCTTCAATCACCAATAAAAATATACAAACACCAAAACCCATAAAGTCTAGGGTTATTATTTTGCAGAAGGAACAATGAACAAATGAAAATCAGGCTAAGGTTTAAAGTTATAAACCTCCATAACCTCATCATCTGCAGCAGAAAAACTATTCTTCCATCTTCATTTCAGAAAATCGAACAAGACCCTTTCCACCTTTTCCATCCATTTCTGAAAAGAAAGATAAATAAAATCAAAAACCAAAACCAAAACCAAAAATTTCAATTAAGAAATCAAGTTCAAATTTAAAAAATTTAAAACAAGAAAAAGTTTAGATACCCATAAAAACTAAACTTGCTGGAACTTATATGAACTCCTTAAAGCTTGGCTGACTGATACTCTACGAACATCAAAACTGGGCAAAATTAGCAGAATTTCACCAGAAGATAAGTGCATACAGTAAGGCAATTATTATGATTTCAATGTTTTTTCAAAAATATGTTCAGCAAAGAAGAAAGTCAATACCTGTAGCCTTCAGCGAAAATTTCTACAAATATAATTTACAGAAACCCTAACCCCCCAAATCAAACCTATAATTACATTTCAAATCTGAAGGATTTTGGATCTAGCGGTTTCCTCTGGAAATAACGATCTATTTCCAATGAAATTAGGGTTTTTATTTTGGCGATATCGATAAATTTCTGGAATATGGTGATTTCGTTTCTCTTTGATAAACAAGATAAAATTAAGGTTTTGAAATTGGGAAAGTTTGGGTTTTACAGAGAGATTATGAGGAGATGAAGAAGATGAAGAAATGGGGTTGGGTTTAGGAGCGAATGAAGAAGATTTAAGATTGAATCTATGGGGTTACTGCCTCCTTCTTCTTGATTCTGAAAACTCAAGATTTGGTTATGAAGTAGATCGAGAGTAAAAGCTCTACTTCGATTTAGTGTGTTAGGGTTTCAGTAAAAAGAAAAGAAGATGGGTGAGCGTGCCTGAATTTCAGTCGAAGGAGGAGAAGATGGGGTGGGGGAGGCGGATAAGGATTAAGATTTAGGTTTCTGATTTAAGTTTTCATTTTCTCTCTCTTCTAACAATAAATAGAAACCCATTGTTACAAAGCAAGAGAGAGTCGATCGACTAGTGTCTTCGACACCCATCTGATTGGTTTCAGAAGATCAAATGGTTAACTTCTTACCACGTGTCACAAACAAGTTCATCGCACGGCTCTCCTTGTTTTAAATTAGGTGGTGCAATTTATCACTTATCACTTACCGAACCATGTGACATCGTAACATAGGGTCCTTATTTTTAGGAAGAAAAATCTAGTAGTTTACGTATATCTTGACGCATATATCACACCAAATCCAAATAGGGTAGTCTAGTCATTTTCACAACAGTATAATATTTATGGCACTTATTTCCAATAAGGGTAATATGGTCATTTTTACAGTTTGTAATTTTTACTTTATTTATTTCCGATAAGGGTAGTCTGGTCATTTTCACAGTCTCTATAATATTTATTGCACTTATTTCCAGTAAGGGTAATATGGTCATTTTCAAAGTGTGTAATATTTACTTTACTTATTTTCGATAAAGGTAGTCTGGTCATTTTCATAGTCTCCATAATATTTATTGCATTTATTTCCAATAAGGGTAATATGGTCATTTTCACAGTCCGTAATATTTAATTTATTTTTTTCAATAAGGGTATTCTGGTCATTTTCACAGTCTCCATAACAATTATTGCACTTATTTCCAATAAGGGTAATATGGTCACAGTCTTCGAAATTTTATTGCACTTATTCTGATAAGGGTAGTCCGGGTCATTTTCACAGTCTTCGGAAGAAGCAGATATTTTTGTTGTGGTTTTGTCGACAAAATCGAGAGAAAAGGTTGGAGAGAGAGATATGTTATAGCATGGATGATAACGAGGTGGGAAATGGAGGGACCCACCTAAGAAAATTAGCACTGATTCAACTAGGTCAAGCGGTCACGGTGTGGGTCGATGACTCGGGGATATAATTGTAATTAAAAATTTTCTAGAACGACCGTTTTTAACGCTCTAACTGGTCTCAAAATTTACTCTATCTAGGACCGCTTTGACTCCTGGCCCACGGTCCGTTGACCGCTATTGAGGGTCGAGGATGTGGGTCATTAAAACCCCCTTCTCCACTAGTGTGCCTTATACTTCATTTCAGCTCATAACCACCTCATCGCCACAAAGACAACAAAGATCTTTACTGTAATCGGTTCCAACTGCATTCACTATTTCAACCATGTCAAGCCAACCAACACCACCAAAGACAAAGAATTTTGGATCGCAACTCCATTGCTTTCGCAGATCGCACATTACTGACTCCAAATCTTGCTCATCATTCACCATTTCAAACCGCAACACTTCTTATTTTGCTCTATTTCACTTGCCAATACAACAACACCTCCATCTCGCTTCATTGCAGCGCCACTTCTATAGTTTCTTCAACAGCTTCCACCAACACCACTGCACTTTGCTTCTTTTTCACCATGAAACCCTTCCCGTCTCGCAACATTCAGCCTTCACACCTCCACCATATTCAATTGCATGCACTCGCAACACCATCCCGTGCCTCGCCAATTCAAGCACTTTCACCAATTGTTGTGTTTTATCTCGCACCTCGCAAAATCAACTCGTTGTCCCGCTTTTCCATTCCGTAAACCCATCTTATTCTTTCCATTCAATAGCAACAGTGAGGTCTGTAATCTTCTTCAATCCAAACCCCAATCGAGTTCAATCCACTCTTGCTTCTTCCCTGGACTTTCATGGCATCAACCTTCATAAATAACAACATCAGCAACAACTCTGTCTCGATGTCACTCTTGAATCCATCATCGACCTTCACATACCCCTTAATTCATCCGATTCAATCCCCATCTCCGATTCATCCTCATCCTGAGCTTCATCACAGCCGATTGAGCAACTTCTTCTCCATCTCTTTCCTCTTCTAGGTCTGTTTCAATTTCTCTCAATTTCAGCTTCATTAGCAGCTCCAACTTCACCAGCTAACTGGCAAAATCATCAGACCCATTGCAGTTCATTTACCAGCTACTCGATCTTCATAGCATCACCGTCTCTATGTTGATTCTCCTCTGCATCTCATCGACGGCAGTTTAACCTCTCAATTTCTCGATCGACACCAGTAAACCCATCACAGATTCTCTATTTCTCGGCCAGAACCAACTCTCCTTTCATCTCATGACCACAGATCTGTTCGATTTGAATCTCAATCTCCTCTTGGTTTTTAATCAGCAGCTCTCAGTCTGAATCGATTCTACGGTCTTCAGATTCGAATCCCCACCATCATCAACATCTCAGCTCAACCATTACATATCAACAGCGCCACCTTCAATTCCATTAATAACGCCATCATCTCTCGCTGAGCACCACCGATCCCTTGATTGAATAAACCCTAACTCTCATTTTCACAGCAGCCGCTTGTTCTTCACAGACCCATCTCCTCAATTGCACGAACTCTAATCAATTTCTCGATTAACACAGCCATGGCTGTGTTTTTCTTACTTTCAGTGAAACTAGTGAATGAGCGGAATGAATCGAGAGATATCTCGATTTCTAGGGTTGTAATGATTTGGGTGGATATTTACACCCCAAATGATAAAGACCAACCCACTCATTAGATAAGGGATACCCTAGTGGACAGCCCCTTAACCTTGGCTGGTTTGTATTTAGTATTCCTCCAAGAGTTACCCTTAACCTCGGGACTCTGGCTCCAGATAGTGCTCGCCCCGAAATGACCTTTTGCCCTTTTTGCTCAAATTGGGTAATTTCTTCTTCTTTTCCTCCGTGTGACTCCAAAGTAGCTACAAAACTCAAAACAAGCATAAAATACATAATTTACAAGAAAAATAGCGAAGAAAGCATAAACAATAGATAGTAAATAGGATGTATTCTACACCCTATCAGGAATATTTAGGTTTTGAGCTCGTTTAGTAGGTGAAAACGGACCGACAGTGAAACTCAGGAAGAATTCATGAGGGATGTTGTGGGCCCGAGGTGGTATAGTCGCGCCCAGTCATCTATTCCCGTTCATGGAGCAAGAAGGAGTCTTCATTTTTTTCAAACTCTAGAATCTCCGTCCGCATGAAAAGAGGTATCGACCCTCTTCTGTTGATCGTCTGGATCGTTCTTTCTTCTGCAGTGTCTCTCCAGTGGATTCCAAAATTTACCAAAACTCCACTGCATTCTTGGGATGAATGGATGAAATATATGCTCGGCAACGATCATGTCAGGGCTAATCTTGGATATTGTTGTTGCGTCGTCGGCCATCCTTGACTTTAGGTTGTTCAATGTCTAGATCCTCTAATTGCGATGATGATATGTTTTAGATGATTGTATGGTAGTGTTTGAGGGTGAAAACAGTTTCTACTGATTTTGGTAATTTCGTGTGTGTGGGTGAGAAACGAATTTAAACCCTAAATAATGTACTGCAAGGGAGTACTTTAGATTCGAGAGATCAACTGCACAAATCCCGCCTAAACCAAAAAATGGCCGTTCCAGACTTGTTTTGGTCACAAAGTGAAGGAGAAGGGTTGGTTTTGGGGAGGGAAGCGAAGAAAGTGTTGAGACTAGAATAGTTGATTCTGGAAGAGTAGTTGTTTAAAAACTTGTATCAGAAAGTGGGAAGCTAACCGATGGAGAGCTAGCAAATGTTTTCTCGATCGTTGTATGCTCCCCGACCCGAACTTGTTGTTCGGTGGAAATAGGTAAGACCCATTTATACAAGTCTGAATGAAACGACTCGGTCTCATTAAGAAATGGAAAATGGGTGAGTAAATGGGAGGAGGTGATAAGTGCATATTTCACATATATTTGGTGTCAATTCCATGCTAGTATTTGTTGGTTTTCCTGCAAATTATTGTATATTACTCTTGTTTTCTCTTATTTGTGTTTTCTTAGGTAAATCATCCAAAAGAAGTGAATTTGCACTTAATTGTGCAAGGAAAGAAGCTAGCTACAAATGGAGAAGGGCCAAAGACCAATTGGAACTCGTTCAAATACAAGATTTCTACTTTTCATTGTGTAGAGGAAGAGAAGATGAAGACAATGGCGAAAGAACGGAGTCATTCTGAGTTCGTATGAAGAAGTTATGAGCAAAACAAGAACTTGGAAGACTAAGGGCTAAATGGTCATTTCAAAGAGAAGTGTTATTGGCATCCTCACTGATCGTTAAGGGGCACTTCCTGTTAAGGGGCAGTCAAGCTCAAAGGAACTGCTAAAGGAAGTTATATCATTTACTATTGGGAAGCCGGAATTCAAAATCCGTTGAAGGCACCCGCCTTCATTACTCGGGGCACTTCGTCTTCACTATTGCAAAATAGAATGCAAAGCGATGGCAGATTGAACTTGATCATCATGATGATCATGATTTTGATGGATTTTAGAAGAAGGTATTTCGGGATCTTATAGACATCATTGGGTAATTGAAGGCGAAAAAAAACATGGGTTGTCGCCTGATTTCGAGTTTTCACCGAGAAACGGTTTCGTTGCCGATGATCAAAATCCCTGATTAAGAGCAAGTGAGAAAGTGGAGCTCGAGGAAGAAGAAGTCTTTGGCAGTAAACGAGATGAAGTTGGATGTGATTGCACGTGCTCGAGTGTGGAGTTATATGAGCAATGGTTGCTCGCTGGAACAACACAGAGATGGAGGAGTTCGAATGGGCTAGCTGTTGGTGCCAGTGATGATCGGCAGGGAGATGATATTCGAGCTGTGAAACATGGCAGCAATGGAGAGGCTGAGTTACGAGTTTGTGTTGTTGTGGTTCAATGGTCGAGCTTGGCAGTGATGATATATCATCGGTGATTGTCATGGGAGTGATGTGTTGATCTCGATGAGTAGAACTCAAGCTGCGGTGGTGATGGCAGAGAATATGGTGTGCTCGGTTTGTATGGAGCTGTGATGACGGCAGAGATGAAGGAGCTGTCAACGAGAGAAGTTTTGCTGTCGCTGTTATTCGAGGGTTAGAGCTGGTTGTTGCCAGAGATGAAGAAATTGATTGACAGAGAAGAGAGCTCGAACAAGAACATGGAAGGAAGAACGGCGATTCCGCCATTGACGTTGGCCGAGCTCGAGGAGAATTGTTAGATAACGTCACCATGGGACCCACTCCTGCTGAGACAGAAGTTCAACAGTCGTACGAATCAGAAGCAGGTGGAGCATGTGGTGGGCCCGTGTTTGCAGTACTTCTGCGCAAGCTTCGACGCGTTAAAGGGATTAGTGATGATTGTGTGTGCGGCGGAGCATCGAAGATGGATAGATAGATGGTGTAGATTAAGACACAAAGGGTTCTCAAAGGATCGAACGGATCATGAGCCGTATGCACGTTATTAGAATACAGCGCGCTACACTCAATTATCAGCAAAGATAGACTCAACCGACTTTGCATCTCTATCTTGACGGGTATTGTGGATCGGCTAGGGTGTTTGAAGCCTATAAATAGCTACCTAAACCAGAAGAGAAATAACTTCTTATTTTATTATTTTTTTAGCTAGAGACAAACTTTTAGGGAGAAAAAAATACATAGAATAGAAGAGAGAAAAGGTTTTATTTCATATTTAGGGTTAACCCCATTAGGGGGAAACCAAGTTATTTTCTTCTTCTTCTTCTATATATATTTTTATGGATTTTAGTAAATACATGTGTAGCTGAATTTTTACTGATTAAGGTATGATTTCAAAGTCCTGGTTTATGAAACTTTAATTCTTTTTACAAATTTATTTTGAGTTTAATTTTCTTGTCGATTGTCTCTATTATTTTTAGTGCCTAAGATTATTACTTTGGGTTGTTCAACGGCCATTTGAATTAACTTGGTAGTAATTCTTCTACTAGTATTGGGGTTGGTGATACGTGTAATAGTCACTCAATTCCATACACAAGTAGTACATCGCAAAAGCCGACAGAGGGATTCGTTAAGCAATTGTGTATAGAGATGACACTAGTAAGGCACCGAGCTTATGCGTCCGATGCTAGGATCAACCTAATTCACAAAACGTAATGCATCCGGTGGGTTACATCTTGAGAGCTTATTCATGGTGGCTCGATGGATAGAATCTGGTAGTTGAGCGCTCCGTATCCAGTGGTAACAGGAATTCCGAGGATAGCAGAGCTTATTGCTATTCTACGGTTGGTGATATAGAAATTCTACAAGAAATAAACTTGTACTTTTATTAAGTTTCTTTCCAGTGACGGCGAATGATTCCTTAATCATCTTTCTTTTATTTTTTATTCTTTTTATTTTTCTTTAAACCAATTCCCCTTCGTTATTTACTTTATTTTATTGATCGAATAACCTATCAATTACAGCTCTGTGGGAACGATCTCTTACTACCGCTATATTACCAGTTAATTAGTGGGAAATATCTTAATTAATTTGTTGTGTAAACGACGCGCATCAGGAGGTAGTCACAGGTAACGTCTGGAATTGATGTTCCATTAGAGTAGGCGTTTCACCATTACTCCTGTATTTACTAACTGCTTCATCCTTATGACACTCTCTTATAACGGGCGTAGTGTACGCCGCACGCTGTAAACCGCCAAACAAATACCCAATGAGCATCCCCCAGTTTTGTGACATGCGTTGATGTCTCGAATGTTTTTATGGAAAACATGTAGCACGTTTATTGTTGTTTGGCAAGTTGAGCTTGGGAGACTTGCGTGGTGACCTTCGACGGTCGAGCTTTTGCATCTTAAGAGGACAGGTAGTCGTTGATTATTTCATGATCAGTATGGATTTAATATGGCCTAGTTTAGGCGCGGCCAAAAGTTAGGGTTTTGGATTTGTGTTTAGGCGCTAACCTTGGACGGATAAGATCTGCACCTTAGATGAAAAGTGACCGTTGATTGTTGCGTGCCTAGATTTTGGCAATCGTAAAGGGTAGGCCGACATGGTATGGGTTAGGAGCGGCAAGGTGGCTGGCATGGCATGCCATTGGCACATGTGGCATGGTCGGCATTCCTTGGCGCAGTTTAGGCGTGGCCAAAACTAGGGTTTTGGGCATTGGGCCAAAGGTTACCATGCGTTGGTTGGCGACCTTGGACGACTAAAATTTGCATCTTAGATGGAAAGATGGTCGTTGATTGTTGCATGCCTTCGTTTGGTAGCCAGCGACATGAAAGCATGGCCGGCATGGCTTTGACATGGAGTGGAGCCCCTGGCAGTGTGCGGCTTTGAAGGGAAGCGCTTGCCGCTTTGTCTAAATTAGGGTTTAGTATGCTGAAACCCTAATTAGCGTCCTTTACTAGAATCGATGTAGAATTCTCATACGGACTCGGATTTTGACTGGGTCCGCCCTCCATGCCGCACGGAAAAGAATTTCCTATCTCCTTCGCGAGAATATTTAGGTTTTGAGGTAGTTCGGGAGGTGAAACAGCCCGAAAGTAAAACTCAGGAAGAATTCAAGAGGGACGGTGGCATGTTTGGTGCGTTTTTGGGAAGCTAGCATGTTTTGGGAAGCTAGCGTATTTTGGGCCAAAGGTTACCATGCGTTGTTTGGCAACCTTGGACGGCTAGGATTTGCACCTAGGATGGAAGGGTGGCCGTTGATCGTCGCACGCCTTCGTTTTGGTAGCCATATATGGAAGGCCAACACGGTATGGCGCGGCAAGGTGCTGGCATGGCATGCCATTGGCAAATGTGGTATAGTCGGCATGCCTCGGCGTGGTTTGGGCGTGGCCAACTAGGGTTTTGGCGTTGGGCCAAAGGTTACCATGCGTTGGTTGGTGACCTTGGACGACTAAGATTTGCATCTTAGATGGGAAGATGGCCGTTGATTGTTGCAGGCCTTTGTTTTGGTAGCCGCATGGGGAAGGCCAACACGGTATGGCACAGCAAGGTGGCTGGCATGCCATTGGCACATGTGGGGCCAAGGGTTTGGCATGGACGGTTTTGCATGATGGGGCCAAGGTGTGGTTGGCTTGGCATGGTGGGGCCAACGGTTTGGCATGCCGTAGGCGCATGGTGCGGCTAGCATGGTTAGGGCCAAGGAAAGGTGCGGTTCGCTTGGCTAGCATGATTGGCATGCCTTGGCGTGGTAGATGTGGCTGGCATGGTTTTCCATTGGCACAGTGGTGCGGCTAGCATGGTTGGCATTCCTTCGCGCGGAGACGTGGCTGGCATGATTTTCCATTGGCACGGTGGTGCGGCTAGCATGGTTGGTATGCCTTGGCGCGGTAGATGTGGCTGGCATGGTTTTCCATTGGCACGGTGGTGCGGCTAGCATGGTCGGCATGCCTTGGCGCGATAGATGTGGCTGGCATGATTTGCCATTGGCACAGTGGTGCGGCTAGCATGGTTGGCATGCCTTGGCGCGGTAGATGTGGCCGGCATGGTTTGCCATTGGCACAGTGGTGTGGGAATTAGGGTTTGGCCTGTCGAAACCCTAATTAGTAAAAAAAAAAAGGTACCCTGGTAATTTTCTCGCAGACATATTAAAGGGTTCAATAAATGCATTCAGTGCAGACATTATTACTTAAATCCTATGACGTCACTGTCCGACTAGGGTTTTACGATTTTAACCTTAAGCTAAAAACCACCATTAACATTAAGTCCCCTGCTTAGCTCGGAACAGGGGCATTGTTGCGAGGTAAGCATAAGATTATGACAGACAAGGACAAAATCGAAACGTATATCATGCGAGATGGTCAGGAAAGTCCGACTAATCTTTTTCGAGAGGTAAAGAGAGTTTGTGCTTCCCGTGTTGGCGGCCTTGCATGAATTATACTGGTGGTACTGCAGGTTAGGATGGAACGGAGCCGCTAGTGTAGATTTGGTGTAAAGGGAAGCTGCTAGCGGTGGTCGGCTTGGACTTGGAGCCGTTAGCACTGGATCGGCTTGGAATGGGAGCCGCAGGTATCGTGCGGCTTGGAAAGGAGTCGTGAGCGTTGGATTGGCTTGGAACGAGCCGTCATCATTGGTTGGCTTGGAATGGGAGCCGCAGGTATCGTGCGGCTTGGAATGGAGCCGTGAGCGTTGGATTGGCTTAGAACGAGCCGTCAGCATTGGTCGACTTGGAATGGGAGCCGCAGGTATCGTGCGGCTTGAAAAGGAGCCGTTAGCACGAGATCGTCTTGGAATGGGAGCCGCTAGCGTAAATTTTGCGTGGGCACTGATCTGTTGGCCTGGCATGGCGTGAGCGTTGGCTTCGGGAAGATAACAACTTGCTTCGGTTCCGTGGGAAGGTGACGCGGCCGGAAGATTACAACTTGCTTGATTTGTGGGGAAGGTGACGAATGGATTCGGGAAGATAACAACTTGCTTCAGTTCCGTGGGAAGGTGACGACTGGCTTAGGGAAGATAACAACTTGCTTCAGTTCCATGGGATAATGACAACTTTGTCTAAATTAGGGTTTAGCATGCCGAACCCCTAATTAGCGCCCCTTACTAGAATCGTTGTAGAATTCTCGTACAAACTCGGATTTTGATGGTCCACCCGTCCATTTTAATCGGAAAAGAATTTCCTATCTTACCTACGCGATAATATTTAGGTTTTGAGCTCGTTTAGGAGGTGAAAATGGCCGACAATGAAACTCAGGAAGAATTCAGGAGGGATGTTGCGGGCCCGGGGTAGCTAGTCGCGCCGAGTCATCTATTCCCGTTCATGGATCAAGAAGGAAACTTTATTCTGTGCAAACTCAAGAAATTTCATCCGTATGAAAAGAGTTATTGACCTTCTTCTATTAATTTCTGTTGCTCGTCCGGATCTGTGCTTTCGTCTGCAGTGTCTTTCCAGTGGATTCCAAAATTTACCAAACTCCATTACATTCTTGGGATGGATGGATGTGGTTTCGTTGTCGGTCCATCCTTGATTTTAGGTTGTTCAGTGCCTGGACCTTCTGATAGCGATGACAGTATATTATGGATGCTTGTATGGTTGAAACCTTCTGGAGCCACTGGATGAAATAGATGATTTGGGAGACGTTTCATTGCCGACGTGCTGCTATCAAGTCTTCAAGGACTTTGTTCCAAGAGACATCCTTTGAACCATCTTCTGAATCTTGGATTATCGTATGAAATGGGATGCGGTGAGCAGTCCCCAGTTATATTTCTGTTAGATCCGATGGCACGGCCGAACATGTGAATGTACCTCTGTGGCGTGCTTTTGGAGTCTTCGATGCACATGTACGGCTTCGTGTGGAGAAATTCCCGCGGCTCTTAAAACTTCGACAGTGATGACGTTGAAATCAGAAATAATCTGGTTGAGGGGGGTGAAAGCGCCCCATGCTGGTAGTCCCCATGTGTAGCCTACTTTCATTGCATTGCCTTGAATCCATGTCCACGGAATTTGATACAAGCTTGTTATACTCTTATGGATGTGACGCTGGGATGCTCAGAATATCACATGGACGAAATACTCTGGATAGTAAAGTGGTAAAAATGAGAGAGTTATGTTGTTTATCGTGGCTCCCTCTACTTCTTCAGGAAAATGTTTCAGCCGTCTCTCAGGGGTTATATCATGAATCTTTGATGGTCATCGGGATGGACTGCGATGAGCAGTCCCCAGTCACACTTTTCTTTAGTTTCTGAAGTTGTTTTTTTTGAGCAGGCTTGGGATCCACCGCGGCCTTGTAAAGTGTTGCGGGCGTCTTCTAGACAGAGAGGTGATGATATTCTTATGCTACACCCTTGAAAAGTAAATGACCTCGTCGTGACTATGACCTTTTGGTTGACTGTGTCTTCTGAGCTTTGATAGTGAAAGGATTCTGTTTAGATCATCAATCCACAAATGTCGTTTACATGTTTCCATCTTTGTAGTGATCGTGCTTTGGTGAATCTCTCGCTGGTATCAACAAACGATCGGCATCGGTTCTCGGCAGCAGATGTGATCGGAAGAGACTACATTTTCATGGGAACAAAGTAGGTTGGCTGGATGCGTAAGCGAGCAAACTGTCCATAAACACGAGCTTTGGCGGGAAGGAGGCGTTGAAGCGGCTTCGGTTCTTGGAGAGGACCTTGAAACTTATAGAGCAAAAAACGCTAAAGCTTCGTCTTCGGATCCTGGAGCAGCTTATGGAGAGAACGCTGAAGCGGAGCAGCTGCTGGAGCGAACGTTAAAACGGAGCGGCAGCTGAAGCGAATGTTGAAGCGGAGAGGCTACGTCAATCAATCAGCGTGTTGTCAAACTGGACACCCTTTAAGCGGACAGTGGTTAGTAGTCCCCAGTTCTATCTATCAATCGTGCTTTCCAAGAGAGGTTGGGGTTTGGGAACGGCTTCCTGACTGGAAACAGCTGCTTTCCTGATACAGTGCGATTGAGGGCTGCAAATATGTCTTGACGTTGTTCCTTGGGTAAATATATAATCTCATATAAATGTTTCATCATAGACTGCACGATTTTGCGGGCGAAGTCCCGAGAAATCATGCATCTCCTGACAGGAAAAGAGTCTTTGTGAACTCAGGGGGGTTTCTGATTTTCTTTGCTTTGATTTTGGAGAAGTCGTTCCTGATCCTTACGTGTGATGAAATTAGATTGCTGATTCCCTTATACTGGGTGTTCAAGAGAAACGCTGGAAGGATGAAAGATACAAGCTGCTGTAAAGATGCAAGCTGTTAGCTCTGGAAGGATGCAAGCTGCTGTAAAGATGCAAGCTGTTAGCGCTGGAAGGATGCAAGCTGTTAGCGCTGGAAAGGATGCAAGCTACTGTAAAGATGCAAGCTGTTAGCGCTGGAAGGATGCAAGATGTTAGCGCTGGAAAAGATGCAAGCGGTTGGCGCTGGAAAGGATTCAAGTTGTTGGCGCTGGAAAGATGCAAGCTGTTAGCGCTCGATCGGCTTGGAATGGGCGCTGGCTTTGCATGGACGCTGGCTTGGATTTGGTATGGCACAGACTGTTGGCTTGGCACGACGCTGGATTGGCATGGACGCTGGCTTGGCGTGGCGCGGACTTGTTCTTGCTGGCCCAGTTGCCTCTTTCCATACGTAGCTCAAACAGGAAATCCTTTCCTTATTCAAGTTCCAAAAAGTGTTATGCTTATGAAAGGGGTTGGCTCCCCTTTTATCTCGTATATTTGTTTTCACATCCTGGTGTTAGCGCTAGCGTGGTAGCGATAAAGTGGGCAAGCATATTCCAGCTATGTACTCCAGCGTTTCTCTTTCAAGTTGTTCTCTTGTTTTCTTGTGTTGGTGCAAACCTTAGCCATAGGTATGCCTTCCATAAATCTATAGAAATATTTTTCTTGTGAACTTCTTATTTTTAGGTTTTTTTTTTTGAAAGGCAAATGAAACGCCTAGTTTATGTTTTTGATTTTTTAGATTTCTTGGGTTGATAGACAAATGTTACCTTGAGGGTTTTGGATTATTCTTCTGGAATGAATCGTTTTGGAATGGATTGTTTTGGGAATGATGTTGTCTTGGTTACGATTGCAAGTGATGCAAATATCCAAGGAAAAGCATGGAACCGTGTGTTGGTAGATGACATGGGGTGAAATATAACATGGCTATCGGTTTTATCATTCCCGTGAAAACTTGAAATAGCAAACCATATATCTTATCTAGGTAAGACTTACTCGGTTTTTCAGACCTCCTGATGAAAAGGGAACCTTCCGGGTGTAAGACCGAGTTTTTATGGGAAGCACCGCCGTGATTGTGGAAAGTCCCCATTCGTCTCATCTGATAATCGAGTCGTCGATCCCTGGTTGGATGATTCGCTTTTAATCTCTAGGCAGTCCCCAGTCATCCCTCGCCGTGTCAAGACTGATAATCGGGTCGTCTGGTAACTGATTCGTCGATTCCTGAGCAGATCGCCTGCTTCTACCATCTTTATGTCTGGGTCGAAGCATGAGATAGATGGTCGAAAATTGATATTGTAACTGAAAGATCAATCTCCCACTATGGTCGCCAATTGTTTGAAGGTGAAAACGGTTTCTGCTGATTTTGGTAATTTCGTGTGTGTGGGTGAGAAACGAATTTAAACCCTAAACAATGTACTGAAAGGGAGTACTTTAGATTCGAGAGATCAATCTGTACAAATCCGGCCTAAACCAAGAAATGGCCGTTCCAGAATTGCTTCGGTCACAAAGTGAAGGAGAAGGGTTGGTTTTGGGGAGGGAAGCGAAGAAAGTGTTGAGACCAGAATAGTTGATTCTGGAAGAGTAGTTGTTTTACGACTTGTATCAGAAAGTGGGAAGCTAACCGATGGAGAGCTAGCAAATGTTTTCTGACTGTTGTATGCTCCTGACCTGAACTTGTTGTTCAGTGGAAATAGGTAAGACCCATTTATACAAGTCGGAATAAAACGTACTCTGATCTCATTAAGAAATGGAAAACAGGTGAGTAAATGAGAGGAGGTAGTCACAGGTAACGCCTGGAATTGATATTCCATTAGAGAAGGCGTTTCACCATTACTCCCTGTATTTACTAACCGCTTCATCCTTATGACACTCTCTTATAACGGGCGTAGTGTATGCCGCACGATGTAAACCGCCAAACCAATACCCAATGAGCATCCCCCAGTTTTGTGACATGCGTTGATGTCTCGAATGTTTTTGTGGAAAACATGTAACACGTTTGCTGTTGTTTGGCAAGTTGAGCTTGGAAGACTTGCGTGCTGACCTTCGACGGTCGAGATTTTGCATCTTAATAGGACAGGTAGCCGTTGATTATTGCATGATCAGTATGGCTTTAATATGGCCTAGTTTAGGCGCGGCCAAAAGTTAGGGTTTTGGCTTTGTTTAGGCGCGACCAAACTAGGTCCAAAGGTTGCCATGCGTTAGCTGGTAACCTTGGACGGCTAAGATCTGCACCTTAGATGAAAAATGGTCGTTGATTGTTGCAGGCCTCCATTTCGGCAACTGTAAAGGGAAGGCCGGCATGGTATGGGTTAGGCGCGGCAAGGTGGCTGGCACGACATGCCATTGGCACATGTGGCATGGTCGGCATTCATTGACGCGGTTTAGGCGTGGCCGAAACTAGGGTTTTGGGCGTTGGGCCAAAGGTTACCATGCGTTGGTTGGCGACTTTGGACGGCTAAGATTTACATCTTAGATGGAAAGAGGGGCGTTGATTGTTGCAGGCCTTCGTTTGGTAGCCAGCGGCATGAAATCATGGCCGGCATGGCTTTGAGATAGAGTGGAGCCATTGGCAGTGTGCGCCTTGGAAGGGAAGCGCTTGCGGCTTTGTGTAAATTAGGGTTTAGTATGCTGAAAGCCTAATTAGCGCCCTTTACTAGAATCGATGTAGAATTCTCATACAGACTCAGATTTTGATGGTCCGCCCATCCATTCAGCACGGAAAAGAATTTCCTATCTCCCTCAACGGGAATATTTAGGTTTTGAGCTCATTCGGGAGGTTAAAACAGCCCGAAAGTAAAACTAAGGAAGAATTCAAGAGGGACGGTGGCATGTTTGGTGCGTTTTTGGGAAGCTAGCATGTTTTTGGGAAGCTAGCGTGTTTTGGTCCAAAGGTTACCATGCGTTGTTTGGCAACCTTGGACGACACCTAGGATGGACGGGTGGCCGTTGATTTTCGCACACCTTCGTTTTGGTAGCCGTATAGGGAAGGCCAACACGGTATGGCGCGGCAAGGTGGCTGGCATGGCATGCCATTGGTACATGTGGCATGGTCGGCATGCCTTGGCGATGTTTGGGCTTGGCCAAAACTAGGGTTTTGGCGTTGGGCCAAAGGTTACCATGCGTTGGTTGGTGACCTTGGACGGCTAAGATTTGCATCTTAGATGGGAAGATGGTCGTTGATTATTGCAGGCCTTTGTTTTGGTAGTCGCATGATGAAGGCCAACACGGTATGGCACGGCAAGGTAGCTGACATGCCATTGGCATATGTGGGGCCAAGGGTTTGGCATGGACGGTTTGGCATGATGGGGCCAAGGTGTGGTTGGCTTGGCATGGTGGGGCCAAGGGTTTGGCATGTCGTAGGTGCATGGTGCGGCTAGCATGGTTAGGGCCAAGGAAAGGTGTGGTTGGCTTGGCTAGCATGATTGGCATGCCTTGGCGTGGTAGATTTGGCTGGCATGGTTTGCCATTGGCACAGTGGTGCGGCTAGAATAGTTGGCCTGCCTTGGCGCGGTAGACGTGGCTGGCATGGTTTTCCATTGGCACGGTGGTGCGGCTAGCATGGTTGGCATGCCTTGGCGCGGTAGATGTAGCTGGCATGGTTTGCCATTGGCACGGTGGTGCGGCTAGCATGGTCGTCATGCCTTGGCGCTGTAGATATGGCTGGCATGATTTGCCATTGGCATATTGGTGCGGCTAGCATGGTTGGCATGCCTTAGCGCAGTAGATGTGGCTGGCATGGTTTGCCATTGGCACAGTGGTGCGACAGGCATGGTTGGCATGCCTTGGCGCGATAGATGTGGCTGGCATGGTTTGACATTGGCACAATGGTGTGGGAATTAGGGTTTGGCCTGTCGAAACCCTAATTAGTAAAAAAAAGGTACCCCGGTAATTTTCTCGCAGACATATTGAAGGGTTCAATAAATACATTCAGTGGAGACATTATTACTCAAATCCTGTGACGTCACTGTCCGATTAGGGTTTTTGGATTTTAACCTTAAGCTAAAACTACCATCAACATGTAGAAATCTTCCGAAAACAAAATTTGAAATAGATGAGTTGGGAGACATTCTGTCGTCGTTGTGATGCTATCAAGTCTTCAAGGACTTTGTTCCAAGAGACATCCTTCGAACCGCCTTTCCGAATCTTGGACTATCATATGGAATGGGACGCGGAGAACAGTCCCCAGTTATATTCTTTTAGATCCGATGGCATGGACGAATATGTGAATATATCTTTGTGGCGTGCTTTTGGAGTCTTCGATGCACATGTACGGTTTCATGTTGAGAAATTCTTGCGGCTCGTAAAACTTCGGCAGTGACGATATTGAAATCAGAAATAACCAGGTTGAGGGGAGTGAAGGCTTCCCATGATTTGTAGTCCCCATTTGTAGCCTACTTTCATTGCATCGCCTTGAATCCATGTCCACGAGATTTGATACAAGCTTATTGTACTCTTCTGGATGTGACGTTGGGATGCACATGGACGAAATATTCTGGATAGCGGAGAAGTAGGAATGAGAGAGTTATGTTGTTTATCGTGGCTCCCTATGCTTCTTCAGGAAAATGTTTCAGCCGTATCTCTGGGGTTATCTCATGAATCTTTGATGGTCATCGAGATGGACTGCGATGATCAGTCCCCGGTCGCACTTTTCTTTAGTTACTGAAGTTGTTTCTTCTGAGTAGGCTTGGGATCCACCGCGGCCTCGTAAAGTGTTGCAGGCGTCTTCTAGACAGAGAGGTGATGATATTCTTACGCTGCACGCTTGAAGAGTAAATGACCTCGTCGTGACTATGACCTTTTGGTTGACCATGTCTTCCGATCTTTGACAGTGAAGGGATTCCGTGTATATCCTCAGTCCCCAAGTATGGTTTACATGTTTTCATCTTTGTAGCGATTGCTGCTGCGGTGAAGCTCTGGCTGGTGTCAACAAATGAGTGGCAACAGTTCTTGGTAGCAGATGTAATCAGAAGAGACTACATTGTCGTGGTAACAAAGTAGGTTGGTTGGAATTGTATGGGCATCCATGGAAGTAAAAGGATTGGCTGGATGCATAAGCGAGCAAACTGTCCATGATCATGAATTTTGGCGGGATGGATTAAAAGGCGGTCATGACTACGAAGATTGGCTGACTGCGATCATGATCCTTGACATGGGGATCGTGGTGGTACGACCCTTTGCAGGAAGGAGTGGCGGCCACGGTATGATCCTTGGCAGGAGGAAGCGGCGTTGAAGCGACTTCGGATCTTAGAGATGATGTTGAAACTTAAGAAGCCAGATGCTGAAGCTTCGGCTTCGGATCCTAGAGCAGCTTATGGAGAGAATGCTGAAGCGGAACGGCTACTGGAGCGAACGTTAAAGTGGAGCGGCTGTTGAAGTGAACGTTGAAGCGGAGCCGCTGCTGGAGGACGTTGAAGCGGAGAGACTGCGTCACTCAGTGTGCTGTCAAACTGGACACCCTTCAAGCGAACAGTGGTTAGGGGTCCCCAGTTCTATCTATCGTGCTTTCCAAGAGAAGTAGGGTTTGGGAACGGCTTCCTGGCTGGAAATAGCTGGTTTCCTGACGTAGCGCGGTTGAGGGATGCAAATATGTCTTGACGTTGCGCCTTGGGAAAATATAGAATCTCTCATAAATGTTTCATCATAGACTGCACGATTTTGTGGGCGAAGTCCCCAGAAATCATGCATCTCCTGAAAGGAAGAGAGTCTTTGTGAACTCAGGGGGGTTGCTGATCTCCTTGCCTTGATTTTGAAGAAGTCGTTCTTGCTCTCTACGTGTGATGAAATTGGATTGATGGTTCCCTTCCACTGAGCGTTCAAGAGCAATGCTGGAAGGATGCAAGCTGCTGGTGCTGAGAAGATGCAAGTTGTTAGCGCTGGATCGGCTCGGAATGGGCGCTGGATTGTCGTGGATGTTGGCTTGGCACGTCGCTGGCTCGGCGTGAATGCTGGCCTGGAGTGGGCGCTGGCTTGGCATGGCACGGTAGCAGTAAGGTGGGAAAGCATATTCCAGGTATGTACTCCATCGTTTCTCTTTCAATTTGTTTTCTTGTTTTACTTGTGTTGGTGCAAACCCTCGCCATAGGTATGCCTTCCATAAATCTGTAGAAATATTGTTCTTCTCTTCGAATATCACCGTGGTAGCGTCGGCTACCTCATGAATAGTAACTAGTTATCGTTATTATGCAAAGTAGGTACGTACGGGTATGTGACAGATTCCACGAAGAACTGGGTGTTAGGGTTTCTCTGAGATCCAAAAGTTGCAGGCCAAGGTGACCGAAGGTCCTTCTGCGGACGTGCCCAAACAAGAAGCGGGGGTCGAAAGGCTATCCAAAGAGTTGGAGCTGAATAGGCGGTCCTCCAATGACGAAGGATGCCTTCTTCGAGAAGAGCAAAACACCGTTGAATGGCTTCCTTTGAAATGCACTTCAGTCTTCTGAAATTCTTCTGTTTCGTTTTTTTTTTTTTTTTAAAGGCAAATGAAACAACTGGCTTATGTTTTTGATTTTCTGGATTTTTGGGTTGATAGACAAGTGTTACCTATGAGGGTTTTGGATTATTTATTCGGGATGAACTGTTTTAGGATGATGCCGTTTTTGGTTATGATTGTAAGTGACACAAACATCCCAGGGAAGATATGGAACCGTGAACGTTGCGTGTCGGTAGATGACATGGGATGAAACACAACATGACTATCGGTTTTATCGTTCCTGTGAAAACTTGAAATAGTAAACCACGTATTTTGTCTAGGCAAGACTTACTCGGTTTTTTGGATCTGCTAACGAAAAATGAGTCAGGTGCAAGTCCGAGTTTTGTGGGAAGTACCGCGATTGTAGAAAGTCCCCGGTCATTCCTGAGTCACTTGCTAATCGAGTCGTCGATCCATGGGCGGATCATTTTCTTTTAACGTCTGGAAAGTCCCCAGTCGCCCCTTTCCGTGTCACGACAGGTAATTGGGTCATCTGGTAACTGAGTCGTCGATCCCTGAGCGGATCGTATCGGGCCGTCTGGCAGCTGAGTCGTCGATCCCTGAGCGGATCTTTTTCCTCTACCGTCCTGACGTCTAGGTCGAAGTATGAGATCGATGATTGAAAATTGACATTGTAACCGAAAGATCAATCTCCCACTGTGGTCGCCAATTGTTTGAGGGTGAAAACGGTTTCTGCTGATTTTGGTAATTTCGGGTGTGTGGGTGAGAAAAGAATTTAAACCCTAAATAATGTACTGCAAGGGAGTACTTTAGATTCGAGAGATCAATCTGTACAAATCCGGCCTAAACCAAGGAATGGCCGTTCCATACTTGCTTCGGTCACAAAGTGAAGGAGAAGGGTTGGTTTTGTGGAGGAAAGCGAAGAAAGTGTTGAGACCAGAATATTTGATTCTGGAAGAGTAGTTGTTTTACGACTTGTATCAGAAAGTGGGAAGCTAACATATGGAGAGCTAGCAAATGTTTTCTGAGTGTTGTATGCTTCTGACCTGAACTTGTTGTTTGGTGGAAATAGGTAAGACCCATTTATACAAGTCGGAATAAAACGTACTCTGGTCTCATTAAGAAATGGAAAACGGGTGAGTAAATGGGAGGAGGTAGTCACAGGTAACGCCTGGAATTGATGTTCCATTAAAGAAGGCGTTTCACCATTACTCCCTGTATTTACTAACCGCTTCATACTTATGACACTCTCTTATAACGGGCGTAGTGTACGCCGCACGCTTTAAACCGCCAAACCAATACCCAATGAGCATCCCCCAGTTTTGTGACATGCGTTGATGTCTCGAATGTTTTTGTGGAAAACATGTAGCACGTTTGCTGTTGTCTGGGAAGTTGAGCTTGGGAGACTTGCGTGGTGACCTTCGACGGTCTAGATTTTGCATCTTAAGAGGATAGGCAGACGTTGATTATTTCATGATCAGTATGGCTTTAATATGGCCTAGTTTAGGCGAGACAAAAAGTTAGGGTTTTGGCTTTGTTTAGGCGCGACCAAACTAGGGCCAAAGGTTGCCATGCGTTAGTTGGTAACCTTGGACGGCTAAGATCTGCACCTTAGATGAAAAGTGGTCGTTGATTGTTGCAGGCCTCCGTTTTGGCAACTTTAAAGGGAAGGCCGACATGGTATGGGTTAGGCGAGGCAAGGTGGTTGGAACGGCATGCCATTGGCACATGTGGCATGGTCGGCATGCCTTGGCGCGGTTTAGGCGTGGCCAAAACTAGGGTTTTGGGCGTTGGGCAAAAGGTTACCATGTGTTGGTTGGCGACCTTGGACGACTAAGATTTGCATCTTAGATGGAAAGATGGCCGTTGATTGTTGCAGGCCTTCATTTGGTAGCCAGCGGCATGAAAGCATGGCCGGCATGACTTTTACATGGAGTGGAGCCACTGGTAGTGTGCGGATTGGAAGGGTAGCGCTTGCGGCTATTTCTAAATTAGGGTTTAGTATGCTGAAACCCTAGTTAGCGCCCTTTACTAGATATGATGTAGAATTCTCATACGGACTCGGATTGTGTTTGTCCGCCCCTCCATTATGCACGGAAAAGAATTTCCTATCTCCCAACGCGGGAATATTTAGGTTTTGAGCTCGTTCGGGAGGTGAAAATATCCCGAAAGTAAAACTCAGGAAGAATTCAAGAGGGACGGTGGCATGTTTGGTGCGTTTTTTGGAAGCTAGCATGTTTTGGGAAGCTAGCAAGTTTTGGGAAGCTAGCAAGTTTTGGGAAGCTAACGTGTTTTGGGCCAAAGGTTACCATGCATTGTTTGGCAACCTTGGACGTCTAGGATTTGCACCTACGATGGAAGGGTGTCCGTTGATCGTCGCACGTCTTCGTTTTGGTAGCCGTATAGGGAAGGCCAACACGGTATGGCGCGCAAGGTGGCTGGAACGGCATGCCATTGGCACATGTGGCATGGTCAGGATGCCTTGGCGTGGTTTTGGCGTTGGGCCAAAGGTTACCATGCGTTGGTTGGTGACCTTGGACGGCTAAGATTTGGATCTTAGATGGGAAGATGGTCGTTGATTGTTGCAGGCCTTTGTTTTGGTAGCCGCATGGGGAAGGCCAACACGGTATGGTGCGGCAAGGTGGCTGGCATGCCATTGGCACATGTGGGGCCAAGGGTTTGGCATGGATGGTTTGGCATAATGGGGCCAAGGTGTGGTTGGCTTGGCATGGTGGGGCCAAGGGTTTGGCATGCCGTAGGCGCATGGTGCGGCTAGCATGGTTAGGGCCAAGGAAAGGTGCGGTTGGCTTGGATAGCATGATTGGCATGCCTTGGCATGGTAGATGTGGCTGGCATGGTTTTTCCATTGGCACAGTGGTGCGGCTTGCAGGGTTGGCATGCCTTGGCGCGGTAGATGTGGCTGGCATGGTTTGCCATTGGCACAGTGGTGCGGCTAGTATGGTTGGCATGTCTTAACGCGGTAGATGTGGCTGGCATGGTTAGGGTCAAGGAAAGGTGCGGTTGGCCCTAACCGGTATGGTCCAAGGAATTTCGAAATAAATTGAGAATCTTTTAATTAAGGTTTTTAGTTTTATATGCTTTTAATTTCCAGCAATTAAAACGCATATCTTTAGTAAATAAAAATTGGTAATGTGCATTTACTAATTGGAGATTTTCTACTGAGATTTCGATCAATATTTGGACAAAGCATTTCCAGGAATTATGGAAACCGAATTTGGAAATATATTGCATACTTGAGAATATTTTCGGTTTTGGAAATTCCTTGGTGTCCAAACTTCCTTGATCTATAAATATTGAAGTTTGCATTACCAGCAAACTAATCCTCAGAGCCAGCAAAAGTACCTAGTTGTGTTGTGATGCGTGTCGTAGGTGCAATCAAATTAATTAATATTTCCACTCAATTAAAAATAATATAATGGAAGTCAAGTTCGTTCCCACGAGGAGCAAGAGATTCTAGTTGTAAAAATTGTCACAAAAGGGGGGTGTAAAAAGCAAAAGAAAATAAACAAAGCAATTAAAAGATAAAGTTGAAAGCAATAAGAGAGACAAGACCAAGGAATCCTTCTTCGTTACGAAACAATGAATCAAGTTATGTTCTTTTCTACTTGTTATTAGTCACAAATTATCACCAACCGTAGGTAAAGCAGCTAGATCAGTGCTAAACCCCTAAATCCCTTATATCTTGGGACACCAAGTTCTCGACTCACCGGATTCTATTTACCAAACCACCTAGTAGTAGATCACTCTAGATGTAATTTAAATAAACGCATTAAGATTTATGAACTTATTAGGTCAATATTAGTAGTTGGACTCTTAGATCAAGGTCTACTTGCTAACGTTGTTTTCACACACAATTGCTCCACGTAATCCCTCCGCAAGAGTCTCGTGTTTGCTACTTATGTAAAGAGTCAAGAAACAATTACTTATCCCCTAACTTTCACTAGCTTTAGATCAAATTAACAAATCAATTTAGCGTGCACTCTAAACAATCTATCAATCAATCATGAATGTCATTAAGATCATTCCTATTAGTAAAAACAAACGATGATTATGTGAAAAACTTCAAGATAGAATTAAAACAAAATTCAAATCATGTATTAAGAACTAGGAATTCATCCTCAATCAATAATAAAATTAGCTACTCATGCTAAAAGTTCACACAAAGAATAAGAAAAGAAAAGTATTGTGTGTGTAGAGAGGTGTGTAAAAGATGTAGAAAACTTCTCTATTTATAGGCTTCAATATTCTCCAAATCTTCTAAGGAATAGAATCCTTTTCCTTTAGCAATTCAATTTCCAAATCCAAGCCTTTCTCAACTCTTCCACCTTCTCTTTCCAAATTTGAGCCCAATTCTCCATCCAATTCCTAGTCCAAGTCTTCACACCCATGAGAGAAGTCCATAGAAAATTCCGGAATTTTTGGCTCATAGGAAAACTGGTATTATGGTTTTAATCCGGCTAGGAATAGTCGCCCGAAAGTTGTCGCGGTGATGGAATATTCCGTCCAAGATTCTCGTATCAGTTAGGGTCAAACTAACAATCAACCGTTAGTCAATGGTCAAAGGGAAGGAGAGTCGGACTCGAGTTAGCTTCGACTCGCCTAATCGGGCTTACTTTCGAGTGAGTCACCGCTTACTCGGTGACTTGATCTAATTCAGCTAACCGGAATCGGCCACCGAACTCGGTTGGGATCGGTCTTCGGCGGCTGCGAGTTGACTCGCAGGCAGGGAAATTTGGCCGAGTTTCTACTGACACAGGACTTCCCTGGCCGTTGTTTTGAGCCATTCTTTTCCTGCTCTTCTCCGTATATCCTAGCATACATCTATTCTTCTCATTACCCAATTATCGTCGCCGCAATATCAACTCAGTCAACATCTCCATTTTCAACTCACGAATAGCGATATGAATTCTTTCGCTTTGTTCTCAAACAATTCATACCGGCATCACCAGTTGTGTCCTGCCTCATACTCTTAGCAGCTGTGCCCTTGAGCTCTGCCTCATACCAACAATTCCTTCATATACTCATATCCTCATTCAATTCAAACAACAGCAGCACTAGCATCCTTTCTGTTCAGCTCAACCCAATCACACAGCCACATACCCATCTGCTACTCTGTCTAATTTCTCAACTCGATTCACACATCGACTTCAATTCCATCTTCTTCCATCTCTGAAACCGGCAATACCCATCTTCAATTTCATCTCTAATTTCAACTCAAACCCCTTTTGTTCTGCATCAAACTGCAACAGCATCGAACCCTGATTCTCTGATTCTCTGATTTCTTGAACCTCAGACGCCACCCTTCTCTCCACGACACCGATTTACTTAAACCCATTCTCTACTTACATCTCAAGAACATCGATTTCTTCTTCTCAACTTGTTTTTCATATCAGCTCTCGGTCCAACGAAATCAATACATACCCCATCTCAGTTTTGACTTCTTCTCATCTCATTTTCCTCCGTCTCGCTTCTCTTTCTTTCTCCATTATCGATTAGGTCCAAACCCCATCTCTACTTTGTTCTTGATCTCCTTCACAATTCCACTCGATCCCCTGAGACCCAACAGCAAACCCATACCTTCCGAGCTGCTTCAATCCCACAGATCCCCTCAAATCGAACCCATCTCTTAATTCTTTCATTTCTGGTCGATTTCTTCTTCCGGGGTTTTCTGATTCTTCTCTCGACCTGATACAGCATCTCTACTTCTCTCAATCTTTTACTCTGTATGGATTTCCAATTCTCGATCTCGATCTCGATCTGTTCTACTGGTTTCAAAATAGCAGCAACTCGTTCTCTCTCTCTCTCGATTAACAGCAGCAGCCATGGCTGCTTCTCACTTTCAGGTGTTGAAGAAAACGAGTAAACTGATTGAGAAAGAGAAATTTAGGGTTGTGTAATAATTTGGGTGGATGGTTACACCCAGGGATAGAGACCACCACACTTATTAGATAAGGGGTACCCGATGACAACCCCTTAGCCTTGACTGGGCTCGGCTTTAGTACTCCTCCAAATTGGGTTGCCCCTTAACCTCCACTGGCTCCATATATCAATCGCCCGTAAAATGACCTTTTTGCCCTTTTGGCTCAAATTGGGTGATTTCTTCTTCTTTTCCTCCGTGCGACTCCAAAGTAGCTATAAAACTCAAAACAAGTGTAAAATACATAATTTACAAGAGAAAAAGCAAAGAAAGCATAAACTACTAGATAGTAAACATGGTGTATTCTACACCTATCATGTTGTTACTGGTGGAGCCGCCTATTCGGAGAGGAAAGTAACCTAATTAGGCGAAATCTCTTACGGCGGCTCGGTTTAAAGACTTCTTTGGGATTGGGAAGCTCTATTAGTACCGTTGGTGGGAAACTAGATAATTGCAGTTTATTATTAGTTTTTTATTGATTTGATTAACTAACGGTTGTTGAACTTTGATTTCACCTAGTTTGTTTATGCTTGAGAATCTTCTCTTCTGATATAAGATTCACTCAAACTTGATCGAAGTTTCGACGGGAATCTTTAGATTGTTTGTAGATCTAAAGACGTCTTGTGATAATCCATTGTTAACAGACTCCGTTCTGTGTGTGATTGATCACAAGAGATTCAAGTTGATTGTGAGCAGGTGTTTATTGAAGATCTAAGAAGATTTGAAGACGAAGTAGATTTCTGATTTGGGTTCATAATCTTTGGTTTGCACAATACTTGTTTTGGCTGTAAAAGGATCCAACTATAACCGGTTTATCTTTGTGATAGATTTGATTGACTAGTTGAGTAGATCGGCATCAATACGTTTCTTTGTGATTCAAAGTATTGATTGAAAAATCTTAACAATTACTTTGGTAATTGTTGATAAGATAGATCTAAGGACCTGACAAAGGAGTTTATTGGGATAAACGAAAGAGCCATTTTTCGAAGTCATATCACTTGATTGAAAAGATTTGTTACCGAACATATTTGTTGTTCCTTTCCTGTTTGGAATACGAACTAAAGGAATTGGTCCAAGTGCGTGACTTATTTACAAGTTGGAGGTGCAGGGATACAGACGGAACTAGGTGAACTATAGGTTTAGTTGCTTGGTCTCAACTATACGAATTGGTTTAGATTTTTTATAGTGGCTTAATCCTGAGAGTATTCAATTCTGGACAAGGTCCTGGGGTTATTCTGCATTTGCGGTTTCCTCGTTAAGAAAATCTTGTTGTGTCTTTTACTTTTCTATTTCCGCAATTATAATTGTTTTATTATAATTAAAAGTAAAATACACAAACGTTAATTCCTATTTACTTGATAGCAATCCTACTGTGTTTGGTTAAGTCCGAACCTTTTATCAAGTAAACATACTTCGTTTTTGTATTGTCTCGATCTTAATCCATAGTCAATCACACTAGTTATCTTGTTGTCATATTTTCTCGATCTCGTATCCATAGACGATCACACGAAGTGTGAACCGATTAGTTGTATTATCTCGATTCAGTCCATAGACAATCACTTCCGGAGAAAGCACTTATAGGTGGAATTTTTTTAGATTGAGGTATATTTGGGTACCCTCGTCTTTTCAATTGGTATCAGAGCAGGCAAACACAAATATATCTAACAATCTGTGTTTGGTGCGATCCAACCTATAAGAAAATGAATCTTTTGAATGATTCAGTTAACGTACCACCAAGATTTAATGGGACAAACTACCCATTATGGAAATCTGCTATGAAAGCTTTTCTTCAATCCAGAGATTTTAATAATTGGTTATTAATCGAAGACGGATATCAACAACCGATGGATTATTCGGAAACAGAGTTCAAACGCTTAGCGTTTTATACTCATGAAGAAAGGATTCTTGCAAAGCAGAATTCAAATGGCTTGATTGCCATCATACATGCAGTTAGTCATGATCTTCTACATCATGTGCTGACTTGTAGAACTTCTAAAGAAACATGGGATATTCTTGAGACTATATTTGAGGGATATGATTCGAAAAAAGAAGCTAGTCTTTTTTTTCATCTGAATGGGAAAACCTCAACATGGATGATAACGATACTTTCGAGGAGTTTAACTCTAAACTTTCTGAGATTGTTAATGCATCTTTTTTCCTTGGAAAGGCCATACCTGAAAAGGAAATAGTATGCAAAATTCTCAGATCATTACCATCCAAATACTAGTCTAAGAAACATGCCATAATAGTAGCAAATGATCTCTCTATACTTTCTCGAAGCTCTCTTATAGGAAAGTTAAAGATCTTTGATAGAGAAATTATGCTAAAAAATCAAAATGAGAAATATTGCCAAGAGGACAAGGTACCTGTTGAAAAAGAGCTTGACTCAACTATTGTGCTCCTAGCGCAACGAATTAAGGACATCTTATCTATTGATAAACGTGTTCCTGATACATTATCGTTTTTCCATAAAAGGGGTAATGATGAAGTACAATGCTTCAAGTGCCGTAGATTCGGACATATGGAAAAACCTTGTCCCAGCAGAAGAACTCAGAAGTGAAACAAGGTGTATGTCTCCACTCTTGATGATATTCCGGAGAAAGATTCCAATGAAGAAATATCTAATTGTAATGCACTTCTTGCCAACTCTAATAGTGATGAATCCTGTGAGTCTAATCAACTCCAAAAAAGTCTTGAGTTGGGAATTAAGGAAAATAAAAGGTTAAGCCTGGTACTTGAAAACCTTTTGAAATTCCTATTAGATAAAACCTGTAAGGTAAAATCTGAACAAGAAAAATTGGGTGAAAAACCTAGAGAATCGGAAACTAGTTTCTCTGATAATATGATAAGTTCTTCATATGGAAGAAATAGCCACACTGCAATTTTCCTTGGAAATAAGTTTATCAAGGCTCTTCGCAAGGGGATAAAGATTTTGAAGGATGGTAAGTTTATGGGATATCAAAAGGAAATTGCAAACTCTTGCAATTACAAGAGAAAGAAAGAACATAATGAAACACGGTCTATTGTGTTTATAAGTCATCCTAAGGATGTCTTTGTTACCTATGGTGAGAATAATTATCATCTCAATACACACTGATTGTGTTGATAAATGCATCCTCACTTGTTGCCCAAAATTCTGATTGTGAGGAAGCATAAATCTGGGCAGGTTGTTCATGTATGTTTCTTAAGTGAAATATAATGGATATCTTTTATTTTTGGGAAAAATATATTCGGTTTTCATTAACTAAAGTATCCCTTGATTTTCTCCCATCTTATATACCTTATTCTTGTCCAAAAGAAGTTTTGTGTCAATGCAAAAATCGGTAAAAGAAGGATCATCTCTTGATGCTTTAGAACTCTGCGCATCAGTTGTGACTGAAACTCATGATATCTCTCTTTATGATAATTCTAAAGATTCTTTAAGAAAACAGATTCTTACTGTTAAAGGTTGCATTAGATATCATAAGCTGATGATAAAGGATTCAAAAGAAGTACTAGCTAATCTTCATTCTCAACTGTTTGAGATGAACAAATAATCTACTGAAAAGGGAAGTGCTCAGAAGAATTTGAATCTAGTTTTTGAAAGAAATCTTCACAAAAATTGAGAAAGAGAATAGACATCAGTTTTTGATTTATTTCAATAATTGTATAAGGTCTATTATGAATAAAACTATCTTATTATGAATAAAACTATTGGTTTATAATTTTTCTTGTGATAGTTTTTTGATTACATAGCCTGTGCTTGAATGCTTTATCTTATTGCTATGTATGTTTATGGGATGTTTGATTTCGGTTTTCCTGACTTTAATATTCGATCTCATATGTTGTGAACCCTTATGGTTTGGGTGACTTTTTGGTTTAGCAGGATTAAGTTCTAGCCCATGTTGGTAGGCTTTATCAAAATATCATGAGGGGTTCTGATTGAAACAATATGTGAAAAAGTCACAATATGTTGAATCGTTTGGTTTAGCATAAAAGCATATGTGTTTCGGGGTTTCAACTTTTGTATTGCATAAGTTAAAACCGGTTTTCAACCTTTCTCTGGTAAAAGTTGGTTGTTATTGTTCTTTTATCTTGCAAGAGGATGACAACATAGTGATATTTTGGTATCAATTCTCCCTGGGAAGATGCAAACATTAATGGAGAAGAGGATGCGCAACTTGAGGTAACAACTTTGCTAGTTAATCTTTTTCCTGTTTAAGAAAAGCCTGAGTTTATTGGATATATTTATTTCTTTTGCTTAACAAAATTTTGGTACAATTGATGTTTATTTCATTATTTGTGTATGGATGTGTGTGTGATTCAGTTATTTCCGGTTAAGGAAAACTATTGTTATCTTGCTTTATTGTTTGGTATCAATCGTTTAGGCTTACAAAATTTTCGGTGTAATTGCGGTGCTTTAATGTCTATGTTGTTTCAATTGCTTCCGGTTGAGGTAAATAATTATGCAAGTTGATTTATTTGGTTTGTATGAATTGTTTATGGATTAACGAAAGAAAAGGTTTTCGTGATGAATTGTTTAGTCCAATTTGATTCCAAATAAGAGAAACTAAGTTAATTCTGATCTTAGTTAGACTTATCAAAGTGGAGGTTTCGGGTTATTCAAGTCTAATCGAATGCCTTAAAAAGAAATGCTAGTTAACTAACCTAGTACTCATCTTGTTTAAAAGTGAAAAGTCTAAGTTATATGGATAATTAGAACCTGATGAGAAAAATAAAGTTAATTTTGATCTTTATCTTAGTCTTATCGAACAAGCGATTGTATTTGTGCAATCGGTTTAGCAAAGGAACTAAGGTGCTTAGTCGATTTTTTGGTTTGCTAAACTATTAGGGAAAATTTCTTCGTGCAATTGTTTCCTTGGTAACATATGAAAACAAAATTACTTTGTAGTTTCGTTTTGATATTGGTTATCAAAAATGGTGTGTGGAACCCTCGTGCTTAACTCTTATATGTTGCAAGTCTTTTGAGATTTGTAAGATCCTTTCGGTTTGTCTTTTATTTGCTCGTACCTTTGTCATTTTGTGACAAAAAGGGTGAGAAATATATGGAGTAAACAAGTGATATTGATATTGATTTGTATTGATTTGGTATCACTAAGGGAAATGACATTGGTGCTTAAACGTTATATCTAACGAAAGAGTAAAGCATAGACTAGGGGGGGTAGCATATCATATTAATACTTGTAGTTACATGGACCACAAAGGGAATAACAAAGAAGTGCGGATTGAAAATCTACCTATCTTACCTTTATGGGGAGTATTATCTTTGTTATTATAATGTCAACAACGACATTTATGGATTGAATGTATACAGGTTATTATGCTGTTGAATTTGGGAATCAAGCGTATGTGTAATGAATTCTTGTAATTTTTTTATCCATATGATGTAAGAGTTTTGTCACTAAAATTGACAAATGGGGAGATTGTTAGATCATAGCTCGGTTGAACCCACCAAGCGTTGGTATGTCAAGTTTGGTTGTCATATTTTAGTGAACCAAAACTCATTTAAAGAGTCGCTTGATTATTTACTAGAGTCAACTTCATATAGGTTAGCTTGAAAGTATTAGGATATGAGACATTACAAGTATTATGTAAAGACTTGAAGAATGTGAAGAAGTAAGGAGCTACAACGACGACATCACCCTTCCACTTGAGGTTAGTAATATTTGACTTGAACTGTTTCATTCCCTAACGTATCTTTCAAGTCGTGCATATTGAAAACATAACTGCGAGGCTATGAATGATTATACTCTAGTTAGACATAGTATTAAGGAATACAATACGAAGATAACGCTTATCTTTTGAACTTCGTATATAAGACATCGGCATAATCGTTTGAATGCTATTGTGATTATGTATGGGTATGAGGTGAAGATTTCATCCTAGGAAACAATGTTTTACATTATTTTAAAGGAAGTACATTCATAAACTTGTTTTGTGAATCGAAAGGGAAATCGCTAGGCTTATTGGTATTCTTATTCATTGCATATCTTTTGAAATACCAATATGTGTGTTTAGTATAACCGCTCATGACTTGCTTATGTTCTTGGTAAAACTATTCACAAGGCCTAACTTTTGTATTGGTATGACTTTTATTAGTGAAACCGATCTTAAGTAATCACCTGAGATGGTATGATCGATTTGTTGTAATTGGTATGACCAAATCTAGTCATTGGGGAACCGATCATAGTAAGAGGTACAACCGATCACCAAAGGGGAATCAATCATTGTAAGAGGTGCAACAAGTTTCTAGTTATTGGAAACCGATCCTATGAACATGTGCAATACGTTTTTAGTTATTGGGAACCGATCCTATGGACATGTGCACCAAATACAAGTTAGATACCATATGTATGTGGGAACCGATCCTAGTACCTAGTCAACCAACTTTTGGTAACTAGCGTGACTAATTCTAGTACCCACATGGAGGTAGAACCGAAACTTGTTTTGGTAGAACCGTGAAACCCATGTTTGGTGATTTGATAGGATAATCAATCACATAGTTCTTGGAAGTCAGATGAACCAATTCTAAACTCGTTTTGGAAGTGTGGCAAATCGGTTCCAAGATAGTAAATATGAAAGGTGATTTACTAAGTAAGGATGTCGACATACTTTGAACATGTGCAGTAACGCTTATCTTTTATTGTTCAAAGATATTCCTTAATAGCTAAAGGAGAATCCCGGTCGAAATAAATTGAGAATCTTTTAATTAAAGTTTTTAGTTTTATATGCTTTTAATTTCCAACAATTATAACGCATATCTTTAGAAAATAGAACGCATATCTTAAGGTTTTTAGTTTTATATGCTTTTAATTTCCATCAATTAAAACGCATATCTTTAGAAAATAAAAATTGGTAATGTGCATTTACTAATTGGAGATTTTCTACTGAGATTTTGGTCAATATTTGGACAAAGCATTTCCAGGAATTATGGAAACCGAATTTGGAAATATTTTGCATATCTTGAGAATATTTTCGGTTTTGGAAATTCCTTGGTGTCCAAACTTCCTTGGTCTATAAATATTGAAGTTTGCATTTCAAGCAAACTAATCCTTAGAGCCAGCAAAACTACCTAGTTGTGTTGTTACTGGTGGAGCCGCCTATTCGGAGAAGAAAGTAACCTAATTAGGTGAAATCTCTTACGACCGCTCGGGTTTAAAGACTTCTTTGGGATTGAGAAGCTCCATTAGTACCTTTGGTGGGAAACTAGATAATTGTAGTTTATTATTAGTTTTCGATTGATTTGAGTGACTAATGGTTGTTGAACTTTGATTTCGCCTAGTTTGTTTATGCTTGAGAATCTTCTCTTCTGATATAAGATTCACTCAAACTAGATCGAAGTTTCGACGGGGATCTTTAGACTGTTTGTAGATCTAAAGACATCTTGTGATAATCCATTGTTAACAGACTCCGTTCTGTGTGTTATTGATCACAAGAGATTCAAGTTGATTGTGTGCAGGTGTTTATTGAAGATTGTAGATGGGGAAAAACGATTCGCTGGTTTTTACGGAATTGAGGAGATGATCGCACGGAGGAGACTCCTTGAACCGAGCGAAATTCTTAACCTCACACAGATGCACTGCAAGAAGGGAATGCTTTGAATTCGAGAGATCAATCTGTAGTATACCGGCCTAAACCAAGACAATGGCCATTCCAGAGTAAATTCGGTCACAAGAGAGGATTGGTCGGTCTGTAGGAGGGAAGCTGAGAAATATGTGAGATCAATGGTGATCGAAGATTGTAGGTGTGTTGTGTATTCTGAAAATAAGATAAATTCTGAATGATTGAATTTGCTCGTTGAGAGTTGGATTGTTAATCTCGTGTTGTCGGTTTGACCTGAGATTGTCCTTGTTTCAATCATGATTCAGAGATTTATTTATATTGTTGGAATTGAAAACACCATGATCTCATGAAGTGTGATAGTTGATGGAATCAAAGAATGGGGAAGTGGAAATCGTGTTAAAACCAGTTGCTCAACGTGCGGAGACTTGGTTGATTTTACATCCACTACTTTGTTAACTCCTCAACTGATTGCACGACTTGCTCACATTCTCATCGTGTGTATGAACACACGTGCCGTAGACCGCCAGACCAAAACCCTAGTTAATATCCCCCCATGTAACACGATTGATGTCTCTTGTGATTGTGGAGTCTGCAAGGCAGACGTGTATTTAGTTAGTCAGTTGACTTCATGACTTCATGGGACGATGAGTCCTTGTTTTATTGAGTCGAACGTGATTTGGAAATGTTCTGAGACTCATGAATTGAACATGTCTGTTGAGACAGAGATATAATGCGTGAATAAGCTAACATGAGCAAATATTGCTCATTCGATGAATTGTTGAATTTTGATAGTTGAACCAGTATTCCTTGGTTTGAGCAAATATTGCTCATCTGAGCAAATGTTGCTCATTCGATGAATTATTGATAGCATGACCAAATAACATACCGGCAATTGAACCGAGTATGATAAATAAAATGTTGATCACGGGATTAACGTAAAATTATTAGCGTTTGAATCTGGAATTATGAACCTTGGACTCAAAACCCTAATTTGATAAATTGATGATTAACTGATGGTTTATTGAAAATTAACCACGGAACGAGAGAGGGACGGCTACATGGGATTATGGATCAACCATGTAGCGCCTATATTCTCACGTGAGCAAATATCAAGGTCTCCTGAAGACCAATTGATTTGATGAAAGGATGATTAAATGCTCGTTTAACCATTTATTAAAATAATGCTCGTCTGAACCTTAGGTAATAAAACCTAATTAATTATGAAGATGTGAGGAACCGACCAAGGGGTCATGAAACCGGCCTTGGGTGTTCACGGGACCCAATGATGATCGTTCCATGAAGTTCCAAGTTGTTTGGAAGAGTTTTGGACCTAATACGTGTAATTGTGCAAATTAGGTCAAATCATGAGAATACGTGGGACCGGCTTCTTGCAAGCCAAGGAGCCAACCTTGGTCGGTCAAGGTAACATGCTCATGTCACCAAAGTGTCCGTATCTCAATTCTGGGAATTTTCGATATTTTCTGGTGCGCATTTGAGCAACATTTTGAGAAAATATGAAGAAATCAGGGTTTTTGCTGAAACCGTCAAAACCTTCATGAGATGAAGGAAAATAATAAAAAATGAGTGAATCATGAAATGTGGGACCGGCTATAGCTAAGGCATGTCCTGCCGGCCAAGGAGCCCGGTCCCACAGTGTTTTCCCTAATTTTTATAATATATTCATGATTTTAGAGAAATACGATAAAACCAAAGAGTTTGTTGAAACCAAGGAGTTTTGTTGAAATCAAAGAGTTTCCATGAGATGAAGGAAACAACAATATTAATAATAATAAAATAAGGGCGTGTGGAACCGGCTTGAGCATGGTTGGTTGGCTTAGGGCCTCGGTCCCGTGAGTTTTCCCTTATTTTATGTATTATTTCATGATTTGAAGGGATTTTCATAATTTTGAAAGAATTTTCACAATTTGAAGGAAATATCATGAAATCAAGGAAATATAAAAATAATAATAATAAAATAAGGGGTTTGTGGGACCGGCCAGCTTGGGCCCGGTCCCACAAGTTTCCTTAATTTTATGTATTTTTTGTGTATTTTCCATAATTTGAAGGAATTTCATGATTTGAAGGAAGCATCATGAAATCAAGGAATTCATGGGATTAAGGAAACATGAAAAATATAATAATAATAAAATAGGGCATGTGGGGCCAGCTAGGGATGACCGGCCAACCAAGGAGCCCGGTCCCACGGGTTTCCCTAATTTTATATTATTTTTCATGGGATCAAGGAAATATCATGAGATTAAGGATTTTTCATGAGATTAGGAAAATAATAATAAAATAATGAGGAACCATGAGGTGTGCGGCCGGCAGGGATCAAGGCATGGTAGGTTGCCACAATAATCACGGCCCACAATATTTTCCCTAATTTTTTATTATTTCCTTAGTGTGAAGGAAACACCATGAAACTGAGGAGTTTCCTCAAAACGAAGGATATTTGTTCAAATGAAAGGATTTTCATGAGATCAAGAAAAACAATAAAATATAGAATTTAGGCGTGGGACTGGTCACGGCATGACTGGCCGGCCGGTGAGTCAGTCCCCTAGCGCCTTGACTATTATTTTATTATTTTTTTTCCTATTTGCATAGGTTCATCGTCTCGTCGTATTTTGAAATACTTGTTTGTTCATTCAGGTGTTTTTTAATGCATTATTTGTCGAATACATTTACACCATTTTGGTGAGGGCTTACTCGAAGGTAACTCAGATGCCCGTGTATTGATTATTTATTACTAACCCATGGAATCTTGCTGGGAAGAACCATAAATTGAAGTAACGAAATATTATGAAAATATTGAATATTTTCCAGGGATTCAGTTAATGAATCTATTGATTTTGAGAATAATCAATTAATGGCTCTATACTAGTACGATCGTCTCAGGAGCATTAATTATTCAGAATCTAGTGTTATGAGCTTGTTGAAGCGTCATATTTCTTTCATATAGTCATGGAAAACATTGTTACATCCTGAAGAGGTTATTGCTCTATACTAGCAGCAAGATGTCTAGGAGCCGTATAATTCTTCGATTCTATGTAGAAGTAGTTACCGAAATTGCTCAAGTATTCATGAGATATGCCGTTGCCTCACTCGAGAGACTACATATCCATATATACCCCGAGAGACAGTATTCTCAATCAGAGATTCTTGTGGCATGAGATTTCATGCTTTCGATAAGAGACATGAGCCTCAATATTCGTCTGATTGCTAGATCAGGAATATTTATAATTATGGGTTTACGATTTTAGCCTTTGTCGAAAATCCACCATCTACAAAGATCTAAGAAGATTTGAAGACGAAGAAGATTTCTGATTTGGGTTCATAATCTTTGGTGTGCACAATACTTGTTTCGGCTGGAAAAGGATCCAACTATAATCAGTTCATCTTTGTGATAGATTTGATTGATTAGTTGATAGATCGACATCAATACGTTTCTTTGTGATTCAAAGTATTGATTGCAAAATCTTAACAATTACTTTGGTAATTGTTGATAATATAGATCTAAGGACCTGACAAAGGAGTTTATTGGGATAAACGGAAGAGCCTTTTGTCGAACTCATATCACTTGATTGAAAAGAGTTGTTACCGAACAGATTTGTTGTTCCTTTACTGTTTGGAATACGAACCAAAGGAATTGGTCCAAGTGCGTGAGTTATTTACAAGTTGGAGGCGCAGGGATACAAACGGAACTAGGTGAACTATAGGTTTATTTGCTTGGTCTCAACTATACGAAGTTGGTTTAGATTTTGTATAGCGACTTAATCCTGAGGATATTCAATTCTGGAGAAGGTCTCGGGGTTTTTCTGCATATGCAGTTTCCTCGTTAACAAAATCTTGCTGTGTCTTTTACTTTTCTATTTACGCAATTATAATTGTTTTATTATAATTAGAAGTAAAATACACACATGTTAATTCCTATTTACTTGATATAAATCCTATTGTGTTTGGTTAAGTCCGAACCTTTTATCAAGTAAACATACTTCGTTGTTGTATTGTCTCGATCTTGAATCCATGGTCAATCACACAAGTTATCTTGTTGTCGTATTGTCTCAATCTCGTATCCATAGACGATCACACGAAGTGTGAACCGATTAGTTATATTGTCTCGACTCAGTCCATAGACAATCACTTTCGGAGAAAGGACTTATAGGTGGAAAACTTTTAGATTTAGGTATATTTGGGTACCCTCATCTTTTCTGATAGTACTCAAAACGATATAATAAAGCAAGATCAGAACACGCAACTACAGAGAAAATAGTTGGGTCTGGCTTCACAATCCTAATGAAGTCTTTAAGTTGTTAACCTATAATGGTTTTAGGAAAAACCTAGGTTAAAGGAGAATCGACTCTAGTCGCAACTAGTATCACACAGGAGGTATGGGGATTAGCTTTCCCATTTGCTAGAGTTCTCCTTTATATAGTCTTCAAATTAGTGTTTGCAATCAATGCTACCTTGGTAACAAAGCATTCAATATTCACCGCTAGATGAAAACCTGATTAGACTCAAGCTAATATCTTTCAACCGTTATATCGAACTTAGCTTGTTACATACAAATGAAAAGTGACTTCATTTAGATATGGGTAACCGTACCTAAACGTGTACACCTTGTTAGCTCAACAATAGTTAACTGAAGTTAGCCATATGAACACTTTCATATCGACCTTGTTCATCTTAATCATAACTAGTTCAAATGACTCAAATGAAACTAGTTACAGAGTTGTTCAATTGTTTATATTCTCATAGAAGTATACAAGACACAATTGAAGCAAAATCGATTTTGATTCACTCGAATCAATTCATGAACACTATAGCCACGGTTTGCAAAATATTTCATTCCTTAATTTATAAATGTATTAGTTCATGATCAAACCTGAAAATGCGGGGGTACAACAACCACACCCAACAATTCGTTTGGCAATCTAAGAGGACTTACTCCAATATACTTTCTAGAGAATCAACTAGACAGTCAGACTCAATCTGGAGAAAAGTATATACAAGAGTTTATATATCTAACTCTTAATTCAATCTGCAATCAGCAAATAGAAATTTGCGAGCCGATTGAATATAAGAAAAGTAACTTGAACGGTACCAAAGACCAATGTTCAAGGATCAATCAATTTCAATCAACAACCAAAGGTTGGATTTCCTAATTGATCGATATAACGCACAACCTGTGATATTTAAATTATATAACAAAATATAAGGCGGAAAAGAAATAACATAGACACAGAATTTTGTTAACAAGGAAAACCAGTAAATGCGAAAAACCCGAGGACCTAGTTCAGCCTTTGAACACCACACTGTATTAAGCTGCTACAGACACTAGCATACTACCAATGAACTTCGGACTGGACTATTGTTGAACCCTAATCAATCTCACGCTGATTCAAAGTACAGTTGCGTTCCATACGTCTTTGATCCCAGCAGGATACTACGCACTTGATTCCCTTAGTTGATCTCACCCACAACCAAGAGTTGTTACGACCTAAAGTCGAAGACTTGATAAACAAATCTGTCTCACACAGAAAAGTCTATTGGAATAGATAAATCTGTCTCCCAAAGAAATACCTATGAGTTTTATTCCGTCTTGAACATGAACTCTTGGTTCATGTTTGTTTGGACAATTTACAATAGACTTATCTGGACACTAGCCTACTACAATTTACAATGGACTTTTCCGTCTTGAAAACTCATAGGTATTTCTATGGGAGACAGATTTATCGATTCCAATAGACTTTTCTGTGTGAGACAGATTTGTTTATCAAGTCTTTCACTTTGCGTCGTAGCAACTCTTGGTTGTGGGTGAGATCAGCTAAGGGAATCAAGTGCGTAGAATCCTGCTGGGATCAGAGATGTAAGGAGCGCAACTGTACCTTGATTCAGCATGAGATTGATTAGGGTTCAACTACAGTCCAGTCTGAAGTTCATAGACTAGTGTCTGTAGCGGCTTAATACAGTTTGGTGTTCAAATCTGGACTAGATCCCGGGGTTTTTCTGCATTTGCGGTTTTCCTCGTTAACAAAATTCTGGTGTCTGTGTTATTTCTTTTCCGCATTATATTTTGTTATTGTAGTTACCTTAAATCTGAGAGAGGTTAGAAGTGGGATTCTAGGGTTTCTGAAAGTGAGTTATGGAGGTTGAGAACGAACAGTCTTCGCCTAAACCACGCACAGTGGCCGTTCAAAGGCTGCTTCAGTCACAGGGAAGAAGGATTAGGGCTGGTCTTAGGGAGGGAAGCAGACGAAGAGAGAGATTAGAGAACAAGTTATTACTCTGAGAGGTTATGAGAAAGATGATCGTAGCTTGGAAAAATAGATGACCTATTTATAGCTGAATTCTCTAATCTCAAGTAGATGAAGATAAGGATTGTTTTCCGTGCCGGAGCAATTCTCCCGTTTCTTCAGGAATAGGGATAAACTAGGTTGAGTTTATCTCATTATTCCACCGCCTTTACTCTCTTCTGCGGTGAGAAATAAGCCGAGTATTTCTCATACGTGTCGTAGACCGTCAGACCAAAACCCTAATTGTTATCCCCCCATTTGTGTGAAGCTGAGTCAGCCTTTGTGATGATGTGTTGAGAGAGAAATATTCTCTTTAGCCTAGTTGGCCAAGATAATATTCTCTGATTTGTGAGAATGTCTAGGATAAGTCACGTGAAAAGGCATGGAATTCCTCAGGAATTGTGTGCAGAGTGTGAGAGGATATGAGGCTGATCTCCCTCTCTCTATGGTCGGTCACATATGTCATGTGAAGACCGTATTATTGTTTGTGGGCCCCTTTGTTGAGCATGCGGAGATCAAGAGAGCTTATCCACGTTTTGGATATCTATGTATAGTTCAGGCTCAATTTACTAGCCTTGAGTGTATTTGAGAGGATGATAAATAGGCTTGAGCACTAGGTAAGGCGTGTGCCTATCATGTGAATCTGTCTGAGATTTTGAGGAGAGATTTGAATCTCTCTGAGATTTTGCGAAGAGATTTGAATCTCTCCGATATTTTGTAGACAGAACAAAATCTCTCCGTAATTTTGCAGAGATATTTGAATCCCTCCGAGATTTTGCGGACGGCTCAAAATCTCTCCGTGATTTTGCAGAGAGATTTGAATCCCTTCGAGATTTTGCGGACGGCTCAAAATCTCTCTGTGATTTTGCAGAGAGATTTGAATCTCTCCGAGATTTTGCGGACGACTCAAAATCTCTCAGTGATTTTGCAGAGAGATTTGAATCTCTCCAAGATTTTGCAGACGGCTCAAAATATCTTCGTGATTTTGCAAAGAGATTTGAATCTCTCCGAGATTTTGCAGACGGATCAAAATTTCTCCGAAGATTTTCTTAATGGATCCGAATTTCTATGTGGTCAGCTGGGACTCGGCCTGGAGAGAGATAAAAGGTTTTGTATGCCCGATTAACCAGCGTATCTTGTAGAGATGTGCTAGGAATCAACTGTGTATCCATATGATGAGCCAACAAGACCAGTGTATCTCGAAAGGATGTTCTAGGAGTGTCGAAAGGGCTCATAGGTAGAATAACCAGCGTGTCTCGCGGGGATGTCCTAGGAGTTATCCAGAAACCTCAATATGTCGAGTGAGAGCCTCGAGTAGACATGACTAGTGTATCTCGCGATGATGTACTAGGAATCAATCATTGATCTCAAATAGGGTGAGTCGTGCTTACATGAGATATGTATATCTCCGCTCTGGGTCATAAGTCCGCCGGGGATGTATCTATAGAGCCTACATGACCAGCAGCATCTCGTTGAGGATGTATACTAGGAATCATGGCATCACAATCAGCTGCGTCTCACGAAGACATGCTCGAATTTTGGCTGTTCTGGTTCATAAGTCTGCCGGGGACGTTTTACGCTCTACAGAACCTACGTGACCGGTGGTATCTCGTCGAGGATGTGCGCTAGGAGTCACGGCATCACGACTAGCATTGTCTCGCGCTGATGTATACTAGAAATCGTGGGCCAATGGCTTAATCTCTCTCGTGAGAGTTGAATTTTGTCTACGATCTTGAGATGACGTTTTTGCCCCTTATCCAAATTTCACCATCTACAGTTATATAATTGAAATATCACAGGTTGTGCGTTGAATTGATCAATTGGTAAATCTAACTTGATTGAAATTGATTGATCCTTGAACATTGGTCTTTGGTACCGTTCAAGATATTTCTCATATATTCAATCGGGCTCGCAAATTCCTATTTGCTGATTGCAGATTGAATTGAGAAAGAGATATATAAAAACTCTTTGATATACTTTTCTCTAGATTAAGTCTGACTGTCTAATTGATTCTCTTGAAAGTATATTGGAGTTTGTCTATTCAGATTGCCTAACGAAATATTGGGTGTGGTTGTTGTACCCCCGCTTTTTCACTTCTCAGCTTTATCCACCAAGATCAGCTGACACAAAAAAAAAAATCTTTTCAGGAATCGAGATTTTTTGATTTTCTTACCGCTATAGCCAATATCTGCCACTTGATTTCAAGTTTGATGCATGAACTTAAACCACCAAAAGTTCATTCCATTGACATCCACACTACTTCATTTACATAACATGTAAAAGAGCTAAAATTTCCCCTTTTTCTGGACCTGCAGCTTGAATATTCCTGGCTTCGCTGCTTTTCCATCTCCTGCATCGTTTTTAAGTATTAACCCAAAAGCAGAGTTTAAAGTTAGAGAAATCCGTGAGAAAATTAATATCAGATCTAATTAAGGCATGTTCAGTCAAAAGATATGTCCGATACATCAAAATGCATGTACCAGAAATTCAGATATCTCTGATTTGACATAGAAGTCTGAATGAGGAACATATTTTTTTCCTGAAAAATTCGGATGCACCTTTATTGCCAGATAAACCAACATTTGGTTTATCTCAGACTACTTTTCATTACCTATAAGCCACAATTCATAATCTTGGAAAAGTCATATTGGTAATGTTGGTCAAAACTCCGCTACCAAAAGGTGGCAACATTCAAATAGATTGCGCAAACTAACATTCAATGAATATGATGATGCAATGATTCAGGGCTATTATTACCGAGAATATAGATATTATCTATTGTATCTATATAACAACTTAATATCTGCTTAACATGCAGAGCATTATTCATGACCCTCAGTAGAAAAAGTTTGATCCTTTAAGGTATTCAGTCCTGGTATTAAAAAGAAAATTTCCTTCAAAAAAAAAATATGAAAACATAAATACTCCATCGGTCCCACTATTAGATGATCTATTTAGTTTGAATTTATCCCATCATTAGTTGACCTATCTCATAAACAAAGGAATATTTCTAAAATTATCCTTTCGTTTGATTATCAGTAGTATAAGAAATATGTATAATTTGATATTCATGTTTATATCCGTTGCGCATGTGTTTTAAAATGCTTTTCAATGATATATAAAGTTTACGAAAATCCATGGTATAATTTGAGAAATAATCATTTCCAAATTTTATAAATTATTATCCATAAGGGCATAAGGGTATAAATGTAAAGAATACTTAAAAATACTCATTCCATTTCTTGTCTTAAAAATTGTGCAAACTCGAACTAGGTCATCTAACAATGGGACGGAGGGAGTATAAAGGTGTTTGAGCAGTTATAATCGTCTAATACGACCGTTGTAACTCAAACTCCACCTTCTAAATCGTTATTTTCATTCGAAGAGAAATTATACTCCACAAGTACCAAGAGTTTATGCCCAGTTTGGTTACACAACAAGAGCTGATGCTCTTGGTATTACTTTTAAGGGAATGGTCTTTCGCAATGTTATCCCCAGTGTTTCATTCATATCTATACTTTCAGGCGTGACACCACTTTCAAGCGCCCAATCGAAAGATTGAAGCAATGATCCGATCATAATGTGAAGATTTTGGTGAGCCATTGGGAGGCCTGGACAGATGCGTCTTCCACTTCCAAACGGTATTAAACCAAAATGTTGTCCACGGTAATCAATGTCAGTTCCTAGGAAGCGATCAGGGTTGAATGAAAACGGATTATTCCATACTGTTGCATCCCTTCCGATTCCCCAAGCGTTAACCAATACTTGGGCGTCCTTGGGTATCGTATACCCCATGAACTGTGTGTCTTCGGCAACTGTACGTGGTACTAAGAAAGGGGTTGGTGGATGTAACCTCATTGTCTCTTTAATCACCGCAGATAAATAAGTTAAATTTTCAATATCACTTTCTTCCATCTTTCTGTCGTAACCGATAACGTGTTTGATCTCAGCGTTCACCTTATTCATTACCTCTGGATTACGGAGAAGCTCTGTCATCGCCCACTCTATAGTACTCGTTGTTGTCTCTGCGGAACCCACGAATAATTCCTGCATTAATTTACAAAATGATGTTAGTAAATTGAGAAAACTTAACTAATTAACTGGCTTGCATCTGGTAAAATCTGCAAAATCACCATAGCACCCTAGCTAATATGTACTATAAGAATTCACTCACTATCATGATCATATATATTTGTCTGTCTGACATTTTCCTTGGTTCATCCTTCCCATTGCCTTCAAATTCCTGCAACACAGTCCAAAAATCCTTCTCCTCGTCCTTATTGATGTGTTGTCTTCGCACATTTGCGAAGCCATCGATGATGTTTATGAGTGTAATTGCTGCATTCTTCATTCTCTTATTAAGATTTTGTGGGTCTAAATTTCGAAACCATGGGAAGAAGTCAGCTGCATTAGGCTTCACAGATATCTCAACGATTTCTCCAATTGCTCGATAGAATTCATCTCCATCAACAAAGTTAAGATCCAAAAGATCCCTGGAAAACAAGAGATTTCCCATCAAATTAAATAAGGAGACAAAAAGTAATTGCCGTAATTTAACACTTTTATTATGCTTTCCTTCTGCCGATACCCATTGTATCATCTGTTGTACACATTTTCGTCGCCTGCCTTCTGTTCTCTTAATTGCCATACGAGAGAATAACTCGGTCGAATACAGTCGCCTTATCATTCGCCAGTATGGTCCGTTTGATCTGGTAACTGTCGCGCTGTTAAGATCCTCCCCCAGTTTCATGACTTCCATAAGGTGACGGTTGCAAAAGCTGTGATCATGTCTTTTAAATAACTCTTTAGCGGCATCTGCTGAACCTATGACTACCGTGTTCATCGCACCCAAACGCAACATAAATACCGCTCCATATTTCTGTCTAAGTTTTAGAAATGTTTCTTGTGGCTTAAGACCTATATCTAAGAGGTTTCCAATCACTGGCCAACCTGGAGGACCTGGTGGTGGTGGTGGTAATGATTTTGAATAGGTTTTTGCTCTTCGGCTTTGAAGGAGGAGGAGTAGAAGTGGAACTGCCACTGCTGCTAGGCAACAAATGGTTGTCCAGACAAACATATCGTTTGTGAAGATGTGGGTTCTTTATTCAAGGTTTGGTGTCTTTATAAACAAACCAATTCTTGTGTGAAAAAAAAATATAAAAAAATTCCAGTTTTATTTGAATTCATACAACTGTTTTTTACTATCTCTTAGATTTCATTTGTTACAGCATTCTGATAAGAAATTCATCACATGATCCACTCTCTACGGTCTACTACTACTCCTCGATCGTTACAGTTTACGCCTTATCTCATAATCCGATTCTGACAAGGTCGGGTGGTTAGCCAACATACTGCTACTACTTGTAAATAGTCAATAGACCCCATACTACCACTACTTGTGATCACTAATAAGGTTTTTACGTTTTCATGTAAGGGCCTGTTTTGCCCATTTATATTCCTTAGATTTTTGGATGTTTTGTCTGTCCTTTAGTTCTCTAAAGGGTCTGGGATCCTAGGGTCCCCTGGTAATTACTTGTAATTACTGTTTTTGGCTTTAATATTATGACTTAGCTAAAAAAAAAATTGTGATCACTAATAAGGACTGGATTCGTATTTGGTATATAGTTTATGATTCTGTACCTATTATCTCTCTCTTTCTCTGTATCCCACGTGAAAGAATAGATGGATTGATCCAAATGGGAGACTAAACTCCCATACCGGAGGAGATCTTTGGAATCAATTAATCATTTAATGAGACGTGGAGGAGGAAATGATCACCTAACCAATAACCATTCCACCTTTTTAAATAAATAAAAAAAAAAAAATCTTTTGAGCTCTTCCATTCATCACTTCACCCCAAAACCGACTCTTTTGCCGAATGGGCTTGTAACCAACCTAGTACACTTGACCTGGCTTAATGATCCTACTCATTCTGTTATGGTCTTACTCTTTTTTGTAAGAAAAAACTCCACAATTAAGGGCCTAATATATAAAAATATAGGAAAAAGTTTTACAATGGAACGGTTGGCAGCCTAACAACAAGCTGGGAACCAACACCTTTCTGAATAACCAAATCTAATCTATGAAAATAAGATATATAAAACAGAAAAAGGATCAACTAATCATGTGATTTACTTTCAGATGAGATGTTCACTGGAGGGGCGTTTCTCGTGATGGCTGAATCCGAGAGATTGGTTTCTCCAGGGTCTACAACATTGTTCTGTCTGTGTACAACTGTACATTAAGAGACTTGACATAATCGAAATTTATTTTAGGAATTAAAAATAACGGAGGAGAATCCTCCCAGAAAACTAAAGCATTTGATTTTCTTCCTTCCTTGGATAATAGGTTTGTTGCTCCATTTGAGCTTTTGTCTGCAAATTGAAAGCCCAAAAAAAGAGACCAAGTTGTTTGCCAGAGTACGAGCTTCATCCAAAATAGGTTTTGAGTCATTTGTGCCTTGTAGATATTTGATAACTGATAAGCAGTCTCCTTCTATGATCAAATTCATGATATTGTTCCTTTTAGCCTAGATCACTTCCTGCAGAGTAGTTACAAACTTCTGCTTCTTCTACGGATATAGTTATGCAAACTCCACTGCATGTTTCTTTGAAGGTTTCCGTGTGGTTTCATAACAGAGAGCCAAAACCATCATTAGTTAATTCAAAAACCCAGGAAGCATCAATGTTTAGTTTAAAGACATTCATCTCAGGACAAGAACCATATATATTCTTTTGTGCTTTTGGTTGAATGAGTTCAGTTAAAGAATTGTTTGTATTCGGATGCCAATATTGAAAATGATTAGTTATTCTGTGTGAAACTTGTTCCGGAGGAGTGTTTATAATATCAAAAACCCTTGAGCATCTCTCCTCCCAGATGTGCCAACATTTGGTATAAGCTAGAGCCATGGATATGCAAGTTCCATTCCCTTTTCTCCATTCATTGTAGTGTTCTAAGAAAGAGTTATATATTAAGAGTGAGGTTAGAGGATACTCCATGCAATGCCATAGGTGGCAAGTTCCATATTTCTTTTGTAAAGTCACGGTCGAAAAACAAGTGTTGTGTAGATTCAACCTCCTTTTCACAAAAAACACACTTGTTGTCACATTTAAGATAGATTCAAGCTTTTTTATGGTTGGTAGAACATCTTGCAGACATTTCCAAATAAATAACTTGATCCTCTGTGAAGTATCCATGCTCCACAATTTTTTGGATTCTATAGAGACAGAGTTTGATGGATTATGCATTTTAGTACAGAGACTTCACACTGAACTCTCCAGTTTTAGTTAGTGTCCATCTTAATTGCTAAATAAAGCTTGATATTCAAGATTTCTTTAACCTCTGCATTGCTAAATAAAGACTGTAAAACAGTTGTGTTCCACTTCTTTGTTTCTGAGTTAATTAACTCAGAAACAAGTGTTATGTTGTTGTTGATTTGAGACGAAGCTTTTGTCAAAAAATTTCTCTACCCGGTAGTGTTGATGGGTAAAACGTGGGAAGGAGGAACTAGCCCTATTCACAGAAATTACTCCCAAGGAGAAGAAGGGTTTATGAGAAATAGATAGATAATTAATGATGATCTTAAGAAGTGTGCCCTCTTTCCCTTTTATAATGACCCTCTTATGGATAAATGCCCATAACATTAACATATTACTAAACTACCATTTCCTTTTCCATAAGTTAATACCAACCCTAAAGGGATTTCCTCTTAGTCCAAAGCCCAACTTCCTTAATAGGCTCTTGGGTGAACTAGGACTCCCCGTCTTAATGGGTTAGGCCTAGTCCCCAAGTCTCTTCATCTTAAAGGGGACCCTTAATGGGTTAAGGGGCCTCCTATTCTAGGATTGATTATTTTCATGTATCAACATTAGTCCCCCGACTGTTTGACCAGTCAAAGACCGTGTCAACAGTCACTTGTTGACGCTACGGTTACAATTGGGAATCACGGGCGGTTTTGGTTTATGAATCTTGGGATGCTACGGTTACAATTGGGGAGTTACGGGCGGTTTTAGTTTATGGCTCTTGGGACGTGACGGTTGTTGATCGATCTCGCTTCAAGAATCGCTTCTTCTTTTATATACCCTCCTATAAATAGAGGAGACCTCGCCCCTGAATCCTCATCTTTCACTGTCATCTTTTCTCTATCCTTACCTTCACTATTGCTTACCATGTCTAATGAATCACCTATCCGTAACTTGCCTCTCAGGCTCGAGTCTTATACGCTTGAGGAGTTCAGGAGCAATCCCCAGTCGAGGATAGACTTCGACCACCAGCTGTGGATGATGATATTATTCTTTTCCCGGCCGATGATATTTGGGTTGCACGCATGCTCAACCCCCATCCATTTCCTCCATCCGGATCTGCAGAATGGCTCATCCGTCCTCAAGCAGAATCACCCCTTGTACATTCCTTTGAGGATTCGCCCCGTTTGGAAGTTCATAGGGGAGATTACGTTTTTCCTCCAGTCATCCTCCGCTCGTCCGCCGAATCTCATGACGCTTGGGATCCATGGGTCGACTACATTCGTTCTAATCCAGATAATGCAAGGATTATTCGTTCTTTAGGTATAGAGGCGGCTTTAGAGTCCTCTAAATTTAGGTACGTCCGACGAGATCATGACAGTATAAATCGCTTATGTACGCGCTGGGAATCGATCCGCACACATTTTTATTTTCTTGGGGTGAAGCGGCCCTCATCCTGGAGGACGTAGTGGCACTTACTGGCCTGCCCGTTCATAACGATGTAGTCTATGACAATTGCTGACTTCACAAGTCATTAAATAAGGATGACAGAGAACTCCGCGATCGCTTTCTTAAAGCCAAGACAAACTCCATAACCTTTCAATTTCCAGAAGAACTTAAAGCTGAAATTACGGATGAGATATGGGGCCCGATGGATAAAAGGAAGGGTAAAGTTACCACATGGGCCTCTCAGGGTTCTCCCGCGAATGTTTCATCTTCTTCAAAGCTCATGGCATCCGCCATAAAAGCCGTCCGACCAAAGCCATCTGCTACTGAAGAGGCTGATGATGTGAGAGAGGTGAAAAGCGACCAGAAGCCAAAGTCCGGGCAACGTCGAGATTCTTTATCGTGTTGGATCAAATACTGGGCTCTTTTACAGTCTGGTCCTGGTAAGGGTGTTCCTCCTCGAGAAGGAGAAACAGATAGAGCAGAGCTGGCTACCTTCCTCCTCTTTTGGGTATGTCATGATGTATTCGAGTATAGTCCCCGGGATACCATCAAGAATGAGATGATTCCTATGGCCGTTTTGATGTCTCGTGGCGTGTCATTTCCGCTTGCTCCTATGTCTTGGGTGGTTTGTACCATCATCTAGATTTGCTGGTGCGTGATATTCGCCGCGTGGATGGATCCCATGAGGTTGAGACTTTCCTTCCTGCCAATTTTATTCAAGTATGGGCTTGGGAATGCTTCCCCAAGTATACGCATCCTCAGCTGAATCCCCTTGCTCTTTCTCGGCAAGAAGAAGTCGTTCAGAAGGATGGTTCCAAGTGTCTAGTGACGATACCCGAGTCTCACCCTCGGATGGCTCTCTATCACAAGAAGGGTCATCTTCCTAAGGAAAAGCTCAAAGATTTCATGGACAAGGGTGCGGATTTCAACCCTATCACTTATCAAGATGGTCGTACTGGTGCTCTTCATTATAATTTTGTTAGCCAATCCCATAGGAGGATGTCTTCAGCGGAGATACCTTCAGCCGATAAATTTGACATGATTGTTTCTACTCTACCTGGGCGTCTTCCTGGTTTTCACGGTGGGAAGTTTTCTTATGAGGCGTACAATACCATCCGCGTGGCTCATCAGCTGGGTTTTGATCAAGGAGTTCCTTATGACCCTCCCCTCCCTTCCTCGATAGAGGACGAAAAGGAGGTCCGGAAGAGTTTCGATCGCTTTGTTTTCAAGAGAGGTTTTCGGATGAGCGATCGTCAATGCTTTTTTGATTTCTGCCAACCTCATTCCCGCCGACATGTTAGCATTACCAATGAGTACCTCGGGTATCGCAATAGCGTTAATCATAGTGTGCTGAATCTGCTCATCAGGGAACCATATGATCCTCCGGCTCTAACCAAGGAGGATTTTAGAGAGATGCATGCATCAGGTCGTGTGAATTTGAACGCCGAGACTGCCAATAAGTATAAGTTATATTCTAGCAACAAGGGTCGTCCTATTCGTCCACTAGTTACTAGATGGGACCCTCTTCCGGGTGACGAATCTTCCTAAGAGGATGAGAAAGGTAGTGCTCTACCTCCGTCCGGTTCTAAGAAAAGAAGGCGCGTTCCCCCAATGAAGCCTTTGAACATCCCCTCGGCTGCATCTCCTCCTGCTAAGGTATCTTCTCTTTTCCTTTTGTGTTGTTTTTGGTTAAGTATCGCGCTTAGTTTCTTTATGTTGGTTTGCCGTATTCTTTTATAACTCTCCGCCTATCGCCTGCAAGCCTAGGGGTCTCTTCTTTGAAGAATACATTAACATGCCTCTTAACGAGTGGAGGGACGATCGGCTGGCTTAGAAGATGAAGCGAGATGCTCATGTGCTGCCTATTCCGCGATTTCCTTCCATCCGTACTTCTAATGTTTCTTCTCCATTTTCCCCGCAGGCTCCAAAAGTGGGGTCGTCGTCCGCAAGTACTTTCATCGAGCGCGTGGAACGCCAACTTGGTCGATCAGTTAGCCAAAGTGGTCCTGAAATACTCTCTCCTCGTATGATTCTTCACTCAAATCGTCCTCTAATTGTACAGACAAATAAATATCCCAATCATCTTCTTCATACTCCTTCCAACATGTTGGGTGCAGGGGACGAGTCTGAGTCAGATCATTCTGTTTAAGTTTTTACATACCGACACGTGAAGGTGGAAATGTTTCTATTGTGATTATTAAATGCGTTTGGAAACCTATATATACACCTTCACTTCCTACACTCCTTGATAAGATTATTTTATTTCTTCTGTTCTTTTGTTTTCATATCTCATTAGGTCAATCGGAGCCGGCTGCGTCAAGTTCTTCTTCTTCTTCTCGCCGATCCGTTCATTCTCCTGCTAATCCTTTCTCTTCTCCCAATTTGGTATGCACTATGCATTTTGAGTTCCTTTTCTTACCGTGTTAGAATATTTTGCTTATGGTCATCTCTCTCTTTTTTTTTTAGAATATGGGAAAACGAGATGGCGCTCATGGTAAGGGGAGCGGCTCGAACCAGCAGGACAAAGGTAGCGAGTCCGGGAGTGCCAATGGCAAGTAACCGAAACCTCTCAAGCCGACCCTTAAGGTTTCTCATAGTGTGGATGCGGATGATGATCTTATGGCCGTTCCGGAGGATCCCCAATTTCGGTATCCTCGTACCATTTCCGCGGCGGAGGCTGGTGTATATAATTGTTATGGGCTGGTACATGGATTTTGGGTCCCCTCGTCCAAGGCGGCCACCTATCGGCGTATAGTGGAGAAGTTTGGCCACATGTGTGTTCATGAGGAGATGCCTGTCAATTCTCTGATCGTGGCTAATGAGAATCTGCTCGACATAGCGGAGGGTCTTTCCTTGGTGGAGGAAACTCCAGTTGATCCAGTCACCCTGAGGAAGTGGGATGCTACCATCCAAACTTCTCTAGTTCTTCGATTCCCCATTAAATGGCTAAAGGATCTGTTGGACCTAGTGAATGCGAGCCACAATGCGTGGACCACGTTACCTCGTGAGATTGAGGAGTTGAAGCGGGAATACAAGCAGCTGCTCGATGCTGCAAACACCAAGAAGGAAGCATATGATCAGCTGTTGGCGGACGTGGGTCGATCCACCAAGGATTTGAAGACCGCTCGGGACGCTGCTGAGGAGGTCAATGAGTGTTTAACTAGGAAGAAGGCGGAGTTGGTTGCTTTGGATATCTTCGGATAGTGATGTTTTAAACAATAATTTCCTTGTTTTTGTTTGGTCGAACTAAGAACTTTTGATGGTTTGTTTTATTTTAAGACGTATTTACTATTTTCATTTATTATTATTATTATGGTTGGATGGTTATTACGGTGGTATCATTTCATGTTGTTATAAATAGGGATACATAGAACTGCCTTATTATTTTCAAATTTCTCTTAACATTTCATCTTCCTTTTAGTTGTTAGCTTATACTTTTCAGCGGATGGCTCATCGTCTTCATGGTTATGCTTTGGCTTTATCCCATACTGGTTGTTCCTTATGAAAAGGATCATGAGCTGACTCGCTTGTTATTGGTAAAAGCTGAAGTGGAGGTACTTAGAGAGGTTAGAATGGCGAATAGAGTGGCTACACGAGCGCGGTTTAATGAGCAGTATGAGACGTATTCAATGGCGCAGAGGTCACAGACGTCCGGGCGCCTGACTCTATCCGTACAACGTGCGCTAGATGATACTATAGTTGTCCGAAACAAAGCTGAGCGGCTTTTCCAGGAAGCGCTAATTATGACGACCGATATTGAACAAGCAATAGACGATTGTCAGGCATTTATTACTCAACAAGCGGGTCCAAATCTCCGTGGGTGTGTTTTGACTTTGTGTGTCGTGTCTGCTCTTATTTGTCCTGCTGATATGAAAGCGGAGTTAGCGCGTTTACTGATATTGAAGGATGAAGTCGGGATGTTGCTGACTCATCGATTGATTGCTCTGGATAAGGCCCGCAAGGCTTATAAAGAACATAAGGAGACACTAGATATGTCTCAAAAGGCATGTGCTTCTAGTGAGGTTATGCAAAAGATTCATCAAGTATTAGAAGAGGTGCGTAGTGCTTACACCGATTCCACTACTCAGTATGGTGAAGCACAATTGATGATGCAAGACTTAGACAAAGACATAAACCCTTCAATAGAAACACAAATAATTGTTTTTTTTAGGGATTCGTAAAATAATTGTTGTCTTGGGTATTGTGTTGTTTTGATTATATATATGAGAGTTTGTTTTGGTTAATCACAGTAAATACCCCTTGAATTTCCTTTATTTTTTATTTTTTTTGGTTTATGGCTAGTCATGTGAGGTTAGTCCTAGAAATGAAGTATCTGAATCGCCTTTTCCGGGTAATGTGCCTAGCTCGGGATACTTTCGAGATCGAGAACTCGAGTTGGCATGAACAATTATCCGCTGCGGATCATTTGGTGGGGAAGATTCAAAGTGAGGGCGGTCTTCCTAACATGGACCTGCTGGAGTATCGTGGATATTGCCGTGACCAATGTCTGGCTACCCATGTTCGATGTGTTGAGGCGGACCATAGTATTGGGTCTATTGATATGGCTCTGACAGAAGTTCATATGGCACTTAATATGTTACCATGATTTTTTTTTTTTTTTGGCTGAGTAGGAGTTGTGATAATAACTATGGAGTAATAAATGCCTTGATGTATGTACTTTCCTACAAATAGACTACATGTACTGGTATGATGTCTTCATTTTTGTACTATGTTCATTTTTTATACTAGTATTCTATATATGGCTGAACATTTGCACGGTTATGTATTATCTCTGGCTTCAGTGCCATCGTTAGTATCCCCATATAGGAGAGGGTCCAAGTTAGACCGCTTAGGGCTCGTGAGGGCCGAGATAGAACTGCTTAGGGAAAGAAGGCTGGCGAGTCGTAAAAAAGCGCGCACCCAGTTCGACAAGCAATATTACAAAGTATTCTTAACATCTCGGAAATCTCAAGTGTCTGAGCCGGTTTCTTTTAGGGTTCAGCGTGCGCTGGACGGTGTTGTCTTCGCTCGCCATGAAACCGATCGATCTTTGCGAGAAATAAATCTTATGATAATACATATTGATCAGGTTATCGCGGATTATGATGTATCCGCTTCTCATCTGCCAAGTCGTCGTATGCATGGTTATGCATTGTCTTTGTGCATGATACGCGCCCTGGTGCATCCTTCGAATAAACAGGTGGAATTGGCACGGTTGTTGGTTCTGAAGAGTGAAGTGAGAGCTTTGCGGACTCATAGGCTGAATGTGCAAGAAAATGCCCGCAAAGCATTCGAGGAGCAAGATGAAACCTCCAACATGGCTCGCCATAACAATGCATCCGAGAGGATTTTATATGAGGTAGACCAAGTGCTAGGAGATATGCGGGCTGCTTTAACTATATATGGCTACTATTCAATGTGAAGAAGTGCTTGTGATGATGCAAGATATAGAACAAGAAATCGCACGTTATCGTATGCTCATAACTGAATCATCTTCATCTTGAAAAGTTCTCCCCCGTTTTTTTTTTTTTATATATATAGCCTAGGTATTCTCAGATGAAAGGGGATTGGTAATAATGGAAGAATCCGTAAGTGCTTTATGTTTGTTTCTTAAGAATCAAAAGATTGAATTGTTGCAAGCTACTGTCGCTGGTAATACCCGACTCATTCGTGAATGTGAGGAGCTATTTGAGGTTAGTCAAACGCAATACCTCCACGCGATGGATCTTTATGTGGATCGACTGAGTACTAGTCGGATCAACCCTTCAATAGAGAACGTGATGGCTTCGGACGAGGCTTCTAAAGCATTTGCTAATGCTCGTGTCCGGATGGAGTGTAGGGAAAGCGACTTGGTTGTTGCGCGCGGCAGATTGAGGCGCTCGAACTCAGTCCTATCCTCAGCTCTTTGACTTAGTGGATTTTGTCACAGAGTTGTTTTTCCTATTCTGTGTGTCATGTCGGACGTTTATGAATATGTTATTTATGTTACTTTCTCCGTATCTTACGCGTGCACGGTTTCTTTTAAGAATATTCCTTCTATAAAATGTATTTATTGCTTGGGTTATTCAGAGCCAACACTTATATTGTACTTATGATATCTTACACGGCCTTAGTAAGCCTTACGCGCAACACTCAATTGGCTTTAAAGTATTTAGCGTACTTCGCTGATCACACAAGGAAACTTATCCTTTTCCGGAATTATTGATGTGCTTCATTAATCCGAGCACAAAATCTAGTACTTTCTGGGATTATTGGTATACTTCCTTGTATCGTACACTGGACTTAGCCCTTTCTAGGACTGTTGGTGTACTTCATTAATCCGTGCCCGGAGCCTAGTCCTTTCTGGGACTATTGGTGCACTTCATCTAAGCCATGCACAGAGCCTAGTCCTTTCTGGGACTATTGGTGCACTTCATTAAGTCGTGCACGGAGCCTAGTCCTTTCTGGGACTATTGGTGCACTTCATCTAAGCCATGCACAGAGCCTAGTCTTGTCTGAGACTATTGGTGCACTTCATTGAGCCATGCACGGAGCCTAGTCCTTTCTGGGACTATTGGTGCACTTCATTAAGCCGTGCACGGGGCCTAGTCCTTTCTGGGACTATTGGTGCACCTCATTAAGCCATGCACGAAGCTTAGTCCTTTCTGGAACTATTACGCGCTTCATTGGGTCGTGCGCGAGATTTTAAAGTGACTCAAAGTATAACATAAGATAATTATTTTATTATTTCTCAGCCATCCGGCATACATTAAGTTACTTAAGCGTAATAGGTTTTAATCCATTTACCATTGATAGGAGTATTGATGCGTGAGTCATTCACCCGCTTTAGATAGTAATACCCGTTTTTTGCAGCTTCGCTAATCATATAGGGACCTTGCTAATTTGCACCAAATTTTCCTGCCTTTTCATTGCGCTGGACGTGTGGCGCGATCTTCATAACTACATGATTTATTCTGAAAATTTGTTCCTGTAATTTCTGGTTATAATATCTTGTCGTTCGTTGCCTATACTTGTCCGAGAAACGCTCAGCCTTAGCTCGTCGTTCTTCTAAGGTATCAAGGTGAGCGAATCGATTGACCTCATCCGGGGTAGTGAGGCTGGCCACAGCTACACGTGCGGAAGGTATTGTGATTTCTGATGCCAATATTGCATCTTCTCCATACACCAAAGAGTAAGGGGAGGCACCAGTTGAACTTCTCTTGGAAATGCGGTATGCCCAAAGTGCGAGGGGTAGCTGTTCATGCCAGCTCCTATGATGACCATGTACCGCGCGGCTTAATATTCTTAAAAGTGTTTTGTTGGTTGCCTCTGCTTGTCCATTCCCCTGAGGGTAATAGACAATCTAGGTGTGGAACTTAATCCCATACTGATTCAACAAATCTATGACAGTTTGATTAACGAAAGAGGTACCATTATCCGAGCGTATAATCATAGGTGCATCGAATCGACATATGATGTGTTCTTTGATGAATGCAGTGATTGTGGCACCTGAGTAATCCCGGAGCGGAATGGCTTCAACCCATTTGGAAGAATATTCAGTCGAGGTGATGATATACTTGTGTCGCCCAGATGAAGTCGGGTTTATTTGCCCAATAATATCAAGCACCCCGCTATGGAAAGGCCAAGGGGTGAAGACACTATGCAGCAAGGTATGTGGGGCGTGGATTAATGGTCTGTGGCTTTGACATTGATGGCACTTCTTCACATGCTCGGCTGTATCAAATTCCATCGTAGGCCAGTAAAACCCCCTTCGTACAACTATAAGAAGAGCTTTCTCATACCTTGGTGTTCAGCATTGTGAGTCGTAGCCATTACTATCTCCGCCTCCTCTTGTGATAGACAATGAAGTATCTTGTCCCTAAAACTCTTCCTATATAGGATGCCTTCACTCAAAAATAATCGCCCGGATTTCCTTTGAATTTTCAACGCATCTTGTCTGTTTAGCGGCAAACATTCATGCTGGAGGAAGTCTATGTAAGGATGCCTCCAGTCCTCTATTTTCACACTACATACTTCTGCTTGTTGTGGGGGCGCCTGACAATCTTTACATTTATCTTGGACTACTACCGCTTGGTGACATATTCGGCCGCATACGCCCATCCTCTCGTAATCGACGTGCATGCAGATCCCTCCTGTCTATCCGCATGACTCTTCATGAACGCGATTCAGTATTTCTTGCGCTTCTACCTTTCCCACACACCGTGATAAAGCACCTCCGGATGTTCGAAAGTATAACGCTCCTCGGACTACAACAAATTGTTTTAGAACTTTAACGGGCAATAACTGATCATCCTCCTCTCTAGTCAAATCTTTGATGTACGCTGTTATCCAATCATCCTTTAATTCGAACGCCACGTCTTCTTTCCACGTGCTGGGTAACGCTCTTCTTTTCACCACTATGGTTCCTTCATCGGCTTCATTTAATTGTAGCTTCGCCGCTAAGGTAGCCAACGCATTCACGTGCTTGTTGGTGGACCTTCCAGTATGCTCAATAATGGTGCTTCCTCTTCTTATTATTAATTCTTGGTCTTCATCTCGGTATGGTGCCAAATGCGCCTCTTTTACCTGGAAGTCTCCCGATATTTGGTTTGTGACTAGCTTTGAGTCTCCCTTGACGTCAATTGCCCCTAAATTGAGCTCTTCAGCCATTTGTAATCCGAGAATCAATGCTTCATACTCTGCCACATTATTTCTACACTCAAAGTCTAGCTTGAAAGCGAATGATAACAATTCTATTTTGGGCATCTCAAATACTATCCCCGCTCCTCCGTACGAGCCGTATGACGACCCATTAAAAAACATTGTCCAGCGTTCTTCCTCCTCGACTTCCGCAACTTCTCCGGGTATTTCATCACTTATTTCTGTCATATCCATACCTGGGAATGCGTCCAATAAATCTGCAAATACTTGCCCACGTACTCCTTTAGACCGTTGATACTTTAGTTTAAATTCAGATAGTTGTAGTAGCCAGCGGGCTGTCCTGCCGGATAACACTGGTTTTGTTGCCAGGTAAGCGGTCGGATTAGCAGTCGCTACCACGATGGTTTCATGAGCAAGCAGATAAGATCGTAATTTCTGTGTGGCATATATGAGCGCCACGCATGACTGCTCTGCTTTCGAATATCTGAACTCCGCATCTCTAAACCCTCTGCTGATATAGTGATTCGCGCACAACTGATCGTTACCGAGGTCTTGAGCCAATAATGCTCCAATCGCCATATTAGTGAATGATGTGTATAGGTAGAGGGGTTCGCCTTTGATAGGGGGTCGTAGGACTCTCACGCTGATTAGACATTCTTTGAGTTTCTGAAAGGCTCGCTCTTAGTCATCTCCCCATTCAAATTGCTTATTTTTCTTCAATAATGGTGTGAATGCAGATAGTAATTGTGCCAACCCGGGGATAAATCTCCGGATGTAAGACACTCTGCTTATAAAATTTTGTAACTCTTTTACATTAGCGGGCGACCTCATGGTAGTTATTGCTTCAAACTTGTCCGGATCAATCTGTATCCCTTTGTCTATGACAACGAATCCTAAGAATTTTCCAGAAGTGACTCCAAAAGAACATTTGAGAGGATTCATTTTCAAGTGATACTTCCTACATCTGTTGAAAACACGTCTTAAGTGGTCAAGATGATCTTCTTCTGCTCGGGATTTTACTACCACATAATCTTTGTAAACTTCCATAATTTGGTGCATCATGTCGTGGAAGATAGCCACCATAGCCCGTTGATAAGTTGCGCCCGCATTCTTTAACCCAAACGACATCACATCGTAATAGAAATTACCGTATGGAGTTTGGAATGTCGTCTTATGTGCGTATTCTGCTGACATTTTGACTTATTTGTATCCGTTGAACCCATCCATGAATGAGAACATACCATATCCGCACGTGTTATTCACCATTATATCTATGTTAGGAACTGGGAAGTCGTCTTTAGGTCATGCTCGATTCAGATCTCGATAGTCGACACATCATTGAACCTTTCCATTCTTCTTTGCTACTGGTACGATATTAGCCAGCCACCCGGGGTGTTGGATTGGTTTGATGAACTTGGATTTCAGCAACTTCTCCACCTCTTCCTTGATCACCAACTCTATCTTCTCCGGGAAATTACGGCTTCATTGCTTGACTAGCTTGTACTCGGGTGAGACGTTGAGATTGGGCGCGATCAAACTGCTATCGAGGCCTGGCATTTCGTCATACGTGAATGAAAATACATCTTGGTATTCACGAAGTAACTTAATCATCAGCGAATTCTCTTAACCTTTAAGATGTTTACTGATGCGTACACAACGGGGTTCACCTCTTCTAGCCCGTCAAGTGTTGGATCGATCTTCTCTTTTTCCTCGGGAAGATTATCTATTATTTCCTCTTCCAAGACAAGAGGCTCTACCTCTTCATGTAACTCTTCAATCACTGGGGTCGCCTCCATCATCTCTTCATCTATTGATGACATAGCACATTCATGTTGACAATCGGAAGATTCCCCGGGTAATTGCTATAAGCGATAGACATGTCCGCCCTCTGGCCGCGAGAAATGCTTGAACTGAGTATTCTTTATCTCGGCTACAACTCTCTTATTTCCTGTAACAGGCCCCATCCGCGATGGACTAAATACTGACTTACCCTTCCCTTTTGCTTGCTCTCCAGGTTGGAATTCTTTCCATTTTGGGAGCGGTGTCAGATACTCTGGATGTTCTTCCGATCTGAACTGGTGATAGGTGTTGTAAAACACCTAATTTTATATCTAGTATTTATGCTTTCTTTGCTATTTTCCTTGGGAATTGCATCTCTTATGTTTCGTTTTGAGTTACTAGGTGCAATGGAGTCCTTGGGAGCAAAAGAATGAGAAATCACCCAATTTGAGCAAAAGGGCAAAATTGTCATTCATGGGAGAACACTATCTGGAGCCCAGTCAAGGTTAAGGGGCAACTCTCTTTTGGAGGAGTACTAAAGCCAGTCTCAGTCAAGGTTAAGGGGGTTTCTAGCAGGGTATCCCTTATCATCTACCAATGGGTATATTTATCGGGTCCTATCTGTGGGGTGTACCTATCCATATCACCCCAACCCTAAGGTCGAGATGGATGTTCTTCCATACTCTCATTCGATTGAGAAAGAATAGATCCGAGAAATTGAGGGATGAAATTCAGAGACGGGTTTGAATCGAGAAGATGATGAAACCCATGAAATTGAGTTAGGGTTTGTGGTGGAACTCGACTCTGAAGCAGCTAGGAGGTGCAATCGGTGGTTGAAGACAAGAAATTGGAGTATTGAAGTTAAAGATGGGTTTTGCTGGTTATGAAGAACACAGAAGATAGATGGATGGGTGAAATCGATATGGGTTTGCGGAAAAGGGGTCGAGACATGGGTTATATAGACTCAAAGAAGAAGATGATGAAGAAACTAGTTGAATTAGGGTTTGTTGGTAGAGACTCAGGTGAGAAATTACCATGGTATGAAGTGAACTAAGATGGTGTTGTAGATGAGAAGGTTGAGCTGCTGATGTAGTCTTGAAGCTCGGAGGAAATAGAGATGAAACTTAAATGTATGCCTAGGGTTATTTTGCTATTGATGAGAGTTTTAGTTTGAGCTACAATGAGGTTGTGAACCTGGAGCTCAAATGGATGAATGAGCTGTCACTACAGGTGAAGTTGTTGCCATGGAGAAATAGATGAATGTTTAGGGTTTTAGGTGATAAGGCAATGTGAGCTATACAGAGTAGTGATATGGTCTGGTGATGCTGTTAATGAAGGAATTGGGTAGAAGAATGAAGAAAGAAAGGGTCGCAGCTGAATGATGTGCTGCTGGTGGTGATGCTCGTCTCTGTTGGTGATGGAAGCATTGTTGATGGAGTAAGTTTGCAATGGTGGTGGCTCACTGTGACACTGCAAGTGAAATGAATGGAAGAAATGGACCTGGTGAAGGCATTGAAGTTGCTGTTGTTGTACTAAAGAAGGTGGTAGCTGGTGAATGGCAGTGAATGCATCTCAGGTGCAGGTTGTGACTGAATGTGCAATGGAGATTGCAGGGTGCCAGAGCTGGTGGTTGTTGCCTGATGTTTTGCAAGCAATGGTGCTCGATGGAGGCTGTGAGTGAGTCGTTGGCTGCAATGAGCAGCTGGGATTTGAGTTTGTATGCAGGTGGTTGAAATGCCATGAAATGGTGGCTCAGGTTGCAGGCTTGATATGAAACTGGTGGTATTTTGTCATAAGCCAAGAGATGCACTGAACTGGATTGTGGTGAGTTACATATCTATAGTTCTGGTGGTCTGAGAACAAGGGAGTGGACTGTATGTTGAGACTTGAGTCTGCCGCAGAATTGCAGCTGTGCAAGGCTGTTGCAGGTTGAGTCAGGTAATGGCTTGGTGATTGTAAAATGATGGTGTCGATGCTGCAATGGAGCAGCTGGGAAGTTGGAGTGATATTTGGAGCAGTAATGGATGGATGGCTTGAGCTCATTGCAGGCATGACTGAGATGGAGTTCTTCCAAGGAGTTGTGAGCTGATGGGGATCAGGGAAGAGCTGGAGATTTTAAGATTGAGCTGCAGCTGGAAATAGTGAGTATGCTGAGAACTGGCAGTGAAGCGCCATGTTGGTGCAACACTGGAGTGGCATGTGCAAGATTGCAACAACTCAGGCCACTGCAAAACAGCCTAGGCCCAAGTGAGTCAGAATGAGTTAGACCTGACTCATCTGTTTGGCTAACTGACTCAACCCAGTTCAGATTCTGAGATGACTCGATGACTCGGTGTTGACTCGCTGTGACTCGGTGAGTTTGACTTGACCGATTTGGATCGTTGACCGGTGGCCAGGGTGGACTTTGCCGGTCACCCGAGATGCTTTCCACGAGCCCCAAGTTCCGACCACAATACCGCATTTACGGCGACCACTTTTGGGACATATTTTCTACATGGGTTTTCTCTCTTATGGGCTTGGTGGATTTTCATCTAATGGACTTTGAAGACTAGACCTAATTTTAGAAGTTGGAGAAAAGCTATAAAAGGGAAAGTCTTCTACAACTTATCATATATCTTATTCTTGGAGTTTTGGAGGAGAAGGCGACTAGGGTTTGCTTCCAATTGTTTTTCATCTTCTTCATTATTTTATTATTGAATATTGATTATGATGAACTCAAAAGCTATGAGTAGCTAAACATATTATTGGTTATGGGATAAAAGTTGATTTCTCAACATGTTTTTGAATCTATGAATTAGTTTTGTCTCAGTAATTTATTGTTTGTGATTCACAATTAATAGTGTTATAAGATTTGAAAACTTGTTAGGTTGAGTCCGGAATCAATCCGATTTGCGTTCATCTCTAGAGCTATATTAGGGTTTTCAATACGAAAAAGTTGTTTATCCCTGATTCTAAGTAGCATAATTGTGGGTAGTGCTTGTAGTGATATATCCTACTAGTCACAAGTGAATCATAACTTTTGTTAAAACGTTTAGTGCTTTTACACATTCGTTTGCATTGATTAGTCTTATTCCATAGAACTTATTTCTTTTAGGGAGTTAAACTTAATTGTGCTTTTACACTTTAGGTTGCTTTCTAGGAAGAATTCACATATGCATCTTTTAATGTGGTTGTGATGAAAACAGGGAATTAACGGGTTATACTTGCGATCAAGGTATCCTAGGACTTTTAATAAATACGAGATTAAAATACCAATTCTAATCATTGATGAAAATACATGTTTGTGAATGATACTATCCCGTGACCAATATCTTCTCCTTATTGATTATTCCAATTATTTACTTTGCTTTCAATTACTTTTATTTCTTAGATAAAACAAACATCCCCCCCTTGGTTACCTTAGAAACTGAAATTTTATAACAACGAAAGCCTCTCTGTGGATACGAACTCTTTCTTATCGCATACTATATTTATATCTAGTTGATTGAGAAAGTGAAATTAATTTTGACGGCTGACAACCGACCAACTGGTTGTGTGTAAGAGACAGCATCCGCCATGTAAGCTTCCTTTGGCCAAAATTGGTTTCCTGTGACTGGGATCCGGAATCTCTTTCCTCCGATATTAGTTTTGACACATTGGTGATAAGTCGACGCTACTACCTTGTGATTCAAAAGCGATATTCGCCCTAGTAGAACATGGAAATTAGTGTCGTCTTCAAGCACATAAAAAGGATTGAGTGCTCTAATGGGCCTAATTTTCATCATCAAGTGCACTATCCCAATAGCTGTTTGGGTCTGCCCTCCAATTCCTCTTACAGTCGTCGAACGCATCTTAATTGTTTTCTTTGACACTCCTAAGGACTCTAACGTGTGTAGTGAAATTAAGTTGAGGGAAGCTCCGCCATCTATGAAAGCTCGCTTAAGAGGTTGCTTGTTAATAAAAGTTGTCAGATATAGAGGTCGAAGGTGCTCTCTCGGATAGCATATATCCTCATCTATAAAGGTGATAGCTTCTCTAGGTATTGGATTATACGCTTTTCCGGATGCAATTGTCGTGATAGCCTTGGATGCTTCGCGGATCTGGTTCTCGCTAAAACCAAGGGAATCAAAGAACTTTTGAGCTAAAACAGTTTAGGCAAATTTGCTAGCAACTCCATTAGTATCTGAGAAGAAGGCCGCCTCAGAAGCTTCACATGCTTCTTCTTCTTCCTCATCCTCCCAGGGTCTCCAGACTTCTCCCTTCGTAGGCTCGTATGAAACCATCATAACTTGATGTTGAGGAAGCGGGTCTCTCTTGATGCTTTGCTCTCTTATCTCCAATTCGCCTCTGGCTCGCTTCCTTTGCACAATGTAGCGCAAGGAGAAACATTCCACAGTCGGATTATGAACTCTTCTGTGATAATGACAATATCGCTCATGCGCCTTATCTGCTGCCGTGGGTTCTGTGGGTACGGGCGGTAGAGTTTCCTCTTTATTTTCCACCCATTTATCTATAAGTCTTATTATTTGTTCTCTTCTATATGGTAGCGGTGGTGGCGGATTGGATCTTCCTCCATCCGTTCTTCCTCCTCTTCTGCCAGACTGTCCTCCGCGATAAGAACCAAATGCAGCTCCTCCTTTTCCTCTATCGCTTCCTTGATCATTGAAAGTTGGTGCGGATGCAGCGTTAACAAAGTCTAATTGCCAAGCGTGACCGCTTGCCCCAGAATTCATAACATCCGCGCAGTCTGAAATCCGGGCTGCAGCCTCCTCAACCTCTACAAAGGTTTGGAATTTGAAATTCGTTAAGTTTAACCGAAAAATGGCATCCATTCCTCGGATGCAAATCTCGACTAGTCGCTCTTCTGGGATGTCCTCGTGACATTCTAACGTGAAATCTCGGAAGCGAGTGATATACTTTCCGATCTCCTCCCCTACTCGCTGAGTACATCTTCCCAAATCTATTGTTGTGACTCTTCTTTGTGCGGAATAAAACTTCTTCAAAAAGAGTTGCACCATAGCGGACCACGAACTAATACTACCAGTTTTCAGGTTATCATACCAGGAAAAAGCGATATCCGTAAGTGATTTTGGGAACTCTCTCATACAAAGGATTTCATCCTGAGCATATGCGTTCATTGACGATATGAAGCGAATAATATGTTATCGGGCATTTCCATTTCCTCCATATGCCTTAAACTTTGGTGACGTGTAATCCTCAGGATATAGGTAATCGGAAACTTCTACAGAATACGGAGGTTCCAGCGAGTCATAAGCATCGTGTTTTGTCACTCGATAGTTAGCTTCCAAGTACTTTGCAATCACGTCTTCCATCATACCCGTAATGGTACCCTTTGTATTGAATGCTTTAGTGGTTTTCGTGTTCTGCTCTCTTGCCCGCTTAATACGTCCGTGTAACTCCTGATGCTTCTTGATGGATGCATCTAGCTCCTCTTGTATTGCAGACATCTCCTGATCGCTTGTCTCAGCCGCAGCTTTTCCTTTAAGCATTTCTTCCTTCTTTTGAGACGCTCCTGCACCTTGTACAATAGGCGTGGTAACTACCACTTGGAAACTTATTTCTTCATCACTTTCTCCTTGCACGTCTTCCATAGTAACACGGTCCGGGTTTGGAAGTGCTCCGCCCGCTGGTACCTCCTTGCTTGCACCTGGGAGTATCATGTTGGAAAATAGGCTAAGAACCTCCCATTGTGGTCGCAATGTTGATGGGTAAAACGTGGGAAGGAGGAACTAGCCCTATTCACAGAAAGTACTCCCAAGGAGAAGAAGGGTTTATGAGAAATAGATAGAGAATTAATGATGATCTCAATAAGTGTGCCCTCTTTCCCTTTTATAATGACTCTCTTATGGATAAATGCCCATAAGATTAACATATTACTAAACTACCATTTCCTTTTCCTTAAGTTAATACCAAACCCTAAAGGGCTTTCCTCTTAGTCCAAAGCCCAACTGCCTTAATAGGCTCTTGGGTGAACTAGGACTCCCATCTTAATGGGTTAGGCCTAGTCCCCAAGTCTCTTCATCTTAAAGGGGACCCTTAATGGGTTAAGGGGCCTCCTATTCTAGAATTGATTATTTTCATGTATCAACATGTAGCCATTTATCATCCCAGATGTGATTGATTTCCCATCTCCAACCTCCCAAATATTATATTGTTTGATGTAGATAATGCCTTGTAAAATGCAGTTCCAAATCCAAAAAGATTTGTCCTTTTTCTTGGCATGTACAACCCATATTTTCCTAAAATATTTATTTATTAAGATGTTCATGCACAGATTGTCTGGGTTACTAACAAATCTCCATGTTACTTTACTAATCATAGCTTGATTTACTTTTTTTGCTTCTTTGAAGCCAAGGCCACCTAATTCAATAGGTTTGCACAGAAAATCATAAGATTTTATGTAAATACCCTTGCAGTTTGTATGATTTTCCCACCAGAAATCACGTTGAATTGCGTTGATTGTGGAAGTGATTTTTTTTGGTAGAACAAAGCAACACATGCTGAAGATAGGCATGCTTGATAGAACTGATTTGTTTAAAACAATTTTACTTGGTTGAGAGGGAAATTTTCCCAACCAACTTTTTATTTTCTGTTCCATTTTTTCAATAATGTTATTAAAAGCTTTTAGTTTATCCATATCAATGAACAGAGGTATCTCTTGTCCTTTATATTAATTTTCTTTATTCCCATTAGCCTAGATATTATGCCTTGATGTTGCACTTTTTTTTACTAAAGAACAAATCCGATTTTGTGAAGTTTATTACTTGCCCTGAAGACTTACTAAATAAGTTCATATCATCTAAAAGGTTTTTACAACTTCCTAAATCTGCTCTGGTGAACAAAAGTAAATCATCTGCAAAAATAAGTGTGAAATTGAGTTGATTTTGGTGTAAGTTTAATCCCTATAACTTTTTTCTTTGATTCTAAGTGAATTAATAGTCTAAAGAACACTTCCATACTAAGGATAAAGAGATAACAAAGGATCCCCTTGTCTCATCCCTCTTGATGGCCTGAACTCTTCACAAGGATTGCCATTAAAAAGAACAGCAATAGACGATGTACAAATGCACTGAAAAATTAGTTCACACCATTCATCTGAAAAACCAAAAGCTTTTAAAGTTTTAATCAAAATTTTCCAGTTGTCCCTGTCCAAAGCCTTTCACATGTCAATCTTGGCTCCTATGTTTCCCGATTTTTTTTCTTCCTTTCTTCATTGAATGCACTATCTCATGAGCAACAATAATGTTGTCTGAAATTTTTCTTGATAGAGGAAAGCTGACTGTAATGGTGAGATTATTTTTTTTAATGTTTTTTTGAATCTATTATCCTTTAGCTTAACTATTACTTTGTATGGTGTATTACACAGGTTAATGGACATGTAGTCTGCTAGAGTTTATGGATCTTTTATTTTATGAATAAGAAACAAGAAAGTTAGTTTTATTTAGGTTGTTGTCAAGATGTCTGTTTTTGAAGAAATCTTGAATAAAAACAATCAACTGAGGACCTACAATCTCCCAATTAATTTTGAAAAAATTGACCGGAAATCCATTTGGGCCCGGTGTCTTATTTGGTATTTGTTTTTTTACTACATCCCATATCTTCTGTTGAAGGAATGGATGTCAAGGCCTTATTCTCTTCCAGAGTAATGCAAAGTTCAATGCAATCAAAGATTTCCTCCTTTGTATTCTGATTTGATTCCGAAAACATATCAGAGAAATAAGAAGTCAAGACTTCCTTTATTTCTATTTTAGACTTTACCACATTGTCATTTGTGTCATAGATGTAATCTATATGATTTCTTTTTCTTATTTTTAAGTTAGTTACATGGAAAAAAAAATAGTATTTCTTTCCCCTAATGCTATTGTGGTGTTTCTAAACTGCTGCTTGGCTGTTTCTTCTGGACAGTCATACAGAGTTTCTAGTTCAAATAATATTTTATTAATTAAAGTTGTGTTTGTATCCCCTAAATGATTAGCAGATAGGTTTCAATTATTCTAACAGATTTTTAATCTTTTTATGAGGTTTTCCAAATACATTTGTCCTCCAAGTGCTAAGATTCTTTCCTAAGGCAGTAATGTTTTCTAGCAGATCCAAAATTGGTCTTCCTGTGTTAGTACAGTAGAACCTCTCTATATTAATACTCTTGGCATTCAAAAAAATTATTAATATAGGGAGGTTATTAATATAGAGAGGTACCCATAAAAAATGTAAAATTTAAGTTTCATTTATGTGCAATGTATCTGTAGTTGTATTTAGGCGATGTATATAAATTACTATAGTTCCAATATACAAATGCATGTATATATATCTTGGAATTTGTAGTTCCAAGAAGCTTGGAAGCTTTAAACTCGACAAGTTGGAAATATTTTGGCTTCAACAAGAAGGTGTCTATGTTGATGAGATATTACGCATCCGCAAATTAGAAAGATGCTATAGTAATCCAAAAATTTACTTTTTTTGTCAAACAACCATAGATAAGTATTTTGTTTAATCATAAATTTCATGTAACTAAATATATATTTTTTAATATAATACTGATTATTACTGTTTGGAGGAAAATTCTTTAAAGAGGAATTGAAAAAAATCATTAATATTAAACTGGAGAGGTTATTACTATTTCTCACTGGCCCAAATTGGGACCATAATTTTTTATTAATATGTAGAGGTTATTAATATATGGAGTATCAATATATGGAGGTTCTACTGTATTCCAAGAAATTTTAATTACTTTAGTGCAAGAAGGCTCCTTGAGCCAAGTATCGTAAAATTTGAAAGTTGGGATGAATTGCAAGTGAACAGGTGGAAGAGATAGACAAATAAGCCCATGATCAGAGCCTATTGCCGCAAGATTTACAAGTGAAGCTTCTTTGAATTCTAAAATCCACGCAGCATTAATTAGCCAAAGCCCTGTCAATCCTTTGCTTGAGACTAGCCTTGCCTTCTCTTTTATTGCTCCAGGTAAACATGTTTCCTTTGAAACCTAGATCCTCTTATCCCAGTTTGAATTAAATTCATAACTGGCTCTATTTTTCCTATCCAAAGGCAAGCCACCTTCTTTTTCCACACTGTTGAAAATAATGTTCAGGTCACCTATAACTAGCCAGGGCATATGATTTAGGTTTATTCTGTGCGCAATATCTTCTGAATAACCCATTATTTCTAATTTCAATTCATGTTTAGGAGATCCATAAAAACAGGTTAGTAACCACTCCTTTGAGTGGAAATTGTTTTAAAAAATGTTGTTGATCATGTTAAGGTTCCATACTTCCATTTAACCACTTCAAAGCACAACCCATCCACCCAAGCAATTGCTAGTCCCCGGCTATTCCATCACTACACCATTTTTAGGGATTAGCAATGGAGCCTGGCCGTTGCTGACTGGTGTCGCAACGGCAAAGTGACGTTTCAAAACACGGTGTTGCATTTTTTCGCAACGGCATAAGCTCCGTTGCGAATCTTGGTCAAAGAACGGGATTCGCAACCCATCGTGCCGTTGCGGACGATTGTTTATTCGCAACCAAAGTCTGCCGTTGCGAAGCTGTTGCTAATTACAGGAATACCCCTCCCCGGAACTAAATTTTATCGGTTCTGGTTCTAATTTATTGGTTCTAGTTCAAATTTAGCAACAGAACATAGACGTTGCTAATTTTTAGCAACAAAAAAAAAAAAAGGTCAAGTCTTCATTGACCTGGTCAAAATCCATTCCCCCCACATTTACCCCCTGCAGTTACCCAGTTCCCCATATTCAGCATTCCACAGATATACAAACCATGACACATTCATTCACTTTCATTTCCACATTCACCATTATGAAAAAAGAATTCTTCAATTGAAGTTAACAACAACTATGAGTATTTGATATAAACTATGTTATTCATTTAATGGACATACACAGAAACATACTTAGTTCCTAAGTTCAGTTTGTTGAAAGTTCTGAAATTCCTAAGTTCTTCTAACTTAAATCTCTATAAGGAGATACTACATTATACATGTACAATCTAAAGTTTAGAAACGAGTGGAACATGTGCCTGAGGCGGCCCTTCTAAGAGATGTTGTCAAAAAATGTGCTGTTTGTAGTCATGGAACCATTTTTGCAGAAGTTAACTTCAACTGTTTTAGATCTTGTTCATCTGGATAAGAAAGGAGGAAGCTCAAAAACCTGTCCATCATCAGAAGTTTTGTTTACGGCCCTCCCAAGAGCAAATCCAAGAGCTCTTCCAACATGCACGGCAACTGCATTGCCAACTTGGATATACCTGTTAAGTACAACGAATAATTAGATACACATTGAAGGAAAACCGAAAAGAAATATAAAGAAAAAGAGAAAACCAAAAGATCAAGAACCATATAAATACCTCTCTTTAATTTCCCCAAAGAACCTATAAAAATCAGGGAAGCCTTGGAGACAGGCGTTCTCCCTAACGGATAAAACCCGGTCTTGCTCGGTGTAAGATAATCTGACAAAAACCCACAATTAGTCAAATAATTGATAACCATTATCAAAAGAATAACTCAAAAGAAGGCATTGGCCATATGGAAATAAGATGCTTAAAGGTTCAACACCTAAATCATGAGCCATTCTCACAATTTATTTTACTGTTGTAACGTAAAGACCAGATGTAAACATCAGTTACCTTTAAGCTTAAAACACTCCATTAAAAACAAGATTTGCAACAAAAAATAAAAAAGTAGGTTCACCTGGTTATGGGGTTGACCCTCCCACTACGATTGACACGATCTCGTTCCACCAAAGCCTTCCAAAAGGCACGAAGTTCAAGCAGACATGATAAATAAGATAAGCTACAGAAGGATCCTCCCTAAACTAAAGATAAGCCCGACCAATGAAGAAACAAGTTCTCACTTTTTGACTTTCCCTTACAATAGTTTATCGCATAGTTTGGCACCCGTAGTAATGCAAACTATATGTAAGAATATGTTCATTTGATAAATCCTGAGAATACCTAGTTATAGTAATTAAAAAAAAAAAAGATTAAGACCGCTATCTGTTTACCAGTGGCTTCTTAGATCCTATAATGAATACTCTGTCCCTCTCCGGATCAAGATGTGCGACGTTATTGTCATCAACTATAACTCTAGGAAGATCTCTGTAGTTGGCGCCCTAGAAAATTGGCCAAACAATACAATCAATAAATGTATACAAGAAGAAATCAGTAAGAGTAGACGAAGGAAATGCAGGCGGTTAAGGTATTGGAAATTGCAAAAGTACTACCTTGTAGTGTAATTCAGCAGGCCCTTCGTTCGTGTCCGGATTATTGCCATAAAAAATTCCAATGATCTTTTCCACTTCATAGTCCCCGCCATCATAAGGTTGACGTGTCTGGGTTTCTAATTCTACATCTTCAACTTCTTTGTTCTTATTTGGCACATTTGTTTTGGAATAGTCGGCATCCAACAGTGAGAATTTCTCACAAAGATCTTTCCATTTAATTAGCAGTTGCAAGAAGTCTTCGGCATTCATACATCTCACCTGAAATCAATTGGAAATTAAATGTCCGCATACATGTATTCTGAAAATGAGAAGAAAAGACCATACCTGTGTTTCTGGATGGTTATAGCGAAGACTGTCACAGGCATCTTCATTCATATCTACTGCCCATCTCTGGAACAACATACTTAAATTTCAGACTATGCCACAAGTGATGTAATCACTAAAGATTTGTATCACTACTTACCGTAACAAGGTTGACATCGGATGCAACTGCACCCATGCAAAGGCCAGTGGACATCCCACCACAGCTAGCATACATGTCAAGAAGTGTCAGAACTGGTTTCTGAGAATCACATGTTTGCACTTTCGAACCACTTTCAAGACTTCTTTCGCTTGAAATTCTGGATGAGGATGTACCAGCAGCATGTCCATTTTCTACAAAAGAACAATGTTATATGTTAGTACCAGAAAACAAGAATTACAAAGAAGTGTCGTATTCTTAATACATAGAGCTTATTACCTATGCACAAGTTTTGGAATGTGCAAAACTCCTCTGAGTATGATATGTCGTAAAAAAATCGATACCCATGGACCTGAGAACAAACCGTTAGAACAAAAATTAGTTTCTAGTTTCTATAAATTACTCGGCAAACTGAAAGAAGCATAAAAATCACCAAACCAAAAACAACAAAAGAACCAATACTTCTTTGGGTGCTTGAACAACTGTAACTTTCTCAAAAATACATTCCAGTGGAATGTCATCTTTGGAGTCAGAAGAGAATACACGGTTAGCTTCAATTTTATCAGAATGGTCTTTAATGACCCGCAAACATCCAAAACTTACAAAATTATTAAAACAGATACACGACCTAATCAAAAGAAATATGAGTATTCCTAATCGGCTAATCCTAACATCACTTACCGTCTCTACAGCTCTGAAAAACCACTTTACAGTGATGTATGGCTTTCCCTTACTGTTCTCGAAGAATCCTACGATTCTCGCTATATAATCAAGGTGACCTTCTTCTGCCTGAAATGAAGAAGCAAACAACACTAGATTTTAGACTCATAATTATTACATAAGAACATACAAGAAATAGGAATGCATACAACAGGATTAACAACTTATTCACATTAAAGAATGCTAATAGTAAAATCTCTAGAAATTAAGTTGAAACTGATACATTCAGCTATATAATTTAATTGTTCTTATTGGGACTAAATTAAAATCAACCATCAGATGGTAATAATGGCAATGCACTTATCCTGCAACTGCACCCCTAAATGAAACCTATTACTTCTAGAAAATATTACAAGATACAAAAACAATGAGATCCAGAACTCACTCAGCAATCAAAGATAATTAACAGTCATTCTAGCTTTACAAACCAAACCATTTTTAATATGTTTTATCAAGCATGACAAAAGAACAGTTGAAGGTGTTCAATATGCCACACAATCAATAGCTAAAGATTGGTTGAATTCGATTAAAATTAGCTTGTAATCAAACATAGACAGAACATTACTAATTGTACTTGCTACTTCAGATAAAAAGATTAACAAGTATACCTGATGTGTCTCTGCCTGATTAGCACACGGGGGTGATGAATGGATTTTGCCATTCCAGACTTGAAGACTAGTGTCTGAAGACGATGCTCGAGTAAGTTCTCAACAGTCAAGGCCAAGACATAATAAAGCTTGTTCTAAATCTTTTCCAAAAGCCCATACCTGTTCATCCTTCGAAGAAGAGCTTCTCCCTCAAAGACACGACGTCGGTCCTTCTCATCAAGAGTAAGAATATTTATAGATGCATTATGGATACGACTTAGAGCATACTGGAACAACTTCAATCAAGCTAGATTTTCAAATAAGTGAGAAAATCCAACTCCATACTACAACAAAATTGAATCGTTATCATCTGAACTGAAATTTAATCAATCAATTTTATTACAAAAACAAAATTAGCATAACCCTAGTTTCCTTGTTTTCAACAACATTAGAAATTAAACCCAATCGAAACTTTAATTTCAGAACTCATAAACCCTAGAAATTAGTGAAATAATTTATTTTTTTTAATCTATCAAAACCCTAGATCCGTAGTCATAAAAGAACTTGATGATCATGAATCAAATAAATCATACAAAAACGAGTAACACCCATCAATCAAAAAACAACACACGAATCAGATAAACCTGGAGAAAAAAAAATCAAAAACAATATCTGATTATTACCTCCTCTGTTGGAAGATTCTGAGTCTCCGGTATAGAGAGAGAGAGGAAGAAATCATGAGAAGATGATGTTGTTGATGGTGCTACGATGATGAAGTTGATTCTCCAAAGAGGAAATGATGCTTTGATGATTCTACGATTCTCGAAATAAAATCAGAGAAAAAAAGTGAGAAGGGGGGAGAAAGATAAGCAGGATAAAGTGAGAAGGTGGAGGTGAAAGAAAAACACGAAGTTGGATCGTCTTCTTAGGGTGTTAAGTACCTTGGCTGTTCTGAGATGAAAGAGAGATGAAGAAGTGAGAGCTTCGGTTCTTCAGAGAGAAGATGAAAGAGAGATGAGGCGGAGAAAAAAATAAGAAAGAAAACTCGAAAGGCAAATGGATATAAGGTAGATATGGCTGAAGGGTGGAAAAAAAATGAAGAAGACTTGACCCAAGTTTGACTGGGGCGTGTTTATCAGCTCTAGTGTTCCGACCGCACACGCGCTTCACATGCTTGAACAAAGCACAGTTGCAATTCGCAACCTTCCTTGCGAGGTTGCAAAATTCGCAACCGATCCTAGCCGTTGCGAAAAAATAGCAACGGGGATTAGCAACAGCAATTTCGCAACGGACCTAGTGCCGTTGCGAATCTGGGTTGCAAATCCCTTAAAATGGTGTAGTGCATATGGGTCTACAACCACTTGTAAAGCTTTAAGGAATAAGAAGTGCGCACCAAAATTCAGTGTTGGATTGTCGTAGAATTGGAAAATAAAGGTTCTTTTATATAAAATATAAGTATATATAATCTGATTTTAACAGAAGATTTGGATATTTAAAGTGGATACATAATCTGCAGCATTGTCTTTAGATCGGAGTAATTCAAATATTTTATACTTGGCTTTTAATAGAAGAACTGTAGCCTGTAAGATCATCGTAATACTTGGACCAAAGCATAACACCTCCGTACTTCTTGGAGTCTTTAATCATTGGAAGAATAGTAGATGTAAGATCATTCGAAGGAATAAAACCGCTCCCTGCAGCTTGAGGAGCGGCAGGTAAACCTAGAAAGATTTTAGTAGCTGGAATTGACGTAGTCCACTGCTTCCATGCATCTTCAAGATTACCAACATTACCAGAAGCATAATTGCAAGGTGGGTTATTAAAGAATTGAACCCAAACATTATCAAACACGCCCGTGTTTAGTGCGTCTCCAATCCATGCATCAGGAAAAGGGCATTGTGGTGCGGCTGTCAAGTATACTTTCTTACCTTTCTTGCTATAACCTTTAAGATATTTTGCGAGTTCACCGTAATGCTGACTGCTTCCTCCTTCGATATCAAAATCTATCCCGTCTAATATGGCATTTCCCAATGGACGAGAACTTGATTTGCCTCCTAAAAAGTTATTCCACAAATATGTCGCGACTTGTCTAGCATCCTGGGATGAAGCAAGACCATAGCTTCCTGAAGCCCCTCCAATTGAAAGGATGACTTTGATACCTTTTGCTTGACATGACTTTATGTCATCACTTAGAGTAACACAACCGTTTGAATATGGATCACAATGACCGGCTAGGTTTAACATTGGCTTTTGACCATTGCCAAATATTGGCAAAAAAGCTAAGATCACATAGGCATAGTTATCAGTTGAACATGTCTCAGACAATGTGCCTTCGTTTCCATTTTGACCCCAGTAAATTGCAATACCTCCTGCATTCGATCCTACCACGAACATAAACATGACTACCATTGCCAATACTAATGTTTTAGATGCCATTAGAAGAAGTAAATTTGATATAACCCAAGTTTTATTTAGGATGAGCTAAGTGATGCTGTAATTTGTGATGGATCAGGCTTAGCAAATGAAGCTTTTATAAGAGAAAGATGACTCCCGTTGATTTGTAAATTGATAATAGCAACAACTTTGTCTTCGGAGAAAGTAAGCGTCATTCTAAAGTCACCTAATATTTTTGTATCATATCATATTGTATTGATTTGGTTAAACGTAGACGGCATTCATTATCAAGAATTTAAAATTCACAATCCTGGAATTTAAATTTACACGCATTCGTAATTTGGCTTATGCCATATGATTCTATGTAGTCAGATCCGAAAATACAATAGAAAACAATTTTCTAAAGTTCATTCTTGTTTTTGTTGGGAAGGGACGACAGACATTAGACTCAGGGGACCTTGGATCCGGAACAGAGTTTAATTTAAATCTATAGTACTTCTTGACAGAGTGTGGGGAATAAATATGAGAGATTTGAGAGCAGGTCTGGTGGTGTAGGTCTGCGGCAGACTCATCATACCAACTTTGTACAAATAGCTGAATGAAGAGAAAAGAAGTAAACATTTAGTGACTCAGTCAGTCCCCTTGGGAAGTAAACAAAATGTAAATAAATAAGAATCTCATAGAAAAAATATTCGAAGCAGGATCTCATAAATATTTTGTTCACAATTTCACGATTCTTAAATGTCAAAGAAACAATCTTGGTAAAGGGGCGGCAAGAATTGGTAGAGGGGCGGCAACCTAATAAGACAAAAAAGGTCATTACAAGTAAATTCAAGTGCCCCTTATCAATAAAAATCTGGAAATGACTAATTAGCCCTTATTGTTAATAATCAAGATTAGTAATGATAATCAAGATTAGTGTTGGTGTTGATAATTAATTTTCACTTATTATAACTCTAACATCAAATTTTTAGAGTTATAAAAAAAAAAAAATTAGAGGAGAAGAAAAAGAAAACTTATGTGATATTTGTGAAACCCTAGATTTTGATTCACTCAACCAAAATGAGTGATTCCAGTGACCCGGTATACTTCTAAATTAGTTCTCATTAGCTTTTTCTTGCTCAAAATTATCTAAAGTACATAACAAAATCAAAACTTTTGAATTTTCAGAAAAACTTACGGTTGCAATTTTGCTTGTTACCAACCGTAACTCTTAGTTACGGTTCGTAAGTTATCGAATACCAACCGTAACTGGTTAAATTTGGGGAAGATCCAATCGTAAAACCAGTTACGGTTGGTAACTAAATGCTCGATACCAACCGTAACTCAGTTACGGTTGGTAATTAAATGCTCGAAACCAACCGTAACTCAGTTACGGTTGGTAAACTAAAATAGTTACCAACCGTAACTGAAGAAAATTCTCAAATTAAGAACATACGGTTGGTAATTGAACTATTACCAACCGTAAGTTCTTCAAAATCTCCAGTTACGGTTCGTAATTGAGTTATTACCAACCGTAACTCACATAAACCCAGAAATTTCAATTTCAATTTTCATACAAAACCCTAATTTTTGATACAAAATTAACTTAAATCCAACACGATAAACTAAACCCTAACTGGGTTTTTCCAAACATTTTTCAAATCGCTGATTAATCGAAGAAGAGGGAATTTTCAGTTTTAATGGAGGTTACGGTTGATAGAGGAGAAGAGAAGATGAAGAAGAAGATGAAAAAAAAAAAACTGATTTGATTTTTTTTTGATTCATTAGGTTTAAAAAAAATTGATTTGATTTTGGTTGATTTAAGGTGAAAAGGGTAATCTAGTCAATCTACACCCCTATAGGACACCCCCTAACCAATAAGAGGGACATTGCTATCACACTTGCCGCCCCTCTACCAATTCATGCCGCCCCTTTACCAAGATTGCAAAGAAATGAACCAAGTTTGTGACAAAAAAAGGTCCGCTTACATTAGTAATCTAACTCTTAGCTAAATTTTGTTGATTCATGATCAAGAAGTGAGGTGTTTGTGGAAAATGATAATCCAAAACTTTGTTGAATTTTTTGCTATTTTTTCTGAGTTAGCTGAACTTGTTCCTATGTTCCATGAATTTTCTTAAATTTATTCAACTTTGTAAAATTTTGAATTAAATATTTGGATGGCAAAAAGAGGTAAGTGTTTCAAAAAAGTGCGAGGAAACTTTAAATTTCAACGATGCTAATGAGAGGCGCCAGATTACTGGGAAGCAATGTAGTTAATTCTGGATTCCGGCCCATCTTGATCGGCACCGTGATATTGAGACAATTTGATCTCGCAGAGATTCTCGACGAAATCTCAGAGTAACTTCCGTAAAAAAAAAAAGAAATCGAATTTTATACATATTGTTTGTATATTGAGCATTTTCAAACATTTTCACACATGATTGTGTAATACCACCAATTTTTTAAAATAGAAACAAGTTCGATACAAACTTCAAAAACTCCAAGCAAGATTTCTGGCCAATTTCGGCTGAGTCAATCGAAATTCAACTCGGCCTCTGCCAAATTTCGTTGCGGCGAAGTCAAGTAATCCGATGCCTCGAGTGCCGGAACTGGAATTTCCGACGAGATCTTTGTTTATGACATTAATCAAATTTTAAAGAAATTGATATTGTTGCTAAAAAAAAAGTGAGGTGATGGTGGAAAATGTTAAAGAAATTGATTGATGAATTAAAAGTGAGGTGTTGGTGGAAAATGATAACCCAAAATTGTGTTTAATTTGTTGTTATTTTCGTACCTTGTTGAATTTACTGTTTTTTTTTTCCGAAGAAAAGGTTATATTAAAAAGAAAATCCTTTACAAGATATAAAGGAAATCACTCACACATAAAGTCTTCCGAATTGCTCCAAATGAGACTAGGGGTAACAAATTTGAAAGTATTGGTGTTACAAGACCATAAGACGACAAGCTGTTTTATAAGATCAATAGTCTCCGTTGTGCTTTTCTTACGACCGCCAAAAACTTTCCCATTTCTCTCCTTCCACAAAGACCAACTAATAGCATAATGAATAATTTTCCACACCTCTTTACCTCTTCCAAGCAGCACATTCATCGACCACGTTTCAAACAATTGAAAAAGTGTTCTCGGCATAGGCCATGAAATCCTGAAAGCCTTAATAAAATAATCTCAAATCTCAAAGGAGTAAGAACAATGCATAAACATGTGATCAGACGTCTCCTTTTCTTCATTGCAAAAAACACAAAAGTCACTTTCATTGTCCATGCCACGATGTGCTAACATGTCTCTAGTTGGAAGTGAATCATAAAAACTAGCCCAAAGAATGATACTAACCTTGTTCGGGATATATCTTTTCCAAAGATGTTTGTTGAAACTACAAGTATCGTAATTAGGAACATTTTTGTGCACTGAAATCCTCCATAATAACCAATTCATCCTCTTCTGCCACCAACACCGGTATAGTAGAGACATCACGTCTAAGCAAATCCCACTCCAGCTGCTCATTCGCATTCAAATCCCTCCTGAATTCACAACTCCAATTATTGTCGACAATCATATCAGCAATAGTTGCATCCTTCATTTTCGCCACTTTGTAAACCACCGGAAATAAGTCTTGCAATCTCCCTCCATCTAACCATTTATCCTTCCAGAATCTGATTCCTCTACCATTACACACCATAAATTTGGCCATGTCTTGAACGATGAGAACCATATTCACAACATTCTTCCATAGACTTCTACACTGAGGCTTGCTATCGACATATGGTAATAAAAACTCTGTGTTTCTCTTGAATTTATGATTAACTATCTTCCTCCAAATGTTGTTTTTGTTCTTCGAGTATCTCCAAATCCATTTTATCAGTAAAGATTGATTGGTAGTCCTTAAAACTTTAACTACTAACCCTTCCATTTTCTTTAGGCATGCAAATTTTGGTCCAACCAACCCAAACTAATTTCCTTCTCCCTTCCGCCGCACCCCACGGAAAGTTACACATAATCCGCACCATCTTTTTCTCCACACTAACTGGAAGATGAAATAGAGACAGGTAATAAATTGGTAAACTCGCAAGACAACTCTTGATAAGAATAAGTCTACCTGCTTTATTCAATTTACTTTACTTCCAAGTCGCCAATTTCTGCTCCATTCTTAACAAGACATACTCTCACACCGTAGTACCACGCCAATGTTCACCAATTGGCATCCCCAGATAAGTAAAAGGCAACTTTTCCGTCTTGCATCCAAGTTCCATAGATAAAGCAACTTATTAAATTACTAAGGAACTTTTATAGATTTTCTTTATGAAACAAAGGCAAAGCAGCACATTATTTTAAACCAAACAAAGTATTACATTTTGAGTTGGTGAGACTTGAGCACCATAATCTAAAATCCTACTCAGAATGCAAAGTAAATGTCTCTCAATTTAATCTAAAATCCTACTCAGATTGCAATTTCAACTGACAAAATAAATGAGCTTGGAAAAATTTAAACACAAAACCAGTCTTTAATAGTTCGATTAGGCTTTCCCCAATGCTTATCTTTTTTAGTTAAAATTCTTACTCGATTTTAAACGCCTCTCACCAATTTCCACCTACACCTCACTCCTCATTTGAATTAACAAAATTAAGTTAAAGGTAGATAAATCGAGCTTTGTTTTCACCAAGATTTGCTTTGGTTGCTAGGCACATTAATTGCAATCTTCGTTTATATAGAAGTGAGATTTGTTGAGGTAAACATGATGTTCATTTACTCATTCACAATTTTGGTTCTTTTCTTTGACATAAAGGAACTATGAAATTGAGAACAAATATGGATGACATTTTTTTTTTCATTTACTACAAATAAATGAATTTTTAGGGGACGAAATCATTATGATTCTGTACCTGCTAGTATTATCTTATCTCTTTTTCTGTATCCCACGTGAAAGGATAGATGGCAAATGGGAGACTAAGAGCAACTGCAGTGGTGCGAGCATAACCAAAGATCAAAGAGGGAAAAAAAGACCAAAATTTGGGTTTAGTCCGTGCTGTGACACTATGGGGCAGAAGACTAAATTTGGTGGGGCGTAAATTATAAGTTCGCCCGATGGTGGAGCGTACGTTATAAGTTCGCCCGATGGTGGAGCGTACGTTATAAGTTCGCCCGATGGAGCGAGATCATTCACGTACTAAAAAAAAAAAAAAAAAAAAAAAAAAAAAAAAAAAAAAAGGTTTATGGGGCGGGGTATAATGCCCGCCCCATTCAAGAATGTTGTTGTCAAATGATGGGGCGGAGGTATAACAACCGCCCCAACATAAAAAAAAAAAAAAAAAAAAAAGCGAACGTATAGTTAACGCAGGGTGGGGGCGTTAACTTTATGCCCACTGTTGTGGGGCGTTAACTATAGGTTCGCTTTGGTGTGGGCGTTAACTATACGTTCGCTCGACTAAAAATTTGGGTCTGGTCGCCGACCAAATATACTCGCCCACTGTTGATTTAGTCTGGGATTTGGTCGATGGTCCGTCCCGCTACGCCTGGTTCAGAGACCAAATAAATGGGTTTAGTCGCCCACTGCAGTTGCTCTAAGCTCCCGTACCGGAGATGATCACCTAACGAATTCCAACTTTTTTTTACCTTTTGAGCTCTCATTCATCACTTGAACCCAAAACCAACTCTTTAGCCAAATGGGCTTGTAACCAGGCCAGTACACTGTACACGTGACCCGGCTTAATGATCCTACTCATTTTGTTATGTATAGTCTTCCTCTTTTTGTAAAAGCTTTAGGGAAGAAAAAGTGCCATACCAAAATTTAGTGTTGGATTGTTGTAGAAATGGAAAATAACGGTTCTTTGGCAATATATATATATATATATATATATATAATCTGGTTTTAACAGAAGATTTTGATATTTAAAGTAGATACATAATCAGCATTGTCTTTAGATCGGAGTAATTCAAAGATTTTTTACTTGGCCTTTGATAGAAGAACTGTAGCCTGTAAGATCATCGTAATACTTGGACCAAAGCATAACACCTCCGTACTTCTTGGAGTCTTTAATCATTGGAAGAATAGTAGATGTAAGATCATTCGAAGGAATAAAACCGCTCCCTGCAGCTTGAGGAGCGGCAGGTAAACCTAGAAAGATTTTAGTAGCTGGAATTGACGTAGTCCACTGCTTCCATGCATCTTCAAGATTACCAACATTACCAGAAGCATAATTGCAAGGTGGGTTATTAAAGAATTGAACCCAAACATTATCAAACACGCCCGTGTTTAGTGCGTCTCAATCCATGCATCAGGAAAAGGGCATTGTGGTGCGGCTGTCAAGTATACTTTCTTACCTTTCTTACTGTAACCCTTGAGATATTTTGCGAGTTCACCGTAATGCTGACTGCTTCCTCCTTCGATATCAAAATCTATCCCGTCTAATATGGCACTTCCCAATGGACGAGAACTTGATTTGCCTCCTAAAAGTTATTCCACAAATAAGTCGCGACTTGTCTAGCATCCTCAGATGAAGCAAGACCATAACTTCCAGAAGCCCCTCCAATTGAAAGGATGACTTTAATACCTTTTGCTTGACACGACTTTATGTCATCACTTAGAGTAACACAACCGTTTGAGTATGGATCACAATGACCGGCTAGGTTCAACATTGGATTTTGTCCATTGCCGAATATGGGCAAAAAAGCTAAGATCACAAAGGCGTAGTTGTCAGTTGAACACGTCTCAGATAATGTGCCTTCGTTTCCATTTTGACCCCAGTAAATTGCAATACCTCCTGCATTAGAGCCTACCACGAACATAAAGATGATTAGCAATGCCAATATTGATGATTTGGGTGCCATTAGAAGAAGCAGAAATGATATAATTGAAATTGTACTTCGGATGATTTAAGTGTGATTGTTCATGCTCCGCAAATGAAGCTTTTATAGGAAAAAAGATACCTCCTATCGATTTGTAATTGAGAATAGATCAGTTTAGTCTTCGGAGAGGAACAAAGCGTAATTCTAAAGTCACCTAATACTTTTATATATCATATTATGTAGATTTGGTTAAACGCAAACGGAAATGTATTATTAAGAATTTATAAATTTCACAATCCTTGAATTTAAATTTACAAGCATTCTTAATTTGGCTTATGCCAAACGGCTTATATATACGGAAAATGGGTCATTTGTCCAAAAAAAATTTAAAATACGGTTCAAATGGACGAGTAAAAAATTTTATGGGTGAAATGGACACAAAAAAATAGCAAGAATAAAACTGGATTCATCCTGGTTTAAACTTAAAAAATAGCGAGGATGAAACTGGATGCATCCTGTGTAAATTAAAAATAAGAAAAAGTATTTGAAAATGGGCAGGATGAAACTGGTTACATCCTGCCTATTTTTAAATTTTTGTCCATTTAAACAGTATCAAAAATCTAACTGTCCTTTTCACCCAGAAAATTTTAGTTTTGGTCTTTTTAACCAATTTTGTGTTATATATATCAATCCAAAGTAGTCACATTCGAAAATACAAATGAAAATAGTTTTGTAAAGTTTATTTTTGTATTTGTTGGGAAATAGGGACGACAATCCTTTAGGCATTAGAGTGGACCTTAGATCAGTTTGGATCTTTCCTAGGGTCTGACCGGGTAGATAAATTGGAACAAGACTTGAACCAAAAGGTTAACAAAGATTCAGAGGATGGAGGGAATCAAATCAATAACAAAGTGGCTGCAGGAAGAACATGGAGATGCTGGGAATAAACAAAAAAGGGGATCAGGTACTTTTTAAAATTAAAACAAATTAAAAGTTCTAAATTCTTTTATGTTCAAATTTGTGAAAAAAGCTTACCTTTTAGGTCAACAACTCATAAACTCAATTCCAATTTAACTTAATTTCTAGTTATATCTTTTGATTGATAAGTTTTACCTTTTTCTTAGCAAAATTGTTTATGCCGTTTTTTGTTCGGGGTGGATTTCTATTTCTAAAAGATGAAAATCATAGCTTGGAATGCCCAAGGTGTGGATCAAAAAAACAAAACAACACTTCAACTTTACGATAAATGCCGAGAAACTCCGATGTAGTTTTTCTATGTGAAACAAAAAAAGAAAAGATCGCAGTAGTAAGGAATTTCTTGTCGAATTCCCAAATGTTTTCATAGTAGACCCAGTGGGCATAGCGGGAGGACTTGCTATGGCATGGGTGGATGGCTTTAATTTTGAGATTGTTCACTCAACCATAAATATGATCAATGTTCTAGTTAAAACCAATTTCTCGACAAGGAATGGTTGTTAACGAGGATTTTATGGATCACCATATAAACCATCTAAATTAGAATCCGGGAAATTCTTGGAAGAAATAGTTGTAAAAGTAAATTATAAAAATGGCACAGGATGGTTTGGGGGACTGGAACCAAATTCTGAGTAAAGAGGATAAACAAGGAGGTCTACCTTTTGTTGAAAGTGAAGTAGAACCTTTCAAAAGACTCCTTGTTAGATCTGCTCTAGAGGATTTTGGTTACCAGGGACCTAAATTCACATGGAATAATCATAGAGAAGGAAATGAAAATATTCGGGGAAAGATTAGATAAGGGTTTTGTTAATATTGAATGGCATAACCAATTCGAGATGCCTCATTAAAGGTTTTAATTTCGGTTGGATCGATCATTGTCCTCTATTAGTTAACATGGATGGAAATGAAAAGAACAACTCTATTTTTTCCTTTAAATTTTTCGACACTTGGTTAAAAGACCAATCCTGTCTAGATTTGATAAATACGTGTTGGATTAAGGAAACGAGATAATCCAACGAGATTCAATGATTTACAATCTTCCAATTTGGGTAATCAACTGACCTTTTGGAGGAAAAATGTCTTTGGTTTACCAACTAAGAAGATTAAGAAACTCTTAACTGAAATAGAAAATTTGAACAAGTTAAAGTTTTCTGCTAATTCTCAAAAGATGATTAGCTCTAAAATGTTGAGCCTAGAAAAACTGTATGATACGGAGGAGGATATAGCTAAACAACTTTCAAGAGATAACATAGTAAATCTAGGAGAAAGAAACACAAGATATTTCCATCTCAAAACTATGAAAAGAAGGAAACGAAACAAAATAGATTGCCTTTTGAACGCTAATTTCAAGAAATAAAAGATAAGTCGAAATAGCTCTAGAATGAAGAATTACTTTTCCAACTCTAGAAAATGATGACATTTTCTCCTATCTCTCAGTAGGAGTGACTGATGATGATAACAAGGAGTTAATGGCTTTACCTACCAATGAAGAAATCTGGGAAGTAGTGAGAAACATGAAACCCAACAAATCACGGGACCAGGATGGTTTCCGGTATCATTTTAAACATAAGCTGGTCTTTGGTTGGAGATCGGTTGGTGGGTTTAGTCAAAGATTTTGGATTTCAAAAAGTCAACCCCTGAACTAAATAAAACTTTTTTATTCTTAATTCCTAAAACCAAAGAACCAAAAACACCCTCCGATTTTAGACCAATTGGTCTTTGTAATACTCCTTACAAAGTGATTTCTAAACTTTTAGCAAATAGAATGAAAGGTTTACTAGACAAACTAATTTCTCTTACTAATCGGCCTTCTTGTCTATTAGACAAGTTTCTGATAACATCATAGTTGCACATGAGCTAATTTATGCCATGAATCATAGGAAAACTAAAGAGAAAGGTTTAGGAGTAAAAATTGACATGTCGAAAGCTTTCGACAGAGTTGGTTGGGTTTTTTTAACAACTGCCATGGAGAAAATGGGTTTTTGCAAGGAGTGGTGTACTTTAATAACTCAATGTATCTCTACCGCATCTATTGCAGTTCTCTTAAATGGAAATCTTTGGTGAATTCTTTAAACCTACTAGAGGGTTAAGGCAGGGGGATCCTTTATCCCCCTATTTGTTTCTTATCTGTATGGAGGTTTTTTCTAGATTTCTTATTTCTAAAGAAAACTCTAAGGAAATTCAAGGTCTAAGGATAAGCATGAACAACACTCCAATTCCATCTTTTTTTTTTTCACAGATGATTGCCTAATCTTCACAAAGGCAAATCGCAAAGCCGCAAAAATCTTTTAAATGCACTTCATGAGTTTAGTATGGTTTCGGTCAAATGGTTAACTTTGAAAAGTCGGGGATTTTCTTTAGTAAAAAAATTCATCATAAGCTTATAAAAATGATGTCCAAAATGCTTAAAATTAAGAAAATAGACATCAAAGATTCTTATTTAGGAGTTCCACTGTTTATTGATAAATCTAAACTAAAAACTTTTGACTTCATCGTAAGTAGAATGGAAGAAAGAATTAAAGGTTGGAAAAGTAAGATACTTAGCCAACCAAGCAAACTGATTCTTAACAAATCAGTTCTTTCTGGGTATGCCTATCTACCAAATGGGGTGTTTTAAACTACCCAAAAGATAATGGCTAGAATTAACTCCATCCAAACTGCTTTCTGGTGGGGGAAGGATGCTAATGCTAAAGGGCATTACATCAAATCTTGGAAATTCATGTGCAGACCAATATCTATGGGAGGTTTGGGGTTCGAGAGATGCTGAAAAAATGAACCGAGCAATGTTAGCTAAGATTGCTTGGAGAATCATCTCGGAACCAAACTCTTGGTGGGTTAAGATGTTCAAAAAAAAAGTATTTCAGAAAAAATCTTTTTTAGCTTAAAAAAAGTGGTGAAATCTTCTTGGATGTGGACTGTATAGTTCAAGGTGCTAACTTAATTCATAAATATACTTGCTGGGAGGTGGGTGATGGTCAGTCTATAAACATTTGGACTGACCATTGGATACCAGATCTTGGAATCACTCTAGATCAAATCTGCTCCGAAAGGAACACACAGTTAACACTTGTATCGGATCTGATTAATCCAGATACAAATAAGTGGAACCATGAAATCATTCTCGCTTCATTTCCTCATATTATTTCTCAAACTATTCTCGAATATTAAACTATTTATCAATGTACATGATACCTTAGAACAGGATATACCTAGATGGATGCTTACTAGGAATGGCATATTCACTGAGAAAGTCTTTATATGATAGATTATGTGGTAAACAAGATGGAAATCAAGTCACTGAGATTTTTTGGAAGAAGTTCTGGAAAACTCAACTGCCACAAAGAATCAAACTGTTTTTATGGAAATGCTTGAATAATGCATTACCAGTGACTCAAATTCTTAGTAGACATATGCATGATGTAGACAATAAATGTATTTTCTGCAGAGAAAAAATAGAATCTGTCTACCATCTTTTGTTTGAATGTTGGTATGCTAACTGCTGTTTGGATGCAACCACCTTTTGTCAGTGAAACGCACTCCAATTCTCGTGGAAAATTTCTTTTGAATACTTCTATTGGTGGCAATCTCAAGGAGATAAGGTAATAGAAACCAATGCTACAAAATGTTGGTTTTATATGGAAAGAAAGGTGTAATAGGGTTTTTGAAGACAAAAATGCTACTTCTTTACAAACATCTATCATTATTCAAAAGACATCTAAACTATTGAGACGACCGAAAGAATTAGGACAAATGCTACTTGTTCTACATTAACAAAAACTCATCATAATACTCCTTGAAATGCCCCGCTTATCAATGTTTGAAGCTAAACTATGATGCTTCCGGATTTCGTAGACAAATTTTTGTTGGTTTTGGTCTAATCTTGAGAGATGATGCGGGTAATGGAAGAGCAACTAAAGTCTAGAGTATTCCTTGTCGCAAGTGCGTAAAAGCTTAAGCCGTAGCTCTTTCGATGTGGAGCTAAGTGGGCCAAAGACACGATTTGGAACGCTTTTGGATGGAAGGTGATGTGGAAAGAATTGTGGGCTTTATCCAAGGCAAGGCAACAATGATGGATTGGAGGAACCAGATTATGTTAAGGAAGCAATGCAAATTCTAGCCGAATGCAACAATTTTTGGGATTCAAGTTTGTTCATAGACCGTGCAACTCGTGGCGACAAGCTAGCATCGGAGGCTTAGAAATCTTCAATTTTCAATAGTTGGACAAGATTTACCAGCTTTTTTAAATAGTTTTATCTATATAGATAAGTTAAGTAACCATCGAGTGTTGTCTCAATCTCGGAAACAGGTCATGTCCTTGCATCGATAACTAGACAACACTCTAAAACTATCTGTTTCTTTCCTTTGGGTTTCTTTTAATGCAATTCCTTTATTCTCAAAAAAAAAAAGAGTGGACCTTAGATCCGGAACAGAGTTTATTTTAAATATGGGGGATTAGAAGGCAGGCTTAGGGGTGTGTCTTCCAAGAGAGGGCAGAGTCATACCAACTTTGTACAAATAGCTAAATGTCTTTTAGCTAGGATTTTCACACCATAATCAATTGAATGAAGAGAAAAATAGAAGTAAATATTTAATGATTCAGTCCCTTTGAGATTTCATTTAGTATTAACCCAGTTTCATAAATATTGGTCGTTCTCAATTTCATAGTTCTTGAATGTTAAAGAAATGAAACAAAAACGTGAACGACAATGAGAAATAAATGGAGGGTATGTCAACAAACCTTCACTTCTAAATATATTGAGATTGTGGTTAGTGATCAGGACAAACAGGAAATGAAATATCATTCGTGAAAAATAACTCTGCTTACAATATTAATCGAACTCTTAACTAGATTTCGTTGGTTCGTGATTAGGAAGTGAGGTGTTGGTGGAAAATGATAATCCAAAACTTTTATGAACTTTGTGCTATTTTTCCTGAATTTCTTGACATGTGCATATGTCCCCTGTATTTTCTTTCTAAATTATGTAATATTTAAAATATTATATTTGAAAAACAAAAAGAGGCAAGTGGTTTAAGAAAGTGTAACAAAACTTTAAAATTGCAATTGTGTAATCAGGGGCACCAAATTACTGGGAGGTAATTAGAATCTATACAAATCATAAAGAACCTTCGGTTTATTTTATATAAATTTTGATACCCTCTCTAATAAATTGGTATCCATTAACAACCTTGTAAAGTTGGGGTAATCAGCTATGTGTTTGATTTTCTATAAACCCATTTAACTTAATCCCCAATAGGCAAATTCAGTAGACTCGGTCAGTTGAGCAAAGAACAGCCCCCCTTTCCTGGTTGGTAGTTGGTACTGGGTTATATTGCACCAAATTACAGCTCCTTCATGGACTTGGTAGGTTTGCCAAACTAAGTCAGACGGCTTTTCTCTCTGCTCTCAAGTCAGCTACATATCTGACGACTAATTTTGTTACCGTCTCAAAGACAAAACATATAGAGAGAGATTAATGAACAGAACTCTCGTCCAATAATACAAATCTCATACTTAGCTAGGCTTCCATACTTCTTTCTGTACATCTGCTCAAGATTAATGGCACCTCATCATCATTCAGTCATCAACCACCCCTGTCATCCTAAGCATCCTCTCTCGCTCCTCTCTTCTCCACCCTATCCTCAAGGAATTTTTAACTGCGATGCTTGTAGTCGTCCAGACAAGGGATATTGTTACCATTGCAAAGAGTGCAAAGTCGATCTTCATGTTCATTGCGCTTCTTTGCCTCTTTCTGTAAACCACAATTCTCATCCTCAACACCATCTTACCCTGACATACGAAATCCCGTATCCAACTAAAGACTTCTCTTGTGATATTTGCAAGAACTCAGGATCAAAGTGTTGGATATACCGCTGTAATTCTTGCGCGTTCGATGCTCATTTGAATTGTGCAACGACCGCCAGTTCCACATCGCTTCAGCGGAATGTATCTGTACAGCAATCACAGCCTATGTTTCAACATCAAGTTTCTGTTCAGAAATCACAGCCTATGTTTCAACATCAAGTTCCGTTACCAGGTACTTATTTTTCTCTCGGCGTATTTCCTTAATAATTACTTGCCTGTTGCATTTTATTATTTTCATTAAGAAAAAGTAAACACTTCATTTTTCATTCTTATAATCGACTAATTCAATGTTCTGTACAGTTGCTGAATGATTAAATATGGCATATGGTTACTGCAATATATAGGCAATTATTGATAATTCCTTGACTTTACAATTTCAATCTTCTATTCCAAAAAAATTTGAATTCGTCAGTGCTAACTCAATAATTTGATGTCTGCTGCGCAGCTGCAGGTTACAATCAGCAAACACGTCAAGTAGTGCTTCAAAACCATGACTCATTTCCTGGTCCGGCACAAGCAAGGACCAGAGCTGCACAGCCAGGGTACAACTGTGCGCCAAATCAGAACCCAAATTACTATGCCATGAATAATAATCAACCAGGTTTTGGTCCACCAGCTATGGGTGTGCAGCAGGCTAATTTCCAAAACCAACTTGGTAATAATAATCCCTCAATGGGTGCATCAATGACCCAGGGGTTTTATGCAGGTGTAGGACAACAGGCAGGGCAAACGTTCATGCAAACTATGTTGGAGGGCTCGTCATTAGGTGGTGGGAACGGTGAGTCATCAACACCCGCTTCTTCTTTGTTGAAACTGTTTTTATTTTAGGGGCAATGTGGTTGCTAAAGCGTAAACTTGATACCCTGTCTCAAAAGGACTTGGGCTAAAGCAGGGCCAAAATGTTTATGTCATTATGTGTGTCTGTTTTAACTTTCTAGATGTAATTGGGCCGACCGACCGGAGGGCCCGTAGGGAGGGAGTCCCTTTTATGGCCACTTTTTTGTCAAATGGACCCTAACGCAAATTGCAAAAAGATTTAGAAAAATTTCTGTGTCAATTTTTGATATATAGACCATTGGATCAAATTGTTTAAAAACACGGAATTGATGTGAGCCATTCATCTAAAAAAGGATTTCTGTGTGTAGATTTGTTATCATTCCTTGGATTGAAACATGGAATTGATGGGAGCCGTTCATTTATAAAGGTCCAGAATACCCTTATATTTATAAATCATTTCCTTTACACTCCTAAGTCTATCTTTTTTTCACCACCATTATCACCACTGCAACCACCAACATAACCACCGATACCATCACCACCATAACCAGCACAACCACCATAGCCAGCATAACCGCCATCACAACTAGCACACCACCATTACCAACACCGCTGCTTAAAGTATTGCCACCACCGTTACCAGCACTGCCACCACTCTTACCAGCATCTGCATCACCATCACCGCCATCATCGAATTCGGCATCCCTCCGGTCAAAAAATTGTCACTGAAATCAATTTCCTAAAACAGAGCACACCCACCAATCCCCACCGTAAATACACTGTTCAATTTATTCCTCCCTAAACTAACAGCGCTCAGATTAAACGCCTTCTCAATCCCGTCCGGCATTTCTCTGACAAGCAAATTATCGGAAAAATCAATATATCTCACTCCGTTTAAACCCCAAATCCCGTCCGGCAACGTCTCGAACAACTGATTCGAACCGAAATTTTTCATTTTTTGAATCTGCGACTCTGCGTGATTTAAATACAATTCAAAATTTTGGAGAAAAAATTCAAATACAATGGCAGAAATCTTTGAGAAATCAATTTTTCTTATAAACTATCGAAACCATATATATTCATACTCAAAGATTTAATGATACACATTGGTTTGGATTTTTGAGAAAAATAAAACTAACCTGTTGTTCATTAATAACCGATAAAAAAAAGAAAAAAAAAAAGAGATGAAGAGGAACGGGGAAGACGAAAGAGAGTGAGACCTGTTTGGTTTTCCCCGTAAAGATAAGAGTATTCACATGAGATACACGTGTTTTAGTCAAACCTTTGAAAAAGTCAGTAAGCATATTTTTGTAAACAAGTTAGGTTTAGACACCCAGCTAATTAACACCCAACTCTCCAGATAATTGACACCCAGCTCTCCAGATATGGGGCACCTGAAGTGGCAGCCCCTAACTAAAGGTTAGCTGGTGATAGCCCTGAGAACTCATGGTTTTGTTAGTATTTCTTGGTGATTCTTGGCCACCCCTTAACCTGTATGGTTGGCTCCTAATAGCGCTTGGATGTCAAATGACTATTTTACCCAGCGCTAGGCGTGCTGGGTGTTTGTACACAAATAAATTTAGTAATAAATAATCTCATAGCACCGGATATCCATTTAGCCAGCGCCATTAAAATTCTGTGCCAATATGGCGCGGGGTTTCCACTAAAGTGTGATTCCATTGCGGTGCGGAGTTTTCGGCATTTTTTCTCGGTCGGCCCTCCCCACCGTGGTAGCGGTGTTCTAGTTTAAGTTTAAGATATGAACCCCCTGGTCTTATGATTGATGTAAGAAAAAACAAATGCATATATATTCTTGGGCATTGACGGCATTACAAGAAAAACGAAATGATTCTTTTTTGAAGCAAAATAAAATGTTATTACTATCTTTTAAACTAGTTGGATGATCCTCCTCCTTTCTAATAATGTATCTCTGCGTGCCTGGCAATGTTTTGTTGGCTCCCATGGAGATGGACGGAATTTTCTTTTGCTAAGGATACAACGGAATTTTTTTTTTTTTCCTGATATTTCCTACGGTGCTACATGTTTCGTAATTGGGGAATATTGTAGGATTGATGGCATATGCTCATATTCCTCTGGATTAGGGAACCATCACCATCGTGTGAATGGTCTAGCTCTAGTTAGCAATTCGGGGAACAGAAACGATTTTAACAGGATAGGTATGTGCTTTATACTTCTTATAAAAGCCGTCTTGTCAAGAATCCGGTCAACTGTTCGTGATACTACAGAATACGAACGGCATACGTACGTGTATAATTCGATTTGTAAATGTCGGGCCTGCACCGAAAATTCAAAGATGTATTAACCAAGGAAAAATAATTATATACAAAGAAAAATATGTTGGAAGGTTGTTTTCTTTACTAAAATTACATTATATTACAAATATATGGTGCTTCATCAACAAACAACAGTTGGTTCAATGGAGTAGACACCTTGTTTAGAATTAAGACATCAAGGATTGGGAGTCTCTCCCCATGCTCCATAAGATACGCGAAAGCCGGACCCAGGCCCCTACTCGAACCCAGCCAGTTGGACTGGCCCCACCGCCAAACCCAGTATACAACTAATCTACCACAATGGAAAAGGAAGTAAAAGTGAAGTTGGGCCTCGTAAGACGCTACTAATCTAGGCCCAGTAGTTACTTGAACCCAATATGTCTCAGACTAATGGGCCGAACAAATATGCACGAATTCAATACGCAACGTTTTTTTTCTTCGTAAAATTAGAATTTAGATTGATAATAACCCGAAATACCGGGATCGGTTACAAGAGTTACTGTGATAGAAATATTCAAACATCATTAGACTAACAACAACAGCACATATATCACCAAACTGAAAATTACAATCCAGATTCGGAAAAAGAGTCTTGTCCATTCCAAGTGAACGATTCATCGGTAGCATAACTAGGTTAAATGCCTGGTTTGGATCACTAATCTTTCCAAACCTATTAACAAATCTGCAAAATACAAATATGCTAGGATCCACAAAGGACCCAACCACTTCTCAAGGTTTGTTTCTTCATCATTATTGTAACATAGGTAGCATAGGTTAAATGATCGATTTGGATTGCTAATCTTTCCAAACTCGCAACAACTCTGTAATATCAGAGATGTTAAGATCCACAAAGGACCCAACCATTTCTCAAGGTTTGTTTCTTCAATACTAGAGTAACAAATGTAACAAGGATCATCAAGATCCATTTTTCTTGCTCGAATAAAGTTAATTGGTCGGTATCTTCGTCGGAATCGGTGTCTTGTAGCTCTTCCGGTGTCTTTGTTGTTGTTGTGTCCGTTAGTGTCTTGGTTGTTGTTGATGTTTTTGGTGTCTTTCAAGAAGTTCTTTGCTACTGTTTTTGTTATAATCGGGATTGAACCCTCCCATTAATGATGATGAAATTCATCAAAAACAAAACCCGATTGAGAAATCTATAAAACAATTAAACCGATCTAGAAAAGAGAGAACAAATCTTCAAATCTAATGGAGAAAAACTTAGATCTAGAAAATCGTAATTAAAAATAAAAACTACAAAGATCTTATAAAAAAGAAAAACCTATAAGAGAGGAAGGAGATTGAGAGAGTGAGGTCTTGCTCAGATCTACTCCAAAGGAGCAAATTTGAGCAAGAGAAAGATCATGCGTTAAAGGTTTTCGTTGGATGTTTTTTTAAGATAGAGCAAATCTGAATGAATGTTAGGTACCATTATTGGAGTCTAAAAATAACTCTAAATTATGACACTTGATATATATTTTCAATACGCAACGTTAAAACTGCGTATAGGTTGAAAAGCTGAGGAAACACGCGACTTGAGTGCGGAGTTTGAATTGTGCGGCCGTATATGTCGCCACCGACCAGTTCGTAAAAATTTGCGAATCATTCGCGAACGATTCGCCGAATTGCTAACTAGGGTCTAGCCTCCATTTTGGGGCCTACGACTAAAAGATAAAAAGGGATATTTTGAAGTAAAATAAAAAAAACCCTTTATCCAACTATTTTAGTTAATAGATAATTTCTCCCTGATTAATTAGCGTTAATTTAGTTGATTAGTAGTAAAAATATCGTGTTAGAGTTGAAATTAACTTGTGTTAATGAATCATCAAAACATGAAAAAATTTAAAATTTTGAATTTTTTTGAAGAACACCAACCCAGAATTTGTTTATGTTAGACATTGTATCAACCGATTGTAACTTCAAAAACATACAGAAATCTTTTGAAATTTGCTTTTACACAGAATCGTTTTATATGGACATGAACATAAATCGATTCTGGATAATTTTTTTCTTTTTGATTGGTAAATTATGTGTTGTTAAACATCAAATAAAACTAAAATTCATTTTACTCATATATATACTCGAGTTAAGAATGAGTAGACCGCTTGATAAGTTATATTCATTTTCAATTCGAGTATAATATTATACTCGTTTTTCAAATTGGGTGTAAAATTATACGCATTTTCAATTCGGGTATATTCTCATTTGTACTCGAACTAAAATCGAGTATGATTTCGTACTCATTCTATGTTCAAATAGTAGCTGAAATAATGCATGGGTTAACTGAATCGGTTCACACGATACACACATAAACCGATTCTCGACATTGCACAATAGGAATCGGTTTATAAAGTGCTCATGTAATCCGATTCTAACCAAAAAAAAAAAAAAAAACAATTATCTCTTCCATACCAGAATCTCCGGCCTATGTGGGTATTAACGTAGACCGATATTGGTTCAATTTTCTCCAACGAGTAATGCCCATCCAGGATAATTCCGTCTTTGTGGGCATGAACAACAACAGTTTTAAATGAAATCATTCTAAAAGTACATTGCGTGTAATCGATTTTTTTCTAAACCCATAAAACTTTGATTTCAAAAAATCGGGATTTTTGAGTGATTGCATGTTATTTGAAACCTACTCTAGGGGGTTGGGTTGATAGAAAATTACCTTATTTGATATAAAAATGAAAGGTACCCACTTTAAGGGATTTAGTGATTATCGACAATGTTTTTGTTTGAAGAAAAAAAAGAGAAGAAGAGAAGAAAAATCTGTCAAGTAGAGATGGAGATGAAAATGAATTTGATTTTTGTTTTTGTTTTTGTTTTTGTTATTAGGATTTAATGGGGATAAGTTGGTAGTATTAAAATTTTATAGAGGATTAATTGGTAGATACATCAAATTTAGACACCCCTTATCCCTTTTCTATCAGGTGGGTGAGGAAATCCATAGGCCCCAAATAAATGCCCTAGGCCCCAAACTAGGCAGGTCATTTAAGAGGATAATCATATATGTTGCTACTAGATAATCACATAAGAAAATAGTTGGGATGTGAGAAATCAAAACTATTATTTTAAAATATGGATTTGATTTTCTTTTTTTTACTCAGTCCAACAAATAAACCACTTGTTCCCCAAACTCAAAGAACAAAGATGGAAGGAAAAAAGAAAACATATGTAAGACAAACTCTTATTCTTATTCCAACTTCAACTCCAACTCCAATTCCATTTTTTTTTATTTCAACATCACTTAAGACACCGGAAAATATTTTATCTCATGTGGATTTTGGTACTCATTCGCGCACCAGTACTCTTATTCTTTTGGGTTACTTTTCCTATTCCTTATAGGTAATTTTAGTTTTATCCATCTGGATTATGAATCAAGTGTCAAGCATAATATTAATAACAAAAAAAAAAGGTTATAATGGGAGATTTTGGTTTAAAGTTGCATAATTTTGACGACTAGGTCAATTTTACAGTTGTTTGTGGGTAAAAACTGTTTCTGCTGATTTTGGTAATTTCGTGTGAGTGCGGGTGAGAAACAAATCTAAACCCAAAACAATGTACTGCACGGGAGTACTTTTTGATTCGAGAGATCAATCTGTACATTCCTGGACTAAAACAAGAAATGGCCGTTCCAAGCTTGTTTCTTGGCCAAAAAGTGAAGAGAAAGAGAAGGGTTGGTCTTAGGGAGGGAAGCGAAGAAAGTGTCGAGGCGATTAGTTGATTCTCGGGAAGTGGGTGTTTTGCGACTTGTATCCAAAGTTGAACCGGTAGCCGAATGGAAAGCTACCAGTGATTTCTCGGATGTGTATTCTCCGACCAAAACTTGTCCTTTGGTGGAAGTAGGTGAAACCTATTTATACAAGTCGTAATAAAACGTACCCTGGCCTCGTAAGAAGTGGAAGCGGTTGAGTGGTGGAAAAGTGGTAACGGGTAACGCCTGGAATTGATGTTTCCATAATGAAGATGCGTTTTACCGCTTATTCCTTTCCATTGCTAACCGCCTCACCTTTATGACACTTTCTTGTAACGGGCGTATTGCACGCCGCATGCTGTAAACCGCCATACCAATACCCTAATGAGCATCCCCCAGTTTGTGACATTTTTTGATGTCTCAAGTGTTTTCATTGGAAAACGTGTAGCATGTTGCTATGTGTGGCAAGTTAAAATATATAGGTTTAGGTTCAAAGTGGCGACCGGCGGCCAAAGAGATTTTTGCATCTCGGGAGGAAGGGTGTCCGTTGGATTATGGCTTACCTCCGTGGGTAGCCGATGGCGTGGCCGTGGTGTTGGCATGGCTTGCGCATGCCTTTGGCGCAGCCAAATTAGGGTTTGGCACAAACCGTGGAATTTCGTATCAAGGCCAAAAGGTTTCCACAAGTCATTTGGTTTTGGTAAACAAGCTTGTACGGTTGAGATCAAGGCTCGGGAGGAAGGGTAGCCGTTGATCGCGGTTACCTTCCACCCAGGCGGCTAGCGGCATGGTGGCATGGCCAGCATGCTCGCGTATATTTCAAGCGCGGCCAAATTAGGGTTTTGGCATAAACCATGAAATTTGGCATTGCGACCAAAAAAGTCGCCACAAGTTTGGTGGCGGATCTTATGCGCTCGAGATCTGCATCTCAGAGGAAGGGTAGTCGTTGATCGAGGCTACTTTCGTTGGCATGGCTTGCGCATGCTTTTTTGGCACGATGACCAAAGAATTGGCATCGTAGCCAATTTATGGTTTGGCGGCACAAACCAAGGGATTTGGCGTTGGGCCAAAAGTTGCCACAAGACTTGCGGTTTGGTGGCGAATTTGGGCTACCGAGATTTGCATCTCGGGAGAAAAGATGGTCATTGATCATGGACGCATCTTGTTTGCATAGCGGCATCGGGAAACATGCCGGTGATATGCCGGTGGGCGTAGCCATGGCATAGCGGCATGCTAATGGCATGGTCGTGGCATGGTGCCATGCTAGAGCCGCTTAGCAAGATACCCGATTGCGGCGTGGCCAAAGATAAAATTTCCCAAATTAAGGCGTGTTGAAACCCTAATTAGTGCGTGTAGTATGCATGTAGCATGTTTGGCGCGTTTTGGGCCAAAAGTTGGCGCATATTTGGGAAGGCTTCTGCGTGTTTTGGAAGCTAGCGTTGTTTTGGGAAGCTAGCTTAGTATGGGGCTGACTTTATTTTGAGGTCGTAGCAGGTTTGAGCAACTTGATTGTCGTGGAAAGTGGGCTTGACATGCTAGGTGTGGCCTTTTTCAACGTGCAAGGTGGCGGATTTGAAGCTACCCGATTGGTCGATGGAAAGAGGGCCGGCATGCTAGGGCGCGCCGCACTTTGTGCGTTATGGGCGGATTTGGTTGCCTAGCTTGGCTAAGCACGGTTTTCGACAACGGGGGTCTATTATATTGCGCGAGGCGAAACCCTAATTTTGCAAACTAGTCGGGTTTATGAGTTCTTTGTGAGTCATCACAATAATTGGTCGATTTTTATCTTGCCACACAAAATCTTTATCTACGAGTAATCGGTATGTTTTTATTCGATTATTTGTGCAATGGCCTTAACTTTGGTACTTGGAGGTTCATGCGACTCAAGGAAAGTGAACATAAATGCTGTCATTTCATACCGATTTAAGGGTTCTCGTGGGGAACATAGCACGGGGAAAGTACTCGGTGGAGTCTAGTATTGGCGAGGTGCCGAATTTCTGAAAGTGTTATGTAGAAGCATATTGGCTCAATAAATGTGTCGAGTGGAGAGATTAGTACTCGCAGCACCGCTTCCTTGTAAAGTGACGTCACATCGATGTCTGGTTTTCGATTTTAACCCTAAGCTAAAACCACCATCAACAATAGTTCATGACAATTTTAAGGTCATGAAGAAATTTGACAAGTGTCAACTTTTTTTTTTTTGACAAACGGAGTAGATTTTGGGTTACTAACCAAATTTGTCAAATAATAAATTTAGAGAAACAATAATAGACTTGGAAAATTTCATTGGTCAATGTTCCGCTGGTTACCGACAAGACTTTTAGTAGAGGTGTGCATTGTCAATGTTCCGCCCTAGTAATTTCCTTGTAAAGGAGATCACAAAGACCACAAGTAAGGGCTTGACTTTGGCAGGCGCAATTTTGACTAAAGATCAAGACAATTAGGGTTTGGTTTTCTTATTAGGGTTTTTAGTTCTTCTTTTCCACCGTCGCGAGGGTGGCGCTCTGTGGCTTCGATTATTGGTGATCAATCTTAATCACCTTCCTCCCGTAGGGTAAAAAGTTCGGGTTTGGGAGGTTTTTTCTTCTCTAAATTAAGAAGGTTAACCGGTCCTTTTATTTCGTTTCTTATGGTCGAACTGTATGCAAAGAACAAAGAGGCTAGTATCATGGTCATGAGAGCAAGCCTCGTGTCTTGCTCATATACTAGATCCGGGTTCGTTTCATACCAATGTGCGCCTTGGGCACGTTTGTATTACACTCATTCTTATAATCATTTGTGTTGTACTCCTTGGGCGATGTTGTGCAAAGGAAACAATGAGTTTTTTACTAGGAAAAGAAATTAATTACTTTAAAGATTAATTAACATTGTCTTCCTCTAAAGAAGATTTTAACCAAGTAGGAAAATCAATCATTCATCGACCGACTAAATTACTTCTTGAAGCATTATAAGCTTCATTGGCTAGTACATGAGCCGTATTATTTGCTTCTCTTGGAACAAAACTACATTTTCAAGAACTAAATGAAGAAAGCGAGAACTAAACTATCACCAATAATTGATCTCGTAGTCCACTTCTGATTTGTAGATGAACCATTCAACGCATCCACCACATTCTTTGTTATCCCCTTCCAAATGAAGATGTTGATGTTGAGTTCTTTTGGCCCATATGATTGCTGCAAAGCGCCTAGAGCTTCAGCATGTTCTTCATCAAAAGCGATTAGGGGAATGCTTGTTGCACCTCCAAATTCACCTCAGAACGACCTTATGATTAGTCCAAGTCCACATTTGTTACTATCATCTTTGAAACCGGCATCAAAGTTAATTTTCACAAAAGTATTTATAGGTCAAGTCCAACCAATGCTCCTATCAATCCTATCCTCACATTATACCCATTTGCAAGTAAAACTTTCTTAAAATAATACTCGTTAAAATGATAATCTCTCTAAAATAATAAAATTCTTTAGTAGTCGCATTAGGTCATATATTACGAGGTTAAATTTCTTCGCTAAAATAATAATATCGTAAAATAATAATTTTTCGGTCTAAAAGCTATTATTTTAAAAAAGTTTTACTGTCTTCGACAATGTAGCTAAGCTTTTTCCCGATGAGAAATAAATTTCTTGATCTGCAAAGTCGAGCTAAACGCAGGAGCACCTGTGAATATTTTCAAAAAC
>JAJJWW010001020.1:0-43407 GCA_023531295.1 Papaver armeniacum
ATGATGTGATTTTAACAAGTTGTAGAAATTGGTAGTAAAAGTTCGTTCAACTCGGGCTTGTAAAGGTTTGATTTAAGAAAACTCTAAAAACAAAGAAAATATCTATACAAGGTTTGTCATAATTTCAAGAAATACTGAGACTCGGGATTCCACCATAAACTCATTCATGCGATTCATATATTTATTCCAAACAATTATAGCTCAAATAAAATATTGACTTTGTTTATTTGCCAAGGTAGATTTTTGAAAAGCAACGACTGTATATCTAAAGCATGGGATATCAAAAGACTTAACCTAAGTATAACCCATCAATTGAAATCACAACCATTCAATAAAAACCATAAAACAATTAACAATTCATGCAAAAAGTCATGAAAGAATTAAATATAATTACCACACGCATGAAATATGGCTTCCTCCCTCATCCCAGTGTTGGGGTTTAGCTCCTCATATTATTCACGTGCTCAAAATAGGTGTTCATAGCTCAAATAGGTGAAAAACAAGATGAAACTAATAATTCTGGAAGTTTGCAACGGTGTATGGACGTCACAGACTGACTGTTACAACTGTTACAGAGAATTAAGTAAAAAACTGTTGCAAGGAGACTGTTATATATATAAATAGAAAAGATGACAGTTCGCTTGAGACTGTGATCTTTTCTTCTTCTTCTTCGTCCTTCTCTGTGATTATCAAACACGCTCTGCAACTGTTGGTTTTCTCTGCAACTCTCTCGTTCGACCCCAAACTCTTCACCTCGGTCCCCCAAAGTCTCGACCCCCTCTCTAAGACTCGAAACAACTTATATATACTGCACAAACACCTCCAAATCCCGAAAATCTTTGAATTTTCTCTCATCCTCAAGCTACGGACATATTTCTTTCCTTTTCTTCTGCACGCGTCTATTGTAGAGTCTGGATTGATTAAAACACCTTTACAAAGATAGAGTAAAGTCGAACAGGTAATGTAATATTCTTTGGTCCACGTAACTTCCAAAACCAACTCGACAAATCCCGAGTAAAACTCTCCTCCCTGTTTTAGCTTCAACTCCACGTATCTTCCTTCCAAATCTTATACAATCCTATTTGGATGTACCAAGACCAAACCAATCCATATCCAGGTAAACATCCGACGAAATCTCCAACAACTACTCTCCTGATTCAAGCAGAGAATCTTGTAACTTATTAACACTCTATTTTGCTTTCACCGGATTATGTGGCCCAATTTAATCAATTCCAATGCCCATACATGTCCTGTCTAGTTCATTCAAGTCCATCCCGTCAAAATCTCCGGTTGAATCTCCTTAGAACAACTCCTAAATCCAAACCCTAATATTGAACTTTGCTGCACAAACTTTCCCGCCAAAACCAATTATTTGAAAGATGAGTGCCCCTTATCCTGATGTCGGGTGCCTTTAACACATGGGTGTCCTGGAGTGTAAATAACAATTAGGGTGCCCCTTATCAATGGTGTACCCCTTAGTAATTGAAGCGCCCCTTATCCAAATGAGGGGTACCTTTAGTGATTTTCTCCCACGAGCCCAAGTACCACTTTTCGAGCCAATTTTTCCACACGTGTTTATTCCTCCAAAAATACCTACAAAGACACAAAAAGCCATAATAAATACAAAATCGAGTACTAACAATATAGAAAATCGAGATCAAAATAGACACATAAATGCGTCTATCAAATACCCCCAAACTTATTATTTGCTAGTCCCGAGCAAATCAAAAAAAAAAAAAAAAATCCTAACTCACTGTCATGCGGGCATCGTCGATTGCATTTACCGAATGCAATAAGCCTTTAAACCCCTAGGTGGCCCTAGTGGCCGAGTTATAGTCTCGGGAGGGTTTACCAGAGATATACCCACAAAACCTTTACTTTGGACCCTAGCTATCTACTTAACCTTGGAAAGCACTAAAGAATCTCCTTGGTTGGCATACTTATTGACTACAGGAGGAAGTACCCTGATGCGAAATTCCAATTGTTGTACACGAGTTTGCACTCAAGCATACTAAAAATTCATATATAAGTCACAAAGCTCTACTCAGATAGTTTCTGGACATCATAACCGGAGTCAACCAATCACATGGATAGATTAAGAGATGGATATAGAAAAACATAGATGGTTTTGATGTTGACTAAGGTGAACGGTGTTTCTCATATCTGTCTGAAGGCTTCCGCCAAAATGAACCTATCCTAATGGACTAAGATACTAGTCTGACTAATATCAACACAGTGGCATATACAAGGGAACCAGTGGTCGATAATCCTAACTCTAGGTCAACTCAACTGGCATATACAAGGGTTCCAGTGGTCGACTTTATTGAATTTATTCCGGTTGGTCTAATGGTCTGGTCTCAATTTTTTTTTTTTTTTTTTTTGGGTATCTCAATCACTCTATTTCACCCTAGCATTGGTAACAACTTGAATCGTGAGCCCCACCTAATCACTTATAGAAACATAGTTTAAAAACAAAATAAAATAAAAACATAAGTGAAAAGGACTCAACGAGATATGGTGAAACTACCATGTTATTTATAACACACGAGCTCTGTGCTTTATGAATAGACTCTTTAGATGTTTCCATCTAATCAGATTGGTTCCTCAACTCCTACAACCAAAATGCTTCCATTCACTTAGATTGGTTAGTGCCATCCTTAATAAGCATAAATTTCTAGGCTCTGGAGTTTAAAAATGCAACTAAATGTTTCTCCCATACCCCCAAACTTAAATCTAACATTGTCCTCAATGTTCTAAAGATAAAATTAAAAGCATGAACAAGGAGAAACCGTTACCATTTGAAGTAAAAGAGTTAAGGAAAGATATTACCGTGTCGCATGAATATTGGGTTACCTCCCAAGAAGTGCTAAGTTTAAAGTCTTCAGCCAGACTAAGAAAGGATTAGTCACCTCATAAAATCATAAAGTAATAGCCGAAATATCTGTGGGTCATCAAAACCAAATAGAGCTATCACAAGTAAAAGGAATCTGCAACATGCAATGGACAAATAAAGAAAACCCTTGTCTAGTTTCCTGTTTAAGACAACTACATCTAGCTGTGGTTCAGGTTCATGCTCTATAATTGGGTCGAGATAAAATATTTTAATATGCTGGAATTCCTCAAAGCTAAGATCCGGTTCAAGTTGTAAAGTCTGTAAAAACTCAAATAAGAACTTAGAAGCACATAATAATAACCTGAATAATTATGGATCCTTAAAGTCAATCAGTTTTGACTCACACAATTGACCACGATGAAACTGGCGGTCAATCATAATAAAATGTGTCGATACTAATTTTCTAAAGTACTTAGGTTTAGTCTCAAAACTAAATAATGGACACATCTGAAACTTATACGTTCCCACAATTGGTTGAAAAATATTTGGTGGGAAAACGAAATCAATCTGGGTATCATAGCCTGGGTAAACCACATCAACCAAAGGATGGGTTTCTAACAACTGAACTTCCTTATGGACATCACTAGGTTCAGGAAAACGTGTATGAAGATAATTTTGTAAAATAGTTGAGGCACATATGTCAAGTCCCAAGTGAGGGACCTTTCTAAGAGTTAAAGCACATGGAGAATGATAATCACCCCCAAACTTAGAGTTTTCAGTGTCTCTAGAAAGACTAGTCACAACTTCCCTAATTTCAAGGTTATCTAATTCCTGAAAATGGTCAAATCGATTCTTCTAAGTCAGGTTCATCCTCACTCATATCTATGAGTTCATTTTCTTTGTCTAAGACTAATGTTTCTAAATCGCTAGACTCTAAAACAATATTCTCAGAAGAAACTCGTTCCTCAAAACTATCATCAGCTTCGCAATCATAAGGAAATACTACATCGTCTAAAACGGGGGTATCTTTAGTCAAATCCTCGTCCTTTTGAATAGGTGAATAATTATTAAAATTATTTGGATTTGAACTAGAAACATTATCATTATTAAGCTCAATTGGAGTAACAAACTCCTGATCACTATGCCTACTTATTTCAAATTCTTCATCAACACTATCCTCATCATAATCATCATTGTAATAACATGAAAATGGTTGAACCTCATCTAAATAAGTAGTGTTACCAATTTTATCCTCATCATCTTGATTATGCAAATAACTATCCTCATTTTCAAGGGTATTATTGGAAACACTGTGTTGGAAATCAAGATTATTTCGAGCAATTCTTTCATTCGTCTCCGCTATCATCTTGAGGGATTCCTCTATAGAAAGTTCTCTTTCGTCATAAACTAAGTTATTCATCTTAGCTAACTTACGTGTCTTCTCCTCTAATTTCCTGAGAGACTCTTCTAAAGGAGAAACATAATAATTTTGCTCGTATGACCCGTGCGTGTGTGGATAGTAATTGGGCTCATCATGGTATGATCCATAACCTTGAAAAGGCTGATGTTCCCAACCACTATTCACACTATGGTCAAAGTAGTAACGTCCATTTTAAAACTCAGTTGGATATTCGTTGTATTGGCTATTGTAATACCAGTTCGACATTCTATTGCAGGGGTGTGAGTTGTCACACAGAATAAAACCCACTGACAGGGGATTCGTGGGTGGATAGAGTCTTACCTCCCGTACAAGACGGGCGATGAACCGTTGAAGTCGACTTAGGCCACCGACTCCTATGTCAGTGTACGAACCCGAGGGGCCGAGACAGTATCGTAACTATCGTCCTTCCCTGCAAACAGTTTTATATTTAATTTTTTAACCCTTCCTTAGGGTTTTAAAAATAATGTCCAGTCCAAAAAAAAATGTCCAAAAATAAAAAATGTCCAAAAAGGAAAAGAAAATTTACAAAAATAAAACCCTATTTACAGTTTCTAAAAATAAAACAAAATAACTATATACAAAATCTTCTTCTTCACTCCTTTCAGATTCCGCTTTTCTTTCCTTATTTGGCGATGCTTTCCTTTTATAGCACTTTTTCTTTCCTTGTAGCTTCGCTCCAAATCTGAAAAGAATCGAAAAATACCAAAGGCGTAAAAGAGAACAAAAAAAAAAAAAAAAAATAGAAATAACTCTAAAACCTAAAACCTAAATACAAGTCTGCGTCGGCGGCGCCAAAAATTAATGTGATTTTAACAAGTTGTAGAAATTGGTAGTAAAAGTTCGTTCAACTCGGGCTTGTAAAGGTTTGATTTAAGAAAACTCTAAAAACAAAGAAAATATATATACAAGGTTTGTCACAATTTCGAGAAATACTGAGACTCGGGATTCCACCATAAACTCATTCATGCGATTCATATATTTATTCCAAACAATTATAGCTCAAATAAAATATTGACTATGTTTCTTTGCCAAGGTAGATTTTTGAAAAGCAACGACTGTATATCTAAAGCATGGGATATCAAAAGACTTAACCTAAGTATAACCCATCAATTGAAATCACAACCATTCAATAAAAACCATAAAACAATTAACAATTCATGCAAAAAGTCATGAAAGAATTAAATATAATTACCACACGCATGAAATATGGCTTCCTCCGTCATCCCAGTGTTGGGGTTTAGCTCCTCATATTATTCACGTGCTCAAAATAGGTGTTCATAGCTCAAATAGGTAAAAAACAAGAGGAAACTAATAATTCTGGAAGTTTGCAACGGTGTATGGACATCACAGACTGACTGTTACAACTGTTACAGAGAATTAAGTGAAAAGCTGTTGCAAGGAGACTGTTATCTATATAGATAGAAAAGATGACAGTTCCTGCTGAGACTGTGATCTTTTCTTCTTCTTCTTCGTCCTTCTCTGTGATGATCAAACACGCTCTGCAACATTTGGTTTTCTCTGCAACTCTCTCGTTCGACCCCAAACTCTTCACCTCGGTCCCCCAAAGTCTCGACCCCCTCTTTGAGACTCGAAACAACTTATATATACTGCACAAACACCTCCAAATCCCGAAAATCTTTGACTTTTCTCTCCTCCTCAAGCTACGGACATATTTCTTTTCTTTTCTTCTGCACGCGTCTATTGTAGAGTCTAGATTGATTAAAACACCTTTACAAAGATAGAGTAAAGTCGAACAGGGAATGTAATATTCTTTCAGTCCACTTAACTTCCAAAACCAACTCGACAAATCCCGAGTAAAACTTCCTCCCTGTTTTAGCTTCAACTCCACGTATCTTCCTTCCAAATCTTATACAATCCTATTTGGATGTACCAAGACCAAACCAATCCATATCCAGGTAAACATCCGACGAAATCTCCAACAACTACTCTCCTGATTCAAGCAGAGAATCACGTAACTTATCAACACTCTATTTTGCTTTCCCCGGATTACGTGGCCCAATTTAATCAATTCCAACGCCCATACATGTCCTGTCTAGTTCATTCAAGTCCATCCCATCAAAATCTCCGGTTGAATCTCCTTAGAACAGCTCCGAAATCCAAACCCTAATATTGAACTTTGCTGCACAAACTTTCCCGCCAAAACCAATTATTTGAATTCTTGAAGATGAGTGCCCCTTATCCTGATGTCGGGTGCCTTTAACACATGGGTGTCCTGGAGTGTAAATAACAATTAGGGTGCCCCTTATCAATGGTGTACCCCTTAGTAATTGAAGCGCCCCTTATCCAAATGAGGGGTTCCTTTAGTGATTTTCTCCCACGAGCCCAAGTACCACTTTTCGAGCCAATTTTTCCACACGTGTTTATTCCTCCAAAAACACCTACAAAGACACAAAAAGCCATAATAAATACAAAATCGAGTACTAACAATATAGAAAATCGAGATCAAAATAGACACATAAATGCGTCTATCAACCAACGAGCAAGCAAAGCCACGATATGTGGTATATCATGATTAATGATCAAATCTCCAGCAGCTTGAATGGCTCGCGTCACATGCGCACTATCCAACAAGGTCCTCACACGGCTGTGGCCTAGCATATGCCTTGCCCATCCAGAGAAATGCATCAGCGGCTTCCGAGAAAGTTTGAGTTCCACATGAGAAGCCGAATAATGTTTCCCTTCCAAACAGAACCGAATTATTGCTGGAGGAGACACCAACTTATTCTGAGCAGTAGTCCTGGGATTTATGAGCAACCGAAACGAAAAACCTAAAGGACGTTTTCAGGCCTATACAAATATTCAAAGAATCTGTCTTCAATGCTTGGAATGTTCTTGGGTTTGGGAATTTTCTCATTCCCCTGAGAAGTTCCAGAATCGCCATCCCTGGAGCAATCATCATCTCCAGAAGTATCTTCTCTGGAAATATCACTTTAAGCATCATCACGGAATCGAGTCATCTTCGCCAAATCGCTGCAACATTCCACACGAGTTTCATTAATACAATGGAATTAAAGCAATCAAACAATTACGATGCTCACAATCAGTGTCTGCAAAAAAAACGGTAATCCTAAACTCTTACCTATTTACGATTTCACGAATTCAGTGATAACAACTTTAAACCCCGAAACTTGCTCGTTCTTACAAAACCTGCAAAGTCGAGCATAAAACATATTATCAAGAGTCAACACTGACTTCTCAAGAAACAATGAATAATTCACATAACCCTCTATGTGAACATTCGCTGATTTTTACGTGTACATACACTATAAATCACTAAACTCATACATACACTACGAATTCGTCAACTCATAAATTGTTTGCTTTCAACAATTATTCATAAATCAAAACTTGATTTATATTTAATAAAGCGTGAATAAGTCACACACCTTTTTAAAAAAAAAAAAAAAATTCGTGATTTAATAACTCACGTAAATATATATAAAAAAAAAACTTTTTGCTCAATCGAGCATTCGTTTATGAAACGAGGGTCTTTTCTATTTTTGTAAAAGTCTAGATATTTCAAACAAAATTTTGGATGTTCGTAAACAAATTTTCATCATGAACTCCGGGTCTTTTCAAAATTTCTTTGACTCTAAGGATTATTATTTGTTACTTTTACGAACAAGCCTACGTTTCCAAAAATATTTGCAAAGTTCATGCTTCAAAAACAAACTTGGGTTTTCATTAAACCTAATAAACAAAACTTTTGCTACTGCAACTAGACCATGTCTATTCAAAAATTTATGTATCTCTTCCATATTAGGGATTTTTGCTCGTTCCTTCAACTAACGAACAAACATGCATATATATATATATGTTTTCTAAAAATCCCTCATAAATCCTACGCATGCATGCAACCATGGGATTTTTGGTTTTGTGAACAACTCATCAATCATGAAACTAACAACAACAACAAAAAAAAAAAAAAAAAAAAAAAAAAAAAAAAGGACTGACCTGTCGCTGGTCGGAAGCTAATCGGACGTTGATCGGCGGTGGTTCTCCGGCAAAAAAAATTCCTCCCTGCTGAACTCGTGAGATGATGAAGAGATCTTGATCGGTCAAAAATAAAATTATTATTAGGGTTATCCCCTTTTATATTAAATTTATTTCCAAAACCTAATAAAACATGGGTTTCCTTTTTTGGGCTCGGGCCCGTAAATCCTAGACCGACCATAACTAAGATTCTGAACGCCCAAATCAGTAGTGCCTCATCTCTCCACGCTCATGAGATGACACTCTATCTTACTATCAGGGTCCTCATCTGTGCATTTGCTCGTACATTACATCATTGGGGTAAATCGAGGATTTTGAAACTAGCTTTGTAGACTGAGTTCAACCACTGATTTCATCGACTGAAAATCACCATTTAAAGCTTACTGCGGAACATGACTGTCCCTCACTAAGCAGGGGACTTAATGTTGATGGTGGATTTTCAACAAAGGGTAAAACCGTAAAATCATGAGGCATGTTTTTGACACGGCTTTCAGGCATGCGACGATTCATATTTTACGAATCCATGATGATATGTTTTCGAAAAGCCACTAGCTGAGCGTTCGATCCCTGGCATTTCATCGTGACCTCTATGCAGAATAACGACATCGGTGATACTCATTGTTCCCTGACTGCAGGAGAGAGACCCACCTCCACATAGAAGAATAGTTGGGCGGCGGACGCCTTCAGGACGTCGGTGACACTCACCGTTCCCTTATTATGTGGAGAGACCATGCATAAATTCAGGCGGTTCTCCGTAGATTGAGAACACTAACGCCTTCAAGTCGTAAACAACACTGTGACTCCCTAACTATGCACCATTCAGCATGGATGTGACGCTTTAACTGGCTAATATCTTTTCTACAATAGATTAATTCTGCCGTGATATTCACCACTGAATTCCCGGAATGACCTACAATTGCTCCTATTCCATGGTCGAATCCACGGCCTGATCCCATGGAATGGCAATAACAATTTCTCATATTCCATGGTCGAATCCACGGCCTGATCCCATGGAATGGCAATAAACAATTGCTCTGATTCCATGATTGAATCCACGACTTGATCTCATTGAATGAAATCACTACATTATCTCGTTATTCCGATTTCATGATCGTGCTGATCTCATGAAATGGTGATAGATAATTTTAATTACTCCGATTCTATGGTCGAATCCACGATCCCATAGGATGGTAATGCTTGTTTTATTATTCTAAATTCGTAGTCGAATCCACAGTTGATCCTATGAATTAATAATAAACAACTATTCATTTTTATTACTCAGTTTCATGAATTATTCTCCACTGAATTTCATAAATTAGTAACAAATACTCAACAAAGGGCGTCCGGACTACCACTGAGTAAGCCCCACAAAAATGGTGCAAGTGTATTCGACAATGATGCACGACTGAGCACCCGGATGCACGAACGAGCATCCAAAAAATATGAAACAATGAGGAATCCTACACAAAACAGGGAGAAAGCAATAAATATTAATTAAATAATGAGAGGCGCCTAGGGCTGGGCCCACCGGCCGGCCGGCGGCCATGCCATAGCCATGGTCGGTCCCACGCCCCTCCCATTATTTTCCTTATTTTTTTTGTTATTTCATGAACTCATGAAAACTCCTTGATTTTAGCAACTTTCCTTGTTTTTTCAAAACTCATGAATCCTCCATAACTTCATGAAATCAAGAGTACAAAAAAAAGCTAGGCTAAGTTTGCCTGTCTGAGTGGTGGTCAGGATTTTTCCGTGGGAAAGATAAATCAAGGGATGTGGTTCTCCTGACCATCAGGATTTGTCCGTGGGAAAGATAAATCAAGGGATGTGGTTCTCCTGACCACCCCTACAACTCGCACATGTGGCGTTAATTCCAATATTATGAATGAAAAATGAATACTCAAGTCAAGATATGGATTTTCAAAAATTATAATGGGAGGTTCGAACTCATGACCTATTGTGTCATAAGAGTGGTCTCTAACCAGTGTTCCACCTTGGTTGGAATTAATAGAAAAGATAAATCAACGGTGGTGGTTTGTTCAACTTAAATATCATTATTGTTTTATTAATTAGTGTTTCACTAATTGCACATAATAAATAATCTATTCATTATAAAGTGTTCTTTAGTTAGTGTTTCACTAATTGCTCATAATAAATGACTAATCATTTTGTTATTATAAATGTTTTCTTAATTAATCATAATATTTATTTCTATTAATAAGTAATTTTGATAAATAATACCAATAGACATTTTTGGCAAAAATGAGTAGTAGAAGAGGTGGAGGCCGAAAGATTAGTGGTGGTTAAGGGCGGAGCCAATCACAATTATACTTATTTTTGTTCTTTTATCGTAAAATGGGATACAAAGTCCATTTTTCACATGTATCCAACTTGCCAAGAATTTTTCTCCCTCTTTCCTCAAAATCCGCTCCGCCCCGGTTTGTGGTGGAAGAAGTAGTGACGGTGAATCTTTGGTGAGTAGTGATGGAAAATATTAATTTTATGTTGTCGTTACAACATCGATAACATCGTAGTGTGGAAGATGTGGTTGGTTGTTTTAACACTTTTGATAAAGGAATGTACCATATATTTCGGGATGATATTATACAAGACAATATTTTCATGATCGTAGTTGGATCACCCAAATGGTACCCATGTTATCTTTGGTACTATATCGTATAAATCATGATTTTTAATGTTAAAATAAAATTGATTCAATTGACGAAAATACAAAAAGCATGTAATAAAATATACAAAGTACTATTTATAAAATAAAAAAATTACGTAGTTATTAAAAATTTAAGGGATTAGTGAGTGTTAGTTAACAGATAAAAAAAAAAATGAAACTAATCAATTGTACAAAACAAAGCTAGGAAATTTTGTTCAATAAATAAACCTCATACATGGCATTTGTGATTGAAAATTATAATTGTGTCCAACAACCTATTGTGTCATGGGATGGTTGGAATTAATAGAAAAGATAAATCAACGGTGGTGGTTTTGGTGTGTTTCACTAATTGCACATAATAAATAATCTATTCATTATCAAAAGTTGACTTTGAGGATTTTGTTATTATAAATGCCTATTTTTTAAAAAAATAAACATGTAAACATTTTTGTAAAAATGAGTAGTAAGAAGAGGTGGATAGAAAGATTTTGGTGGACTAAACCATAAATATATATGGACAAAGTAGTGATGGACATTATTAATTTTTACTATTTATAAAATAAACTGCAATACAAAAAAAAATTGAAACTAACAATTGACTACATTTTGAGTTATTAAAAATTTAGGGGTTGGGATTAAAAAAAATGGATTCATATGGTTTTAGGGATTAGCTGGACAAAAAGGTGTCCTAATAGCAATTTTGGGTGACCTTTATAATTTTTTTAATTCCTAATCTTAGCCCCACTAATCGGAGTTATTGATTAATTATAATTAGTAAAATATTCTGGAAATATTTTTGAAAATGGAAGATGATTGTTAAAAGGTTGAAAATTTGATTTTTTTTTCTTTGAATCCACCATTGTGAAAAAGCACTATTGGTAAATCAGTGAGTTTTTTTTTTTGAATGTTAAAATAAAATTGATTGCAATACAAAAAAGCATATATAAACGCGCGCAAAGAACATTAAAAAAAATGAAAGAAACTAATCAATTGTGCATTCTAAAATATTTGTTTTTTGTTTGTTCATCAAAATCATCATATAAAAATCTAAACCTCAAATACATGGCATTTGTGATTGAAAATTATAATTGAATACTTCAATAATTTGGTCAAGAAATAAGGTCAACAACCTACATGGGATGCAAAACATACTTTGTGGTAAACTTTGGTGGACATTAAACCATAAATATATATGGACAAAGTACAACGGATTACTTGATACTATTTATAAAATAAACTAAGAAAAAAAAACATAATATGGTAAATGTTATTAAAAATTTAGGCCAATTTTGATTGCATGTTAGTAAAGGATCTAATTTCAGATTGTATTCCAAGTGAAGGTAGGAACTAGGTGGTGGTGGATAAAAAAAGTGGATTCATATGGTTTTTATGGTGGTGAGAGCGGGTATTGGTGAACAAAAACATATTATGATTTCACCGAGATGAGCGCTGCTGACGACATATTTCTAATTTTCGCATTATCTCATTATAACGAACCCCGGAAGTTAGATTATACAAAATGTGTAATGTTATATTATAAAGTATAAACGGCACGGGTTAATGGCTAGTTATATTATAAAGTATAAAACGTGGTTGATCATTCTAATGTTAAAATAAACTCGATAAAACACATGTCCATTTTAAAAAATTGGTGCAATCAATTGCCATGTTATGTAATAACTAAACGAACGACACGAATCAAGATCAAAACATATGAAATTATTTATTATCTATTTGTTTATGTAAAGAATGGTCAGGATTTGTCCTTGGCAAAGATAAATGATTAATTAAATTTCTATTATAAATGTCCCTTTAATAATCTAACATAAATACATAATTTTGCTAAAAACTATATTAATTCTAATGGTGGTAGTGGAAGTAGGGTTAGTATAAGCGGTGGAGGGTGTTTGTGAATGGTGGAGGCGGTAACATTACTATTGGTGGAAGAAATAGTGGCGGTGGATGGTTTTTATGGTGGTGCGGGTGTTGGTAATAGTAGTGTATAATAATAGTTTTTGCTTTTTAGTGAGTTTTATTGTATTGTGAAAGATGTAATTGGTTGTTTTTAGCACGATTGATAAGGACAAAAACCAAATATTTCGAGGATGATAATTTAGGAAAGTATAAGACAATATGATCATGACTGTTCGACACCCGTATTATATAAAGGCAATTGGTGTAACCGCGTAAGAGAACATTATCGCTCTCTCAAGTACTATTACATTCTTTTTCCTGAAAGACCATCAATGTCGAGTTGTTTCGCGACAACTACCTACAAAGACAACAACTTTCACTCAATTCCCGATATAAAACCTTATTAACCGGGAAAATGTATTTGCATTCTAAAATATTTGTTTGAAAATTATGTTTGTTCATCAAAATCATCATAAAAAACTCTAAATCATAAATATAAATTTCGCCTCCGATGTTTATAGAATATTTTTTATATTTTACATTCTCAAATCATGCAACCTCTTGATGACAAATCAACAATATCAAATTACGGATCAATATGTATAGGTTTCATTCACTAGGTTAGAAGGTAGAGTAGACACAGATGGGTAGATAACATGCAGAACATGACTGAGAATACTTTAATAATTTGGTCAAGAGATAGGTCAAAAATTTAAGATTAACTTTCTATAGGACTAATTAGATCGAAACCGATAGAGCTGACTAAAATATGGATTAATAATAATTTTCACGTAAGACAATTGCAAAACATAGTTTGGTTAACTCTGCCTATGTAAAGAGTGGTCAAGATTTGTCCTTCCTCAATTGCTATGTTATGTGAGAAGAAGGTGATATCTAAGATTGAGGTATAATTCAAATCTATTAGATTCATACCATTTACAATTGGATGCCTTGAAAAATTGACGTGTTGTTATTATTATTACAGGGCAAAGGGATACATTGACCACACTTGCGCAAATAGCTCACTTCGCAAATGATTGGTGTTGCCTATCCGTCTAGAATGCAACGAGGAATTTGAGGAAACAAGGCATTTAAGCGATTGTAGGAGTATTTTGGATATAGTAACTTAGACCCGATGTAATACTTATGTTCTTTTTTTTTTCAGTTTTTCCACAATCTATTTATTTAAGAAAAATGAACATTGCAAATACATAACATCAACAAAAATTAGACAGATTGCATTTGACAATAATGGCTATTGATGGTCCGGAAACGGCAAAAGAAAGGAATTGTTGTAGAAGAATTGTTGGGATATACAACGGATTACTTGATACGAATGAAAGAGGTATAACTATTTCGATTCTGAAATCACATAAAGTTCACAGTAGAAGATGACATCAAGTTTAAAGTTAGTAACAAACATAATATGGATAACTAAAATGTTAAAAACAAACAAGATATATAAACTTAGAAAGTCGTGGACTTGAAGAGGCCAATTTTGAAAACTACAGTCTTAGAAAGCAACAATCCACAATACCATAATATTTTTTTGTAAATATTCAACGTAGAATATGTCAACTTTTGGTAAAGGATCTATTAATTTGAAATAGGATCATGGAGTACAATATGTGTTCAAGGTTCTTTATGAGGTAATGTGTCGCTAGATTGTATTCCAAGTGAAGGTAGGAACATACGGAAGTGACAAAATGTCCAAGACTTTTGAAGTTACCAAAGCATTCGTTAAGACGAATTGCTGGGCACAATGCTTTGTTGAAGATTTAATGGCAGAGGTTCGCATATATACAATCCCTTCGAAAAGGTAATGGGTACACATTTTAAACATTGTCATCTAATGGGTGTTGAAAAATTACGGGGGAAAATCATGTCACATTAGATAGTTTGTATCATTCGTTCGATGCAAAAAAATACTATTCTCTCGCCTATTTGGAGGATCGACAACATGACCATGATAGATGAGTCAATTGGAGCGAAATAGGAGCATGTGGAGACTTTTATGGACGATATTGATTAGTTGATTTCACTTTGAGATGAGCGCTTTTTTGACATATTTCTAAAAAATATTTAAACTTCCATGTTCATGTGGAGCATTATCTCATTATAAGCAATGAACCTAAACAAAAAAGTGTCTGGAAGTTAAGATTATATTTCTTTCGTTTGAGCAAATCTCCAGAGGTAAAATATTAAAGGAAAAAACAAAGTAAAAAAGAGAGGAAAATCCCAACTATTTTTATGACAAACACATATTAAATCATGAGGAGTTGATAAGTATTCAGGACACAAATTATACGATATATTAAAAATGAACCAACATCACGGCACGGGTTAAGGGCTAGTAATATTATAAAATAAGGAAAGGTGTGCGGGACCGGGCAACCTAGCCGACCGGCCATGCCCGGGCCATGGTCGGTCCCACACCTCACAATCCTTAGCTTTTTATAATTACTAGTTTCTCACCCGTGCGATGCACGGGTTTGGTTTTTGCTTATGGATATATTGGATACTTGTTATAATTACTATATTTCTTGGACTTATAGTTCTGGGCTTAAGTTTAGTAATTTGTTCCCAGGTTATTTATCTTTTCTCTTTATTTTTTTCAAAAATAATTTTCGTCAATGTTATAAATAAATTATTTTTAAAAATATCTCGTTCAACCACTGGGCTTTTTATAATTCATTCAATAATGTTGGTATTTTATTTAATGGATATGAAGCACTGATATCGTCAAACCTACAATATTTTCACATAAAAATCATTAACCGTAATAATTCAATCACACACAAAATGGGAACAAAATATAGAGATAACTATAATAGATTACCTACAATTTATAATATGTGCAGGCAGAAATGGGACCCACGACTTGTTTTTGGGTGTGAGATTTTCGGTGGAAGGAACGAAGTGAATTTAGATTTATTCATTATATTTTTCTCCTTAATTCATAATCAGTTAAAAGAAGTATTTAAGTACAAAAGTAATATTTTACGGTGACAACGACATTGATTCACATTTCCTTCTTTCTTAAAGAAAATATTCTTGTCGATATAAATAACTTTTAAGCTAAAAGGCCTCACCAAAATAACTTTATTTTAAATTTTTATTTAGCACACCCAATTTTCGTACAGAACCCCATTATAACCATTGTACTCTTTAGCAAGCTTATTTACGATTCAAAAACCCAAACCATCGGTGTATCTCTATCTACTTCCACCGTCTCTTTTCATCTTAAAATTTTCTCTAATTTGTGGCAGTTATTGTTTTGCATGTTTCTTGTATGTATAAAAGGGAAAAGAAAAAAAAGAAATTTCCTCTCCGGATAGTAGTGTCCAAACCGAAAGTTTCACTTTTCAAGATAAATTTTTGTTTTAGCAAAAACTATAAGTTTTCACGGTCATTACGTTGTCATGTTGATTTCAGTGTGAAAGTTTGATCTAATTCGCCTATTAATTGATGAACTTTTCACATGATAATAATGTGAAATTAGGTTTTTCACTTTAGAATCATATTTTTGACTTGAGAAAAGAACTACAGTTCGTATATCAACCCGATAAAATTAAAATACATGAGAAAAAAATAACAAAGAAATAATGATATACTCAATCAAAACCTATCTCATGTGTTTGAAGTAAGACTTTTAGTCAATCTTTTACCGGAAGTGATAGACTCACCGCGGGCTGGATCCCGCGATGTGTCCCGCAAGAGAGAAACATGAAGAAACCCTTGTGACCCGGCGGATTGGTAGGGCGGTGGGCTAAGGGTGGGACCCACCCCATTTCTCACACTCCCAAGGGTGGGACCAACCCCATTTCTGTTAATCATTTGTCGATTTTACATGGTCTACCAGGTCATTGGTTGATGATACTATCGATTAAAAAAGTAAAAAGGGAGATTTTTTTTTTTTTTTTATTTTTTTTTTTTTTGATCAGACAGCTGGGGAAAAAAGGGAGATTTAGGATAGCTCAAAGTGTCTACCAAAATTAACTTCATTCATACGTATGAAAAATCCAATTTTACCTGTAATGACGCAATTGTCACCAGCTGGAGTCATAATGTCACTACAAAGAGTCACTTCCTCTTTCAAAAAAGTGTTTATAACACCATGGGAATGGGAATATCTTTTTGGAGCTACAAATTGGGTAGTTTGGGAACTTCTATGGGAAATAACGGAGGAGCTCATGCTACATGGTTACACTATACCTTTGAGATTAGTACTCTTTCTGGGTCTTTTTTTTTTCAATTGGGATTTAATATTCACGCTTAAAGATTCCAGTTTTATTAGCTTGATATAGCTTTACTAACATGCTCTCCCAAACATCAACTTCTCCCACCGTTTCTCGATCTCATAGAAGGAATTGTTTTTTTTTTTTTTTTTTTCTTTTGAGAAAAGTTAAAATTGATTCAGAGCCAAAGAGTCACAAGGGAAACATACAGTAAAACACTCCGCCATCAAAGTTACATATGGATATTTGCTTCCCAATTGTGCACCAAATCATCTGAATGCAAACCTTTAAAAGCTTGAGAGGACTCCCCCTTTGGTTAAGTGACTTTACAACTGAAGGAATATTCATTCAATAGAAGGAATATTCATTAACAGTAAGCGGACCAATTCCCTGAACATAAAACGAAAAGGCAAACCAAGTTGGCAAATCTCATAAACAACTATTCTATGTAAGCACTACACAACAGAAAAGTAACATATGTGTACCAATTCCCTGAACATAAAGAACAACACAAACCACCCACACCATTAAGACTGGGATTCCAACGGGAAAAATTCATACGATAGTCCAAGGCTATTACCAAAACTTGAGTTGTAACATTTGCTTTGGACCATAAATTTTAATTTTATGTGCTTGCTCGCTACCAAAAAAAAGATGGGCTTCTTGCTACGAACGATTTGCTCCCTAAATTTATACGGACTAAACAAAGTGAAGTTCACTGCATTTCATAGAGAACTATTTTGCAATCATAGAAGTTGCACATATATTATCATTCCCTTCAAAATTATATAGGTTAGGGGCCAGAAGAATCCCATTGATTTAATATATCAGTACCTGATTAACAAATTGTCACCAACACAAAATATAGAAGAGGACAACGAAAAAGAAAGCCAATACCTGAAACACAATACATAAAATAAAAATGAGATTACCTGTCTAATTTACCGCCCTGGAACCCAAGAACCCAATGATAAAGAATCGACCATTCACTGGAAGACGGACCCTCCATTATTTTCCAAAATAATGGTAAATCCTGCGTTTAAGCTTTTTCATTAATGAGAAAAAGGGTGAGAAGAAACACAGAATTGACTCCAAAAATGAAAATAGAAATCGTGTCTCTATTAGATTTATGATAATAGACAAGGTCAAGATAAAATAGAGAAGACAAAGAGATTAATGTGGTTCGGTCACTCGACCTACATCCACTGATAAAACCCCTAAGGGTGAGATAATATTATTGATGATCATAAGTTATAACTGAGATAAGATTTACAATTACATATCACTCCTATTTATATGATGATAGGATGACCAGTAACCCTAAATCTTGATAACAAACTATCTTGACATGGTAAAAATAACTTGGTCTTCTACTGACTTAGTCTTCTTAGAATATCTTTTGTAACTTGAATTACAACCACTAATACGTGGCATATACTCCAACACCCCCCCTCAAGTTGGACACTGATTTTTTTTTTTTTGAAGTGTGCAACTTGAACTATGACTTGAGGGAACAAATACTTGACGAACATGATTGCTGAAACTCTCTTGGACAACAAACACCATAATAGTGCAACTAGAACTGGTACTTGAGGAACGAATGCTCTGAACTCTTGGACAACAACTCCATGACGATCCAAAAGCAAAATAAAGAAGTAGCTGATGAAGGCAGGGTCTTGATATGGTCTTCACACTTTTATGGTAACCAAACAACTCGATCTCTTTTGCAGTAGTTAATTTGAGAAACCGCAAAGCCACCTTGATTATGAAACTAAGTCGCGTGGAATAAGATAATACAAATACATCATCTGTGATATGATGGCCTATATGAGGCCCAAAAATGGTCTTTAAGGCCGAAGTATGAAAGAAACAATCTCTTTTAGAGATAAGAAAAGAGAAAGCTTAAAGAAAATAATATCGCCATCAAAGGACCAGTAGACTAGCACATTCAAGTGAAAATCATAACCGGAAGAACGATATGAATTTGCAAAACCATGATAATGGCACCATTCAGGTGATTACGTACTTAAATAACGTACAGGATGAAAACGAATGGGTGAAATTATTTCCACCATATTTAGCTTCCCTAAAATTTAGGAAGAAAGAGAATGAACGTTGACTGAAGGTGAGTAGACTCGACCTTTGATGCCATAGAAAATCATATGGCATGCCAGAGAAAAATAAAACAATCATGAAAAGCTTATGAAAGCTTGAACAAGATCTAAATATCCTTATCTTGAATAAATCTCCAAAATGAGATATATTTGGATTGGATTAACAAGATTATATCCAACAAAATGTTGGTCTTTAGATACAAAATAACAACTCACTGATGAGTGAAACAATGATTTAAGCTTAGAATGATCCAAAGCAAAATAATATTCCTTGATGTCTGGTGATGGATTAGAGACGCCAAAAAAAAATATATTAGCAAACACCGCCTGTAACAAGTACCGCCGTTTACAGAACGGGAACAAAGAAAAATAGACTTGAAAAAAAAATGTGATACAATATCACTTGATTCACTTTACTGTATTCACAAACAACATAAGAATACAAAAAGGATGTGATGATCACAACTCTGATCATCATCAGGCCTAAAAGAAGGAGACCTTATATTCCATCTAACAAATCCATGTCGTGTAGCGATCACGAACGCAAATCATAGATATAAAGAGAGAATAAACTAGACTTGTGACAAAGCCGAAGTTGAAACCGAGATGGTTAATTTGGAATGGAAAATCATATCAAAAAATAACAAGTAATGATATAATACGAAGTTTAGATTCAGATTTACTTAACTGAAAAGAGATTGAAAAACCCCGTCTTGAGGAACACATGACTTGCATGCCTGGAACTTCACTTTCAGTTCCTAATAAAGTGAAAGTTTCAAAAGAAAAAGAAATCACCAAAAAAAAGAGATCTGACAGTGATTATATATGAGTAAAATTTGATAAAAAAGACCGAAAATAAAATAAAATAATGCCAATTGGTTCATAAGAACAACATTATACGGGCATGAATAGGATTTCAAAAGCAAATTAAAAATAGAAAACGGAAGCAATTTTGATTAGGAAAATTTTTTTTGATATTTTCCTGCTCTGTGCCATATTAGATTTATGATAATAGACAAGGTCAAGATAAAATAGAGAAGACAAAAAGATTAAAGTGGTACGGTCACTCGACCTACATCCACTTATAAAACCCCTAAGGGTGAGATAATATTATTGATGATCATCAGTAATAACTGAGATAAGATTTACAATTACATATCACTCCTATTTATATGATGATAGGATAACCAGTAACCCTAAATCTTGATAACAAACTATCTTGACATGGTAAAGATAACTTGGTCTTCTACTGACTTAGTCTTCTTAAAATATCTTTTGTAACTTGAATTACAACCACTAATACGTGGCATATACTCCAACAGTCACATCAAAAAAATAGTTGTCAAAATATTTGAAGCTGCACAAAGCCAGAGACGTATCACAAATGAAAATTTTCCCTTTATTTCTTCCTCACATGGGGCACAAAAGGCTTATTATAGATGCAAACCTCAGATCCAAGACTTTTGCAGACATCTAATAGTTCCTCTCCTGGTATCGGTAAATAACCCGTGCTCTTCAGAATGTACTACAACTAAACCATGCTGGCATTTAACTATTTGGTAAAACAAATGACTTCAAAAGTTACATATAGAAATGATAAAGAGAGTGCAGCCATTAGTATTTAATATAACTATCATTGCCCATTAGTTATACCTGTAACAATTGCTTTGGTCAATTGTTAATTATGTGATGCTCACTTTTTAATTATGTGATGCTCGTGGAAATTTTGCAGTAGAATTTTTCCAGTAGTTTATTTAATCTGGCATGCAAATGAATTTCGTCGTTAGAAGATGGATAGAAAAAAGATGTTTCTATAACCCACAGTTGATACCAAATCACAGACGATACGCTTAGAATTTTCTTTTATGTATTATTGGAATGGAAAGACATACCATGATGCAAGAAGAGCATCCACATTTGAATGAAAATCCCATTGGTTCGGCATGCTTGACAGTTGACATGAGCTCCCTTGCTGCTCGATGTCCACAGTAGAAGCAGTAAGAATATCCTACTTAACCAAAATAACCTCAACTGGAATAAACAACAAAAAAAAAAAAAACTTACTTATAAGATGTCGTACCTGGAATGGAAGGTTTTTTCTTTCTTTAAAAATCGCAAAATCAACATCTTTTAAATTACCCACGAATGAGTTTTCCCCAGAATTAAAAGACTATACACACCACGAATGAGTTTTCCACGGAATGACCAAGATCCTTTAGCTCACATTATCGCAGCATTGTTTAAACATTAGACAAAAAACCCAAATAAATTAGACCAAAAAATCCTAAACCTCCTAAACCTAAAGAAATAGAAATACAAAAACAAAAAAAAAAAATAACAGGTACCTTGCATGAGTATACAACACAATAATCGTGCTATCTATCGTCCTTTCAGGCTTCATACATGAATCAGTCCACAAAGCCCTAAACCAAAAAAACATAGAAAAGTATAAACAACCAAACGCCTGCAAAAGAAAAAATCACTTCTTAAAGAAACATCACGTCATCCATCTATGGCAAAGAGCCCGAAACCCATAAAGCAAAATCATTGTCGAAAACGTAAGAATACGAAAAAGGATGATCTCACTTTTTGTAAACGAAATTCTAAATGAACCAACAACGAACCTCATGAGCTCCCATTGTTGCAGCCATTAGTGCCATCTGCAAACAGAGGATGATCCAATAAATCAACCTGTTTTTTTGAATCAAATCAATAAAACAATCATAAAGACCAAAATCGCAAGAAACCCCAAGAAAAAAAACAACGGCGAATTGGCATATGCGCAAGGGCCTTATATAGAGAGCTACTAAACCCCGAAAATCAAAAAAAAAAAATTGTTATCTTTTCTCTTTATTTTTTTGAATCTAAATTGTCATCCGTGCGATGCAGCACTCAACCAAACAAAAAAAACCCTTGTTCAATCTTCTCTCCTCAAATTAATAACAACTGCTTCTTATCATAAGCAAAAAAAAAAAACATGCCCATGAAACACACTCAAGCACAAAGTATACTTGTATTTTTGCTCTTGAGCACTCCACTCTCAATGCTGGAGTCCCGATCCATTACCAAGTGTAAGGAACTCAACCGACTGTTGCACATCATATTTTAGATCATTTCAATGTATTTTGTAAAGTGGATTCCACCGTATGGAATCAAAAGGATACCCAGATCTCATTTGATAAATATCCAGCATCGAAAAAAACAACCAGAAGCTACGAATAAAGACTTTTATCGCAAAAAGGTCATTGAAAAAACAATGGGAATAGCAGATTAAAAGTGATGAGTTTCTCACCGCAATGTAGAGTAGAGTTTACGATCCTAAAAATAAACTTGTTTCTGGAATCAAATCAATCAATCAACGAAACAATAAAGACCTTCATCGCAAAAAGCCCAATTGTAGGAGCAGAATCTCGCAACAACTATGTGCTAGCGAAATTGTGACTAATAAGAATTCGCGAAGACTTCGCAGAGTACTTAAAGAGTGACGTAGCAGATGACATCAGCATAATTCATGAGGAAAGTGTGAGTAACTTGCAAAATTATAGAGTGAACTGCGAGAAGGTGACAAGAGCTTGCGAGAATATGAGTCTGTATGTGAGATTTGTCATCCACTATGTAAACACTATATAAAGAGGAGAGCAGGAGAGAGAAAGGGGAGGATAATTTTGGTAAGAGAGAGAGAGAGAGATTATTTCAGAGAGAGATATTTTTAGAGAGGGAAAGACTTTATTTTCTTTATCATCTTCTTCCCCAAAAAACTAGATCTAGAGCTCTACAAAATATCCATTAATGGAGATTCTAAATGTAATACTAATGTAATTCCAAAAATCATAGTGAAGAACCATGGATGTAGATCACATTGATCGAACCATGTAAAAAAACGTGTGTCTATTTATATTTCTAGTATTTATATTTGAGATTTAGGTGATTAATAAGATTTAGATCTACAAAATATTATAGGGGGTGTGTTGTAGGAAATCCTGCAACTACATTTTTGGCGCTAGAAACAGGGACCTGATTTGTTGATTTAAGAGAGTTCCATTGAAGTTTGGTTACACTGGATCTTCAAGTATTAGGGGTAAAAACTGCAGTTTCTGATGAAGATAATCATCTTCAGGCAACATTTGCTAAACTCGAAGAAGACAGAGGAAAAAGGAAGATACAATATATTCGCTCAAAGCAACAGCACAGCATAAAATTGAAAGGATCGTCGTCAACAATAGATCAAGAAGAAAAATCTTTTTCTCTAACTCATTTATTCTCTTTTGAAAATTTTCAGATCTGATTTTAAGAAATTTTGAAAAATCTTTATGTTCTTCAACAAAAACCTAATTTCCTTTTCAGAACATCGATTTAAAACAAGATTTGATTACATATTTACAATCCATAAAACTTGTTTCATAAACCTATTGAATTGATTTCAAAAAATGCTAGATCTCTGAACTTAAGATTGATTTCGGATTTTTCCGTATCCATCAATGAGAACTACGACCATATCCTTATTGTTTGATGCTACGGTCAAGATAGAAAGAAATTCCAATCTCGCCAATGATAAATGGGAAATATTAGCGCGAGTTTAATGAGCAATAGCTGATTTGTTAATAAGGAAGGAAGAAATGAATTACGTCCGGTGAGAAAATTAGCAAAGTGAAAATTCAGTTCGTGTGATTACTCGTCAAACCAGACCCCATCAAGCTGAAGAGATATGAGCATAAAGTAAGCGATAGAAACTTTTGAAGATATTACAAACAAGTAAAAGCTTATCTCGTGTAATTAAATCAACTCTCATCATTACACTTCCCTCAAATCACATAGCAAATATGACAAAGTAAAGAATCATCACTTCGTCAGCCTAACCAACTTAGGAAAAATACCATCTCAGAAGCAAACAGCAAAGCAGCTAAGCGTGAATCGAAAAGGACAAAGAAGGTCAACAACAGTAGAGATTCGAAAACAATAAAGGACCTGACATCAACAAACTATTCAAAAGGGATAAATCTCTTATGTACTAATATTCAGGCCTGGGAATTTTTAAGATAAAATGGTAGCGGCGAAGTGAGATTGAGAGTTTCACGTCAAAGACATTTTAGCTCCACAGGTTTGACAAGGAGATAAAGGCAAAAGAACAATAACCGATAGGAGGCTGAAATTTCCCAAAGACAAATCATTAAGTGAATGGAGATATTAGTTTACTTCTGCAAATTATGAGTCGATGGTATGAACAGCAACGAAGACCAGAAAATATCCAAGCTCTCATCTGTGGCGAGTTAACGAAGAGGAAGAGATTGTGAATCTTTGTCTCGGAAGAATTTTCCAAAATATTTTTTGATTCCAAGCGCGAATCAAACTATCTGTAACATTGCAGCAAAGAAGAAAAGTTAGGACAAAGCGACTGTGAGATTTTAGTATACCTCATTGCCAACTTCAGTGAAGTTTATGGTAGAAATCACTTCGGCTAAATCTACGGCAGAAATCATCTCATGAAGAGAAAAGTTACCAACGAACAAGGGACGAAAAGATGAGTCAAGAAAGGTTTAGCTCTTATTGTCGATCACCAGAAAGATAAAATACAATTATTATGGGAGTTGAATTCACCGAAGTAGTACTTCAAGACCTCAAACATCAACAAAACTTGATCAACTCGATGACAGAAGGCAAGGATACTTCGTCGAGCAAAGAAATTTGACGAAGCCATTATAATCACAACTAACTTCGCCAAAGCATCATTAGAAAACGAGGAGCTTAGCCAGATAAGATATAGTCATTTCACTTCGGATCAATGAACATTAGCAACGTATTTGGAAGAGGTTACTTCGTAAAAGAGGAAATTTACGTCGTATAGTCCAGAAAGAGAAGAGAAATTCTGCCAAAAGAATAGTTTCTGAAAGTCTGTGCGAATTTCGCAACATGCATGAGAAGAAGAAAAGATGAAGAAAGAGTACACAAAGGGGGTAATAAGAGAATAAGTCGTGAATAACACTACCCCTTCAGCACAAACCGATAGCACATTTGGTTCCGAGTGAAGAGAACAAGATTGGTGTCATGGTTTCGAATCGAAACATATGCATATTTTTTCGCACATTTTTTATATAAAGCCAGAGAGAAGATAGTAACAAGGTAACGGCAGTATGGCTTGCTTTTGCAAACAGAATCCCGTACAGATGGTAACAAGCGAAGAGAACAATGAGTTTGAGGACGCAATTTCAAACCTCACTTCTCGCGAATTTTTCCCATCTTTTTTGCAAAGAAGAGACAAGAATAATTATCTCGCAAAGAATGAAGAAAAGAATGATTATGTCGCAAAGAATGATTGAAAGAATTGTGAAATGAAAGAATAAAGAACGCGAAAATTTGCGAGAGACATAAGAATGGGACGAACATTTATGGCGTACACCTAGTTCGCGAATGATATTTCGCAAGAGGCAAATGTAAGACCTAAAGTCGTCATATAAGGGGTATCTCTTGACATGGCTCGGGGGAAAAGGTTACACCTCTCCGGAACTGAGTCATGGAGATTTGGGGTCAATAAAGCCCATCCGGAGAGATACCTTGGATTTCCAACTATATGTATAAGGTTATACTGGTTGGGACGACCGAGGGTCTCTTCTAAGGAGTCGTGTATGACCAAGGCTCCGAGGTACATGGTTGAGCCAAGAGTGCCTCAGGGCATTTGAAGTGTCTCGGCCATTCTTGGCAAGTCTTGGCACATCCGCACTCGGCCTCGAAGAAAACTCCACTTAGGGTGCGTCTCGTAACCATAAGCCCTATAGGTATAAGGGATAAGAGGCTGCGAAAAAACCTGGTTGTTGTTAAGACCGGATGGGAGGAGCTAGTCTTGTATGGCCGATGTACGCCTCCTTGAAGGGGCAACCAGGGAGATGATAAGGGCGGCACCCTCCATTAGGGAGATGATAAGTGTCTTAAGACGCAAATGTCATGAGGCTTTATTTTCGCAAGAAAATTTAGGCTTGTCATATTTGTGCGATGATCCTGAAGAGGCAATAATATAAACGCGAGGATAAGACAAGATCAATGGGTCTTTACATGAAAGTGTAAAGACGTCCTGCGATTTCGTCGCAAGACGGCAATGTCATGGGGCTTTAAATTCGCAAGAATTTCTAGGCCTATCATATTGTCGCAACAAAAACATCCTGCAGAGTCAAAAATACTAAGGAAACAATAAGGCAAGATCAATGGGTCTTTACATGAAAGTGTAAAGACATCCTGCGATTTTGTCGCAATGACGAGGGGTGGCAAAATAAGACCTTTAACTAGGAAGGCAAAATAAGACCACACAAAAATGAGTAAGCAAATAAGCTTGCAAAAATAATTATATGTAAACAAATAAGTTTGCGAGTATATACATGAAAATGAGTCTGAGACAGCGAAAATAATTATATGTAAACAAATAAGTTTGCGAGTAAATACATGAAAATGAGTCTGAGACAGCGAAAATAACAAAGAAGTATATTTCAGAATCTCTCAGGAGGGTTATTAGAATCTCTCAACAAAGATTATTTATAATCTCTCAAGAGTGTTACTCGGAATCTCTCAACAATATTATTCATAATCTCTCGGAGTGTTATTCGTAATCTCTCACAAAGAATATTTATAATCTCTCGGAGTGTTATTAGAATCTCTCAAGAAAGACTATTTATAATCTCTCAAGAGTGTTATTCGGAATCTCTCAAAGAATATTATTTAGAATCTCTCAAGAGTGTTATTCAGAATCTCTCAGCAATATTATTTAGAATCTCTCAAGGTATTATTCAGAATTTTGCAGAAGTATTCATAATTTCGCAGAATGAGACAGAATTTATCAGAATGTGATTATTTTGCAAAATGTGGTTATTTCGCACAATTATTTCGCAAAATTATAAGCAACTTGAAGAGATTATACTATCGCATGAGCACAAAGCATGAGACAGAAGCAAGATGAGAATGAAGACACAACTCGCTCATTCAACATTTTCTCAAAGATTCAACCTTCATAGATAAAGAACAGAGGCAACTATGGATTACCGAGAAAACATTTTGTGTTCTTTATCTTCTCGGCAAGAATCATTTCCAAAATGGGCGTTCACTAATGAACAACAAGAATCCTCATCAAAAATGGAGTAATAATTTCACATGAATGGAGGCAATACTTACTACTCGCATTCAGGGATGGATACTTCATATACTTCTTCAAGGATACTTCATACTTCATACTTCTTCAAGGGTACTTCATACTTCGTATACTTCAAAATGATACTTCTAAATAACTTTTCAAAGCTTCGGAACTTCGAAAAAGAATAGAGGCAAGTACGTACTTTTAAAGTCCAGTATTCTTTCGCTCGTTCCTTCATCAACAAAGATCAAAGACTACTCCAACAACACATATCTCACTCCAACAACTACAACAACGGATTTTTTCTCAAGATCGCTCTTCAAGCAATATTCAAGAAAAAGAGGCAAATGTAGAACGAGAATCTCGCAACAACTATGTGCTAGCGAAATTGTGACTAATAAGAATTCGCGAAGACTTCGCGAGTACTTAAAGAGTGACGAGCAGATGACATCGCATAATTCATGAGGAAAGTGTGAGTAACTTGCATAAATTATAGAGTGAACCTGCGAGAAGGTGACAAGAGCTTGCGAGAATATGAGCTGTATGTGAGCTGTCATCCACTATGTAAACACTATATAAAGAGGAGAGCAGGAGAGAGAAAGGGGAGGATAATTTTGGTAAGAGAGAGAGAGAGAGATATTATTTCAGAGAGATATTTTTAGAGAGGGAAAGACTTTATTTTCTTTATCATCTTCTTCCCCAAAAAACTAGATCTAGAGCTCTACAAATATCCATTAATGGAGATTCTAAATGTAATACTAATGTAATTCCAAAAATCATAGTGAAGAACCATGGATGTAGATCACATTGATCGAACCATGTAAAAAATTTTGTGTGTCTATTTATATTTCTTGTATTTATATTTGAGATTTAGGTGATTAATAAGATTTAGATCTACAAAATATTATAGGGGGTGTGTTGTAGGAAATCCTGCAACTACACCAATAAAAAATAATGGGAATAGCATATAAAAAGTGATGAGTTTACGATCAAAGCATGCCGATGAAACACATTCAACCATAAAGCATACCTGTATTTTTGCTCTTGCACAATCCGCACCAAAAGAAAAATGGGATCCTGACATCTGTGCAAGGGCCTTAAATAGAGAGTAGATAAACCCAAAAAATTCCAAAAAAAAAAACTCCTTTGTAGGAAATAATATACGTATCCAATATTCACATTTATTTGGATATCATATTGCAATATTTTCTTCCTTCCAATACTTTCTTTCTTGTTATTTTTGATACCCACATTTATTTTGGTATTTTCCAAAAATTGTTAATGAAATCGCTCCTATGATTTTGTTTTTCGTTTTTTTTTTGTTGATGTTCGTAATTTTTTTTTTTTTTTTTTTGGAATTTGGAATTCATACTCCTAATGGTTTTGTATTATTTTATTTTTTTGTACGGTGATTAACGGACTCTTCACTCTATTCGGGCATGACTCCCACAAATCGGGTATTTTCTTTTAATCACTCACCGAAAAAAAAAAAATTCATTCAGTACATGCTTATAATATTTTTAGGTATTCAATACCATGTAATTAGGGGGAGATTTTTCTTTTATCGTAGTTTGGAGATGTAATTAAGGGGATTTCATTACAAAAACTGTAAATGGACATTGGACATTGGTTTATTTATATGATTGTTTTTTTAATCATATGATGGATTTAATTTTACGATGAAATCATGATGAACATTTTATCTTATTTTATCATGATGATGATTTTTTTTGGGTAATGTTTAAATTGCTTATATTTGTTTTGATATGTTTCTTAGAATAAATTAGATTTAGGAAATTTAGGAAATTATTTTATAAAATGTGATTGGTAAAAAAATATTTCGCGGGCCCAAAAGATTCTACTGGAATTTAGAATGGTGGGGCCAGAATCAACCAGAAGCTCCGATTAACCACGTCGCTCGAAAAAACTTTGTTTTTATATAAAGAATTATTCCCTAATCTCACGAAACTCCTTTGTTTTCAACAAAACTCATGGATTCTCCATAACTTCAAGGATTCTCCATAACTTCAAGGATTCATGAAAAATAATATAAAATGGGGAAAGGTGTGTGGGACCGGGCAACCTAGCCGGTCGGCCATGCCCTAGCCGTGGCCGGTCCCACACCTTACAATCCCTAGTCTTTTATAATTATTTCCCTCAATTCATGAATCTCTTGGGTTTGAGCAAAATTCATGATTTCTTCATATTTTCTCAAATATTGCTTAAATCACGAAAAACCAAAAGCCAACATAGTTACACACGACTGGCTAGCCTCTCATGGCAATTTTAAATATTAAAACACTTTTATTTTAATATTTTCAAAATATTAATGAATTGAGCATACATGCTCATTCCAACAAAAATCAAGAATTTCAGTCAAGATGAAACTCTTTTGAAAATTCACAACATTGCTCGAACGCACATCAGAAAATACTGAAACTCTCAGTACGGAGACACGGGAACCACGGCAACACGTGAATGCCTTTATGACCGACCAGAGTCATCCTTAGGGCTTGCACAAAGCCGGTCCCACACGTTTTCATAATTCTGACCTAATTTGCTCAATTGCTCGTACTGGGCCCAAACTATCTCCAACCAACCCGGGGATTGCTCAAACGGCCAACAATCGGTCACGTGACCACCAAGAACCGGTCCCATGCTCTCTTGGTCGGTCCCCATCTTTCATACCTAGGTTTTATCACCTAATCTTTGGACTCAATGATATTTGAGAAAATGATGAAACCAACATTTAATCATCATTCTTTCACCAATCCTCAAACTGAGAACCCTGGTGCATGCTCACTCGAGCACCGGGAGCCACATGGACTCCCATCATCCCATCAAGTAGGTCCCTCTATCACTCATGACATATTTTCAGCGATTTATCAACTATGATCTGAAATTAGGGTTTTGAATAAATGCTCCACGAATCATCACTCTGAGCACGATTCAAACACTAATGGATTTATGATGGATTCAGCAACCAACATATGAATTAATCATATAATATTTGGTAGCATACTAATATTTTAATATTTTATTGGGTCACATCACCAATAAATGTTTCGTCGCATCGAGCAATACTTGCTCAGTTGCTCAAATATTGATCCAGCTATCAATATTTGGTAATTTATCAGTAATTTGTCGAATTGAGCAATACTTGCTCAATTGCACGACAAATTATCAACATTCAGTAATTTTCCGAATTGAGCGATACTTGCTCAATTGTACGTCAAATCATCAACATTCATTATTTTGTCGAATTGAGCAATACTTGCTCAATTGCTCATAATTCTCCATTTCAATAATTCGTCAAATTGAGCAATACTTGCTCAGTTGCTAGAATATTGATCCAACTATCAATATTCAGTAATTTATCAGTATTTCGTCGAATCGAGCAATACTTGCTTAGTTGCTCGAATAATCCACATATATTCAGTAACTCATCAATATTCAACAACTCGTCGAATTTACAATATTTGCTCAGACGAGCAACATTAACATTCATGAATCGCTGAGCATTTGTCAAATATGCTCGATTCAAAAAAACCTAGACTCATTGTCTAATCAGTCAACACCTGAAAAAATAAATACACGTCGTCATGAGACTCCACGATTCGTGAGACATCAATCACGTCAAATGGGGGGATAACAACTAGGGTTTTGGTACGCGGCCTACAAGACGTGGATTTCATCCATGACGAGAAATGTGCGTAAGTTATGTAAACGGTTGAAGGAGTTAGCAAAGTAGTGGGTGCACGATCCGTCAAGTCTCCACACGATATGGAACTGACTTTACCACGATCTTCTACTTGCCCACTCTTCCACTCATGAAACCGTCACACTTACGAGGATCAAGGTGTTCACAACTCGACAATATAAATAAGTCTCGAATCCATGATTGAGGACAACGAATGATCACTAGATATCAGCAATCGTCCATACAGAATTTCTCGAGTAACTACTCTCAAGAATTCATCAATCCATCAGAACTTATTCGAACTCCATAGTTCACCAATTATTACAAAACCTTCAACACACCCACAATCCTTGATCATCACTGATCCCACACAATTCTCAGCTTCCCTCCTACAGATCAACCCATCTCCCTATTTGCGAACGAATTGACTCTGGAATGGCCATTGTCTTGGTTTAGGCCGGAGTCCTACAGATTGATCTCTCGAATCTAAGCACCCCCTTTGCAGCGGTGAATCTGTGTGAGGTTCATCAGTTTGCTCGGTTGAGGAGTCTCGACCACACGCTCGACTCTTCATTTTCCCAAAAAACCAGCAAACCGTTTTTCCCCATCCACAATAGATTCAGGCGGCTCTCCTACATAATTGTTTCTTGAGGGAGCTAAACGTCTTCAGGACGTCAACAACGCTGCACGTTGTTCCCTGACTATGCACCTTTCAGAACTAGTATGATGCTTCAAATATCTCATATCTCGATTCTACAATAGATTAATTCTACTGTGACATTCATCTACTGAATTCTTAGAAAATAATCTATTTTATCTCATTACTCCGTTCCATGGCCGATCCCCGGCTGATTCCATGGATTAGTAATAGATAACCAATTTATCTCATTACTTCGTTCCCTGAATTCCCCGACTGGATTTCATGGATTAGTAATAGATGCATTATTTATAATTATCACTCCGTTTCATGAATCATTCTCCGCTGAATTTCATGAATTAGTAATAATTACTCAACAATCGGGCATCTGGACTATCACCGAGTAAGCCCCAATAAAATGGTGCAAGTGTACTCAACGATGATGCACGAACGAGCACCCAAATGCACGAATGAGCATTCGAAAATATGGACAAACGAGGAATCCTACACAAAACATGAGAGATAAAATAATTAAAAAAAATAGAAAAGAGGCGCCTATGGACCGGGCCCACCGGCCGGACGGTCATGCCGCCGTGGCCGGTCCCCCACGCATCTTCCTTTATTTTTTCTTATTTTATTTATTTTCATGAACTCATGAAAACTTCTTCATTCAAGCAACTTTCCTTGTTTGAGCAAAACTCACGGTTTCTCCATATTTTCACGGTTTCATGAAAAATAATAAAAATAGGGAAAGGTGTTGCAGGACCAGGCTACCTAGCCGGCCGGACATGCCCTAGTCGTGGCCGGTCCCACACCTTGCAATCCCTTGTTTTCATAATTATTATTTCCCTCATCTCATGAAACTCCTCCGTTTGAGCAAAAATCATGGTTTCTTCATATTTTCTCAAATATTGCCCAAACCATGAAAAAGCCAAAAAGTCAAATGGTCACATGACCATCTAGGCTACTCACGCCAAATAATAAAATATTATTATTTTCATATTCTCCAAATTTTGATCGAACGAGCAAAGTTCTACTTACTCATTCGAGCAAAATCAAGAATTTCAGTCAAAGATCAAACTCTTCTGAAAATCCGAGATATTGTTCAAACACACACCAAAAAATACCGAAACTCTCAGGACTGAGACACGGACATTATGGTGACACGGGAATGCTTCCTTGACTTACCAAGGCCGTCCCTAAGGCTTGCAAGGAGCCGGTCCCACACATCTTCATGATTTTGACCTAATTTGCTCAATTGCTCATATTGGGTCATAACTCTTTCCAACTAATTTGGAATTTGCTCAATTGACCGTCAGCTGGTCCCACACTACCAAGGGCAGGTCCTATGCTCCCTTGTCCGTCCCCTCACTTCTCCATAATTAGGTTTTATCACCTAACGCTCGCACGAGCATTATTTTAATAAATGATCAACACCAGCATTTGATCATTCTTTCACCAACCGGTCAACTAAGGACTCTGGTGCACGCTCACTCGAGCAGTTGGGCACCACATGGTCGTCCATCATCCCATGTGGTCGTTTCCTCCCTCACTCATGACCTATTTTCAGCAATTCATCAATTGACGAACAATTGATCAAAAATTAGGGTTTCGAACAAACACTCCACAAATCATCATTCTGAGCAAGTTCAAACACTAATAAATTTATGTTGATCCAGCAATCAACATCTGGATTAATTATATAATATTTGGTAGTCTACCAATATTTTAATTAATGTTTTATTGAGTCACGTTACTAATAAATAATTCGTCGAATTGAGCAATACTTGCTCAGTTGCTCGAATATTGATCCAACTATCAATATTCAGTAATTTATCAAAATTGAGCAATACTTGCTCAGTTGCTCGAATATTGATCCAACTATCAATATTCAGTAATTTATCAAAATTGAGCAATACTTGCCCAGTTGCTCGAATATTGATCCAACTATCAATATTCAGTAATTTATCAAAATATTGATCCAACTATCAATATTCAGTAGTTCATCGAATCAATGCTCGAATTTACAATATTTGCTCAGGCGAGCAATATCTAAGAATTGTACGTGTAACATGTTCAATCCATGAATTATTGAGCATTCGTCACTCATGATCGATTCAACAAAACTTAGACTCACCGTGTAATAAGTCAACAACTGACTAATCAAATACACGTCGCTGCAGACTTCACGTTAAATCGAGACATCAATCACGTCACATGGGGGATATCAGTTAGGGTTTGGTCCGGTGGCCTACAACACGTGTGTTCATCCACGATGAGAAACATGAGTAAGTCGTGCAAGCGGTTGAGGGAGTTAGCAAAGTAGTGGGTGGATGATCAACCAAGTCTCCGCACGACATGGAACTGATTTCACCACGATCTCCCACTCTTTCACTCAAGAAACCGTCACACTTACTGGGATCAAGGTGTTTACTATTCTGACAAATATAAATAAGTTCTGAATTGATGACTGAGATAATAACAATCGTCTACACACAAGTTCTCTCGATCAAACTTATTTACATACTTGCAGAAACCTTCAACACATCCATAATCCTTGATCATCATTGATCCCACAATTCTCAGCTTCCCTCCTACAGATCAACCCATCTCCCTCTTTGTGACCGAATTGACTCTGGAACGACCATTGACTTGGTTAAGTTCGGAGTCCTACAGATTGATCTCTCGAACTCAAAGCACTCATGTGCAGTGCATCTGTGTGAGGTTAAACAGTTTACTCGGTTGAGGAGTCTCGCCCCGAACCGTCATCTCTTCACTTTCCTAAAAAACCAGCAAATGGTTTTTCCCCATCTACACTATCTTATGGGAAACTAATTATTAGTCACACATAACCTTGGAGCCGAGTTGTCTCTTCAAGCTATGCCACTTCGACAAAGTCTGGCTAGCTTAGGCTAATACTCAGTCAAGTATCGTGATAGTCTAGACAAGACTAGAAACAAGTCCATGAATTTACTAATTCCTACGAAAAATCAAAACATGTTACATGGGAGAATTATTCATGGGTATTGGTCTGGTGGTTTACAACAACATCCGGCGTGGAAACACCCCATGATAAGGAAGTTACAAGTAGTGGCAAGCGGTTAAAGGAAGTGGCTAAGTAATTGAGTAATGGTTTACGTGTTTCCAAAAACTTCCCTAACATAATGGGCGTAACCATACCATTATCCCACTATATCTATCTCTCCACAACCTCAACTACTTACAAGGAAACAATGAGTGTTTCTTACAACTATAAATAGACTACTTTGTCTATTCAGAAGACAGAACAAGCTTATCATTCTTAAGCCCTTCTTCTTCCATAGTTAACAACCTCACACCCAAATTCAATCACCACTGATTTCCTCAAACTTATTTGCTTTTCCTCCCTTAAGATTAACCCATTTCCTCTTTCTAACCGAAGCAAAACGTGAACGGCCAATATCTTGGTTTAGGATCGTTTTGTATGATTTTTATTTTCGAACCTAAAGAAAGTACTACAACAAAGACATTGTTTTTCCTAGGAGCGATTTTTTGGGTATTAATGAGATAGTATTGAAGATTTCAATGGACATAAGGTCCCAACTTTGTTGGAAGAAACAGGAACTAAGACGTTGGTTCGGGGCTAGCATTAGGAGGTATTCCAAATAAAAGTAGTTTTGATTTACTTCATACTAGGATTCAACATAAGCTTATCACTGTCAGCAAGGGCGATAGTTGTGCGTGTAAGGTTTACAATGTTGTAATCTATAGAAAGGTTAGAAGTGGTAAGAAGTTTCTCAAAATGGGAGGTTAAGCATCTTCTTAGGAGACCTCTCCCCACAATCCAGAGATTGTTTGAGGTTAGAAATTTGAGAGCCATTTCCAGCAACCAAACCGGAGAGTTATATGTATGATGAAATGAATAATGTTGTCATTAAACTCTAACATCATGGACAGGGTTATCTCTATTGAGTAAGTACTATAAAGAACATGTGAATCCAATAATGTCTCTATAAATATCCCCCACCCTTAAATCACTCCTAGCCAGTCATTTCATTTTTTTATCCATCTGTTTTGTTCTGTGGTAATAAATTTGGATCTTAGTTATTAAGATATATGTTTTTCTCACAAGTGTAAGTATACCAATTATATAGGAAACAAAGAAAAAAATATGCAGATGGTTTTAGCAGACTTTTTCACTATCAGCCATTACCTCCCCTGTCGACTCTCTTACTCTCTACATTTATTTCATGTGGCAGAATGATTTTCATGCGCTTTTGTGTTCTTTCCATCCCCTACTTTTTCTTGAGGAGCTATCATTACAATATTTACCAGGTGATATTTTAGGCTTTTCCTTCGACATACATCTATTTTTGTTCTTTAATGCAATTTTTCAACTAAAAGTGAGGAAATTTTTTTTCCTATGTCAATGTTATTTACTTAAGAATAGTTGTGGATTATGTAGATATAAACATGATGAAATGACATTTTTGAAGAATGGCCGTTATTTGTATTACATTCGGTTACTTGGTTTTATTTTGAAAGATATATGTAAGGTAGAAATAGTCAAACCTGGTCCGTTGTAGTATGACCTGCAAATTTATAGATGGCGTTATGTACCCATAGAGAAGAAAAAAGCTAAGCCAATACTTATATGGTGAATATTGTTATTGTAAGAGTTTGACATAGAAATTAGAGACAAGACATGTGTTGAAAATACTATTGCGGATCATCTTAGTAGATTTGTTATTTCCGAGGAAGAACTTCCCCTACAAGACTGTTTTTCAAAATAACAACTTTTCTCAATTGAGGATTCCAAACCTTGGTACGTCGATATAGTAACCTACTTGGTTACCAAGCAAGTAAGTATCTAGTAAAATATCCAGATTTTGAAAATCTAAAATTTAAGAAGTTAGCCAAACAGATATGCAAGTACATAGTACAATGTCCAAATTTTCAAATCGTGAGATTAAGTCCATCATGGAGATAATAATTGACATAACGAGGAAGGATTGGAGTTTAAAACTCGACCACGCACATTTGGCGTATAAAACAATGTATAAATACCGATTGGTGTGTCTCCATATTGGTTAGTTTATGGCAAAGCTTTTCATATCCCGGTTGAACTTGAACATAAGGCTTTATGGGTGATAAAAGATGTACAACACGAAGTATGATGAAGTGGGAAAACAAAGAAAGTTATGACTTAACGAGCTAGGGGTGATACGTAATGATGCTTGCGAGAGTTCCCGGATTTACAAGGAAACAATAAGTTTTTTCATGACATGATGATTTCTATGAAGAATTTTGTCGTGCGATAAAAAGTTCTTTTTATCCAATTCTCATTTTAAGTTATTTTCTGGTACGCTACGGCCCCAATGGATTGGACCATTTGTTGTTACTAATGTTCTCCTCATGGTGCAATTAGATTTCTAACCCTAAAAATGAGAACAATTTCAAGATCAACTACCATAGATTAAATCTATACAATGAAAACTTTACTAAGATGGATGTTGATGGGATTGAGCTTTGTGATTTTCTCCCTGTGGAGGAGTAATGTGAATGAGTACCAAGTGAAGCTGAGGATATCAAACTAAGCATTGAATGGGACGCAATTCACTGCTTTTGTATTGCTATCCTTATGTTTTTTTTTTTTTTAGTTTGCATATCATTATAGGATTTCCCAGCTTATTTTTGCATCGGAAGAGTCAAATTACATTGATGACAGTGTAAATTTCAAGTGTTGGGAATATTTATTTAGAGTTTTCACTTTCTTAAATTAAAAAAATTTTGATTTTGATTTTTTTTTTTTTAAATATTTGCGAACCTCCTTTTAGAGATTTTAAAGTCACTAGTATATTTTTGCTAAGTTTATGTATTGATTCCTTACTATGTCATTGAGTTATGTTCATTCGGACAATAACTAGAATGATGACTAGATCATTAAGTTATGTTCGGACAATAACTAAAATACAAATGTAAGAGAAATCAGTCATTTCCATGTGCAATCAAACATAAATTTGAGTAGTTACCTTACGAAATCAAACATAAAATCGCCTCAAACAAGCCCCAGATACAAGATTTAGTCTCATAAACATATTACGCATACTTGTTCAAAACATATAACTAAATTGTACAAGTTCCTCATGCTCCATACGTTCATATAAGGAATCCATACGGAAAATTCGGCATTTGAGCTATGCATGACCGGACACATATATGTTGATTCTCAAAGTCAGTCATTTCGTGTCTCATACATGACCCATTTCGCTACAAATTGTATCTCGTGATCTCAACATTACTCGTCTTAAATAATAACGCACAAATCAGGGAATATATTTATTTATCTCAGTAAATGTCGAGTATAAAAGTATTGTCACCTTGCCAACACATCACTATGAAGGTTGACTCAGTCACAAAAATGAGAGAGTGTATAATTAGGCGTTTGGTCTGCCAATCTACGACACGCGTGGGAAATACCTTGTTATATTTATCAACGCTAAGAGAACAATTGGTTAACGAGGTTACGGGAATCAATGGATTAACTCGACTTATCCCTAGATATTCCTCAGATTGCGGATGAGAAGCTAATAGCGACATGGCAACCTAATTTCACCGACTTAAGATCAGAGAGTTCATCTATAAATAGGTTATTAGGAGCAAGTCCAGTGGGACTGGAAAACAAGCAAATTTTCCCATTTACTACTCACAATGTTAACGGCAAACAAGCAAAATGGATGAGCAAATACTCAAATAAAAGAGTTTGTCCATCGTGTCTCAACTTGAGACGAGCGGACCAAAATCGTCTCAATTTGATTCGAGAGATATATTATTAAAACGAAAAACAGTTAGTTGTGTTAGTTGAACTAGTTTTTATAAAATATTCGGATTTCATATGAAAAAAAAATTGGGTTCCACTACCATACTTTGTAACTTGGTTTATTAAAATTGGTCCACAAAATCATAAACAAAGTTTAAAAATGGGACCCACAGTTAAATTTTCCCATTCGGTTACATGTTTACTACCGTGAGAAATTAAATTTACCGTCCACGTGAACGGAAAAATGAGCAAAGTAAACCATGCCCATCGTAGTTGGTCTAATTAACTATGCTATAAACACATCCTACAAAGCATTCTACAACCAAGAATTACTCCGATCTATTTTTCTTTCTGCTTCCGTCCCTGAGACCAATCATGGTTCATCCATCCCTATGGATAGAGCAATCTTTGAATGACCATTGTGTTGGTTCGGGCGAAAACTGTTCTGCTCCGCAACTTAACACAAAACCCTAAAAAATCATTTATATTTGTTCATCTATTTTTAGGTACCTACAACTGGTTTTTAGCTTGAAGAGGACTAAAGAAGTGTAAGAGTGTAAATTCTCTTTATGTGCTCGCTCTTACCGTACACATCTATTTGTATGTATAACATATTTGTATATATTCTATCTTTAAGATATCTTATCATAGTTTCTTCATATGTCTCAACAATTAATATCAAATCTCATGTAAAGGTTTCCAGTAAGCTATTACTTGATTGTACTATATGGAAGGGAGTTTGTGCATGCATTCAAAATAAACCTCTTTGAGTCATCTTTGTGTGAGGTCACCCTCGTCCACTGCCGTATGGGTGCACATATTTACAATTGGATATCATTTCATCAATATATATGTTCATTTCTCCATATTTGTTCATTTTAGTGGTGTAAATTCTTTCTTTAATGATTAAGAGAGCAGCTGATTTGAAACTTCTACAAGGTTTTAAACCAACAAATGAGGGTATAGAAAAAACTCACTTCCAATTTGTTAGTGATCTTATAGTCTTCCTAGATGACAGTGAAGAGCAAGTAACTAATCTCAAGAATCTTCTTATTGGTTTTTAGTTAGTTTCTAGTTTAAAAGTGAACTTCAGCAAGAGTGCACTGGTGGCAGTTGGGAATGCACAATTCTCAGATTCCAGTGCTTTAATTTTTGGTTGTCCTAAAGCTCAATTTCCTTTGAACTATTCAGGCATACCTTTGGGCAGTAAATCAAAATTTGTCATAGCTTGGGAATCAATTATGCATAAGTTTCAACAAAGGTTTGGCACTTGGCAGAGAAGATACTTGACAAAAGGTGGTAGGCTAATGCTCATTCAAGGTGTTATCTAGTCTTCCCATTTACTATTTATCTCTTTTTCAATTACCTGCTTCTGTAGTAAAGAAAATGGTCTCTATAATGAGGAAGTTCTTATATGAGGTTCATCTGATTCTAACAAAAAAAGAAGTTGGGTGGGATGGCATTAAGAAAGAGGGGGTGTAGGCGTCAAGAATCTGAGACTTATGAAAAAAGCACTACATGCTAAATGGTGCTGGAGATATGGGAAAGAAAGGAAATCTCTGTGGAGGTCAATCATTCATCAAAAATTTGGAGGTCATGTTGATGCTTTACTACCAAAATATTGCTCTAAATCTGTAGGGAAAAGTCTCTAGACTGGGATCTTAAAATCTAATCCAATTATGCAACAAAATTCAAAAGTGATTATTAACAGTGGCAATAGAGTGATTTTCCGGTTGGATAAATGGGTGGGGCATTAGAATCTGAATTATTTGTTTCCTACTCTTTACAGGCTATCTAAAAACAAATGTACTACTGTCTGTGAAATAGTGGAGTTCACTGATGGTAATCCAGCTTTGAACCTTAGCTTTTCAAGAGAGCTCAGAATTGATGAAGTAGATATGGTGGCAAATATACTTCAGCTTATAAACAACCCTGACTTAACTGAGAATGGAGATGAAATTATAATCTGGATTTCTGGGAATAATTTTTCAGTAAAATCCTGTTACATTGCTTTAGAAGATAAAGGATATCTCAGATTTCCTTACAAGAGTATTTGGAATCCAAGAGTTCCAATGAAGGTTATATTCTTTACTTGGTGTTTGTGTTATAAAGCAGCTCCACTCTTGATTCCATCAGAAATTGCATTGTGATTAATGCCCGTATAATATGCAAAAAGGCTCCAGAAACAAATACTCATTTGTTTCTTCATTGTGAGGAGACAGGTAAACTTTGGAATTTCTTCTTTAACAGCTTCAAGACTCAATGGGTTTTCAGTATAGATGTAAGATCTACTATGTGGTAATAGTGCAGAAGAAAAGGGAATTCTTTAAAAAGAAGACTATGGGGCTTAATCCCTTTTGCTATTTGGTGGACAATATGGAATGAGCGCAACAAAAGAACTTTTCAAGGTGTTTACAAAAGTTATGACTTACTGCTGCAAGAAGTGAAGATTTTGTTGTATAGCTGGTCCATGGGTACATATACTTTTGAGAATATTTCTCTTAATACGGTCTTGTATAATTGAGAGGGTGTGTTAGGGTCTCATTAGCCTTCTATTTATTTTCTTTATGGTTTCATTTTTTTCTCAACTAAACTTGAGTATTGTAGCTTTCTGTTTTCAACAGCATTACCACTGTTTTGTGGTAATTATGTTTTTTCATCTAAATATATTGCCCTTCTTTGAGTAAAAAAAAATATATCTCTGTAGATAATTACAAAAAAATTTATATATTATTTTTATTTTTCTTATTTTAATATATTCCTATATTTTATTTCATTTGCACTTTAATCCCTCCATCCAAAGCAAGAAATTTTGGCCATCGTATTAAAATCTTATTTTTGATTTTGCCATTTCCCTAAACCTAGGCGTGATCTTAGTGTCTTTTAGAATATGGATGAATATTTGACTGTGATCAATAGAACTCTTTGAAGGATGAATTTTATGACAGAAACATCTAATATTAGTACAAATAAAACGATCATGTTTATATTTTCACCTTTTCGTTTATAAGATCATTGAACTAATAAAATCGCATAAGCAAATGGAATTTTTTTTTATAAAACTTTGCTAGCAGATATAGATAATCCTTGTGATGATAACATTGTATAAAAGCATACGTGTGGTACGATCTGATCTGAATCAAGTCACCAACGAGTTAATCAAATTAGTTTTTCTTGTTTTGATGGATTTTGCTTAGCTCTTCAAAATATTTGAATACAAATCCAATTAACCAAGAACAATAATAAAATTTCCTATAGCACTTGACAACATGAGTAGTTTAACTCGGATATCACAAACAAAATTCTTTAATCTTAAGATTTATGTCCACTCGTTATTTATGGGTCTGCAATGGTCGCCTTCGATCAGACACCGGTTCGATTGTGATAGATATGATCTTCTTTACAACTTCAAGATGAACTTACACGATCAAATTAAGTAGATCAACCCGAACATTACCCGGAGGAGGAAGAAAGATATGAAGAGGGATTGAAGTGCAAATAAATTAAAACATAGGATATACAAAATCAATTTTTATTTTTATTAATAATTACTTAATAAAAATACTGAAGATTCACTACACGGCGGAAGTAGGCAGCTAGAGCATGATCCTGGCGCCTACACCTTTTTGAATAATAATACCTAGTCTATCTATGAAATAAAGAATTACCAAATTTAAAATTTGCATCATTGTTGGCTAGGCAGTTTCTTAATCTCTTGAGAAGCAAAAACTAAGTCTTCTTCCAACTCTCCCCGTGGGTAGAAAAGGCTAGGGATTTGAACCCATAGCTAAGGGCAAGACATGTATCCAAATATTTTTTACATTTGCGGCTCACATAAATTGATTGATGGCCCGGGGGTAAAACTACGTGGTTCGGGCAGAATGGCGAGACTCCGTGACGTCAAAGAATACATCTTTGCCATATTCCTGGCCAGGGACGAAAATGTCCTCCGGTTTAAGATCTTTGCATCCGTAGACCGGTAATCCTAGGGAGACTTTCCTTGCTTGGTATCCCCGCCTTGTGGAAGATATCTATGATGTCATCCCGTGCCATAGATATTATTTAATAGTTTCTTATTTTCTTATTGAGAGGAATCATACAAAGCTTTTGTTGGAAACCTAGCAAAAGTCGGGGCACCAACACCCTTTTGAATAGCAATTCCTAGTCTATGAAAAAATAAAGCTACCAAAACCACTACTAGTGTTATTACTAATTAAACAATTCTTCGTACGCTTAAAAAAACACAAAGTATCCTCACCAAGTTCCCCTAAGGTAGAGAAAGCTAAGACTCCTATTAGTGGGCTCAATCAAATCGTCTTGACCTAGACATGGCTCGTGAGCCGTGCTTTGTTATCTTCTTGGCATCCCACTTTTGTTGAGAATAGTCTTGAGCATGATTAACACAATTGCACCGCCACAAGATGGAATCTCTGCGTATATAGAAAATTGGTCCTGGATTTGCTTCTTAACCACATCAAAATAAGTGACTGTCAGGGAGTGGGAGGGGAGGGGGTGCGGGTGATCATTGACAAGAAGTGTATGTAATCCACATACCTGGGATGAATCTCTGAAGTGCAAATCGATAGCAGAACCTATGTCCGTTGAGAATGAGTTACCAAGGATCACCTTCTACACCGAAGTAGCCTGACTCAACTGATAAGCAAGGTAATAGTAAATGCTGGTGTCATCCATGGTGTAAATGCCAAGACCACTGTCTTTAATAGGCAAGGTAGTTAATCGTCGTCAGAATTACCAAACTCGCACCATCACCCGTGATTAGAAGTCTCAAATACTTAAGTAAATGATTATCAAAAGGGTCGGTGGCGCCTAGTGGTGTGGCCGCATGATTGGTCGACGCATTGCAAAATATAGTCTTGACACACCAAAGGCAATTGTGAAGTAATATCATCTCACTTTGAGGGTCTTTGAGTTTCTTGATTGC
>JAJJWW010001021.1:0-16435 GCA_023531295.1 Papaver armeniacum
TCTGGTGGAACCATTTTAGGTATGCTTGTAATTATTTGTTGACTTTTGTGCAGTATTATCACGTTTGTCAATTTTCCTCTTTAAAGAACAGATTTTTTTCCTGGCCCTTTTATTAGGCTCTCTCTTCTAATGACCTCTTAAACAATTTGAGCAAATTTGATGACTTGATCTGGATGGACGTGGTTTCAGAAGTTCAATTCAGCTGATAAAGCACTATATTTCATTCTGCAAATGGCGCCTTACCACATTATACTTATATTTCACAGTGCAAGTGCTTGTTTTCGTTCTTTTAGGAGAACATAGAAGAAAGTTGAAGTACTAGGTTTGTGCTATATGTCTACATTTCTTGTTTGTAATTATCTTTCAGGGATTTCCACATAACCTGAACGGGGATGTTGATGGTATTAGACCAAACAATGCCTGATTCAGACATGCCACAGGGAATCTCACATGATTTAAAAGAAGCATTAGTGAACGGAGGAATGTATGGGTCAACTCCGAGTTCATGGCTGGTTCTGCTAATCTGTCTTTGTATTCGATGCCTTGTTGGTTGAAGCTAGGTATACATCCGTATTAAGTGCCCCGTATTTACTCCTAAGCAAATACCCCATTTGACAATTGTGATATCTGACCCCCAAAAAAAAAAGAATAAGAAAAAAGTTTGACACGAAAACCTTGGTAGAAGTTCTATATTGTCTTGTTTGTTTGTTTGCTTGTTTGCCACCTAACCCTGTGGGATTTCAAATATAAAGCTTGGTGGTACGCTAAAAAAAGAAGGTTATTATTGGGGCGTCACATTCCATTAGAGGGGCGTCACCTAATAGGACAAAAACGGGTCATCCATAAGTAAATTCAAAAACCCCTTATCTCAAATAATTTTGTAATGACCAAACAACCCTTATTTAGTTAATTTTAATTTAATTTAATTAGATAATAAAAGACAAAAGACATATTACGGTTCACGAACCCAGACGTAAAATCAACTTCTACGGTTGGAATTAATCCAAACACAGACGTAAAACTACATGAAAATCAAAATTTACGGTTAGAATTAATCCAAACCAGTAGTAAGTACAAATTACGGTTGGGTTGAGCTTCATTTCAACGTAATCCATATTTACGGTTAGGTTTGGATGAACTCTCCCTAGTAACTGGTTTTTCAATAGGATAAAAGATTAATTACGGTTGGTAAGTGGCATGACAAACCCAACGTAACTCATTCAAATCCAATTTACGGTTTGATTCAACTAAACCTAGACGTAAGACTACATGCAAATCCAATTTTGCGGTTTGAATTCAATTAAACCTAGACGTAAGTTCTTCATAACCAAATTTTACGTTTAGAAACCTAGACCCGAACCCGGACGTAACACCGGTGAAACGAATGAAACCTAATTTTAATTCGATCTCATTCAATCTAACCTATTTTAAGCACAAAAACGAGTAAACAAAGATGGGTTTGTTTGATTATACCTAACATACACCATGGGTTGTTGTTGAGGAGTTTGAAATTCGATTCTTCGGTTGCTTGAATCGGTTGTTGAGGATGAAGATTTTAGTCAGGAGGTTGATTGAGAAGATTAGGTTTTAAGTTTTTATTTTAGTTCAAGGGTAATCTAGACATTTTGTTTTGGTGTTAGGATATCCCATAACCACTTTTTTGGACACTAAGAAACCAAGTGAAGCCCCTCTATTGGAGTGTGACGCCCCAATAATAGCCTTCATAGAAAAAAAAACTTGGTGGTTCCGAAATGAGAACACAGGTAGCATTTGCGTTGGTTTTGGAGGCGCGAGTGCTGCCTAATTTGCTTGTTAAGTTATATGATTAAAATAGAAAGTTTCCCTAGCATTCTTCGAGGCTTCTCTTAATCCTCGTTCAATTGGGCCTCGCCCATTTGTTTTGCACCCCAAAATTTTCAGGGGTGTATTAATAATAAACTCAAAATACTTGTTTTACCCCTTATTTTCTAAAATCAAAATGAAAATTTTAAAATCAAAGTCGGTTTGAGGAAAAACGGGGAGAAAACCAAAAGGCAAGAGAGATTCTATTGATGAGGCAACAACCGTATTACATAGCATAGTATGCTTTATATACAAGTAGCAAGAGAACCCTAGATACTATATTGGGCCGCACATACATGGGCTACAAGCCCTACAACACTCCCCCTTGTGCGGTTCAATGACAAAACTTTATACATAGTGCTTCACATATAATGCTTTGAATGTAGTTCTTCAAATGTCGTTCTCTCCTTGATGACTTGTCATAAATCAATTTCTAACTCAAAACTTTTGACAAGGAAAAACCCGGTGGGATAAAACCTTGGTACAACGTTTCAAGTGTAGTACTTCACATGTTGACTCGTACTTTACATGTAGTTCATCACATGCAATACGATCTTCAAAGATCGATGAGTCTAAGTTAATTGCCTCGTTAAAACTTCGTCTGAGGGACAAAACCTGAACTAAAGAAAAGAGTACAATATTAATTAAACTTAGAACATAGTTGGATGCGTATACGTTGCCTCATTAAAACCTTGACAAGGAAAACCCCGGTGGGATAAAACCTTGACGAATGGAGAAGAGTACAACGTGGCAAATGCAAGTAAAGGTGATCTAATGCGAGATGATCACTTTGCTCCATTGAAGTTGACTAGTTGTTTCACAACTCTAAGGCGAGAAAATCCTCGTGGGAAAGACAATAGCCTTAGGCAGGAAATTACATTCCGGTATTTGTTATTGTCTCATTAAAAACCTTGCCGAGCAACAAAACCACGAGGAAAAAAGTAATCTCGGTGAAGGAAAAGAGTTCAAACACACCATTAGATGCTCCCACGATGTCGGACAATTTTCATTAGTCTAATGCGGTCAAAAGGAGTTTATCACACATTACTTTGGTGACTTGAATGTTTATAAGACCTTGTTGTTGATTTTGGAAGTTACGTTGCTTAGACTATCGCGTTTCATTTCTTTGATTCCGATATTTTTGATAATATGAACAAGATCTTTATGTCTTCAGCGTTCAACATACTTGGCGTTTTTAGTGTTGTCTCGCTAAAAACCTTGTCGATAACAAAACCCTTTGGGAAAAACTATTCTCGATCGAAGGGGAAAAATAGTACAACACAACTTCAATTTCGAAGTAAAATATGTCGACATCATATCCTTGGATCCTCCCCCTGATGGCAGCATCTCCCACGATAACTTTCGAGTTATTCGAGGCCGATTCCTTTAGTCATGTACTTTTCAAATATCGGTAATGACTTAGAAAATAGTTTACCATATCTCCCCTGATTACTTTCGTTGGAGAAGAGATTATTGTTCTTTCATAATCAACAACCTTTGGATTGCGCTTTCGTTAGCATTCCTTTTTATGTCTTTAAGGGGATAATACAAGTTTATGTCTTTGGTTAACGTTAAGTACATGATTACATTCACTATACCATTCCAATGACGTTGCGTTTGCATTTAGAAAGCTATATCTAGCTAACAAGTTCCGAGGATGTAACATTTGTCAGTATATTATACTAAGTACAATAATACGTCTATTATACTTAGATAAGGAAAGTTCATCTTCCGACACAACCCGTCATCTTCCTTTAGACGAATTGGTCATTTATGTACATTTGAAACTCGACTAATCATGGGAGTGCTAGCAAGATGCATATCCTTGTTAAATTGCGACAATAGAATATGCAAGCGGGTGGAATAAATACCACAAGCTCGGTCTTCTAGTCAGAGCATTGATAAGATCGAGATTTCCCAGGATTTTCATCTCAAATTCAGATTTTAAATAGCTTGTAAGATCTCTTATTCCATTAAGAGTACTTATCATGTCCATAATGTCGACACATATAGCTATAATTCTGAATCAGGAACTTATTTAATATGCATGGCACAAAAATCTTACATGTTTATCCCTTCCCAATCGAGATAGTCACTTAAACGGGTATACCACATCCGCCTGATTGTTTAAATCAATAAGTGAGTGTTCGATTAATTGAAAACACATTAGTGGTTTAGAGTCATTCGACTTGGGAAGCAAAGGCCATCATGCACTTTTTCAAATATCTTCTATCTCTTGATTCTTTCAGAGATACGTAACAACCACATACATATGCTGCATTTCAAGTCTTTTTGAAATTACCAAGCTAACTAACTATAGCGGAACACTATAAAGTTCATTACAAGAGAACAATTCCGGGCTTTGTGAGCGACCTCGCCACAAGGCGAGTCTTTATACTTTAAGGCTGCTTTCTTCTCATTATGCTTTGTGACAAATTAATCATGTATGTCCCCAGGGCTTTATACTAGGTTGGTTAGCACTACCACACCAAATACCTTATATTTGTCAAAGAACTAAGTTACGGATTGCATAGGCCAAATACGCTATTTATTTGAAATTAATCAAAATAAAGCGTGGTTCGATCTCATTGTGCTCTACTTCTTGAGCAACTATTTATGGATTATATCATCACTTGTGCATGCATGATCCTTCCATTGACTCATGTGAATTCTCATAATCCGTTAGGATTTCATTTTCTCTAGAATCACTTAAAACTTCGGAGCGTCCTCCAGTTTGATTCATGGACATAGTCAGAGACAATCTTATGAGATGATTTATGATGACATAAGTAAGTTGTGCCTTACTCAGCTATTTCCTTTCTAGGTGAGGATTGATCGAACTTGGTGGTCTCTCCATCTTCCTTTATGGAGCCACGGCCTCAACTACACTTCCACCAAGTGTAGTTGCGACACCTAAGTTTATGGTGTACCCCATGCGAGGATTTCTAACCTTGCGGGGAATATTTTCAGAGCGGCATGTGTGATCTTGTCACTTTAGCGACATCAGTGTACATTAAGAAAATCGATTATGTTTGTCACTTCACATTTACGTTTGTGGAGTACAAGAATCAATATGAGACACGGTGGGAACACACCACGACAATTGTTGTCGTTCCCTTAGAAAAATACGTTTTCTTATCTCCCCTAACGACGGAAGACTGTCTCATTAAAATGACAACCCGCAAAACTAGCGATAAGAGATCTCCTGCCAAAGGTTTTAAAAATGCGGATAATTGTTGGGAACTCGTTTCCAACATAACTACTTAACAGTTTGAAGACCCATCATAGTACGATGTGGAATCGTAATGGCACATGTATAGTACAACCAAAAATGCGTAAGAACACAAATGTCGGCTTAAATCCGATTTACCAACCGGTACCAAAAAAGGTTGACTAATATTGGGGTATAAAAACTATTTAAGTAAAGATGCGCGTAATATTGCATATCCCGAGCAATAAAGGTAGGTTGGTACGCATAACCTATTCCTTAGACATCATACGTAACATTTGATGGTAGTCCGTGCGAGACCAATGGGTATAAGGTGCTTTACATTGATCCTATTAAACATGCAATATTCATCAAATCCTTTTGATGTACACTTTCTAGCTTTTTATTTACAATGGGTGGTGATCCCTTACATGTATTTTAAGTGCTAGTAGTTTTCCATACGCAAAATTTCTTGGAAACTATAACTAGTCCAAAATGTCAAAACATCCACGAGAGCCATAAGTCACTTTAATGGTCCGCATTCGTATGGATATTTTTCTAAATATCAAATTGTTTTCCTTGTAATATGGATTGTTTACCATTTGCATCTTAGGATGGTCTCGATCATGTTTCTTGAAGGCTTTATAAAATGAGTGATATGCTTTCTTATTTAAAAACGTGTGTGTGTGTGTATTGTGGGGGGTGGGGGGGTGGGGATAGACGCATTTTTGTGTCTAATTTTTTCTCAATGTTTCGCATTGTTAGTATTAGTTTTTGTCCTTATTATGGTGTTTTGTGTGTTTGTAGGTATTTTTTGGAAATAAAGATTGTTGGAAAATTCGGCTCGAAAAGTTGCTCGGAACACCCCTGGGGGACATTTGATATTCGGACTCCCACTTTGGATAAGGGGTAACCAATTACTAAGGGGCACCCAATTGATATTCGCACTTTTGTTGTTGGATAAGGGGTGACCTTCTTCTTCGTTTGAAAATGAAATTTGGCGGGAAAAAATATCTTCACGCACAGCGGAACTGAGTTGCGATTTTGGGAGCACTAGAAGGAGATTCAAAGGTGAAAATCATTGGGTATCTTCCTTTGGGCCTAACAGGAATGGTATGGGTCGATTCGTCGTCCATATTTGGCTAGATAACTCGTGTTGGAAGAAAACAGGGAGCTGTGCACGGGAAGATATTCACGGATTACAGCGTGATTCGACGAGTTTTGCTCGTGTTTGGTCACTTCAAAAGCGTGTAGGAGTTATGTAAGGAAGATTCAACACCTATTCTGACATCGAGGCTAGTGTAGAAGCAAAAAATGGAAATAAAATATTCTGAGAATATTTTTATCAAAGCCGTGTAATGAGGGAATTTGAGGAGTTATTGTCGTGATATCTTTGCCTGTCAAGTATATATGTTTCCGAGGTCGAGTAGAAGGTTTATGGAGAGATTGGGAGAGTGGCGAGCACACGTAAGCCAAAAAAAATCGAGGTTCTGAGAATATTTCTCTGCTTCTTCTTTGCACAAGAACACGAAGAACATCAACGCACGAGGAACCGTCGTTGTTCTACAAAAGTGACAACGACACTTTGGCCGGGTCGCATGGGAACACTTAAAAGCAAAGTAACGGTTTTAACCTTCTTTGTAACAGTGTTTGCAACACTTATAATTGTTGTAAACACCCGATTTTATCATTTTCTCCATTTCATCATTTGTACACCTCCTTTGAGCAATAATAATGAATTTTGAGCGTGTTTCCAACATGATGAGCTGGAGCCCCATTTGGGACGACGGAGGAAGACAAATTTCATACATGGGTAATTTTAATTAATTCTTTTTATGACTTTTGCACTAATTAAAAATTGAATTATGATTTGATTAAATTAGTTATTATTTTATTAGATGGGTCATGCTTGCTTAAATGTTTGATGTCCCATGCTTACGATTTATAACTAATATTTTGAGAATCAACCTTGGCAAAAATAAGAGCCCATGTTTTTATTTGTTGAGCTATAATTGTTAAAAGAATTAATATTTGAACCTTTTGTTATGAGTTTGGCGGAATCCACGAATCCCAAAGTAACTCTCTCCATCTTGTGACAATATTTGTATATATTTTTATTTTAGTTTTAGTTTATTAAATCCTAAAATCGATTTCAATAAGTCCAGTGAGCGACAACCTTACTACCACTTTCTACAACATCATTGAAAAAACCATCAATTTTTGGCGCATTGTGCGGACTTGTGTATAGATTTGTTTTAGGTTTTATTTTTATTTTTATTATTTTTGTTCTTTTTACGCCTTTTGGTATTTCTTGTTTGTTTTCGGATTTGGAACTGAGCTAAAGAAAAAGGGAGAAATTGGTGAAAACAAAAGCGAAGCCAAAGAAAAAAAGAGGAATCCAAAAAGGAGTAGAAGATTTTGTATATTATTTTATTTTTATTTTTTAGAAACTGTAATTAGGTAATTATTTTTGTAATCTTTTATTTTTGGACATTTTTTTTTTTTATCTTTGGACTTGGACATTGGACATTTTTTAAACCCTAAGGAAGGGTTATTTAAATACAAAGCGCACGGGGAAGGACAGCGATTACGATATCGTCTCGGCCCCTCGGGTTCGTACATGACATAGGAGTCGTGGCCCGAGTCGACTTCAACGGGTTCATCCCCCGTCTGGAACGGGAGGTAAGAATTCTAAACACCATGAATCTCTGTGTGGGTTTCTTGATGATTTCGTGTGAATATATGTCGAGGAAGCCGAATCCGTGCTTTAATTTCCTAGTAAAGGGAAAGGGTGGCCATACAAGATAAGAGTTCGGATTTCATCACCGTTATCTTCTTGCCTTAGGAAAACGAAACCAAACACGAACCTAAGCCTAAAATTTTGACTAGAACGAGACCGATAGGGTAACGAGCTTAGTAGGAAAGTCGCTCGAAAAATATTGGTTACTCTTTTAGCATACTTGAAGTTCATGATGGTTTATGTGAAGTTGAATGCGTGATCGCGCGCCTTGTAATCCGCGGTGAGGCCTTGGGTATCAAAGCTCCATGAGCTTCCCTCGCCTTGATTCAACTTACTTAAACTCAGATTGATTCCAGAGGGGGTTTGCTCAGTTTAACGAATTCCCTTTCGAAGGATTAGAAGTGGTCTAGAAACAATCTAAGTGGAGCCATCATGCTTTTTGTTTGCTAGAAATCGGTAGGTTTGTTTTGGTGAGTCAGACCTTGTTTGTGTTTGTGTAGAATTCCCTTGTAGTTAGGATGTCAAACGGTATTATAAAATGCAATACAATGATTATCCAATGAACAATATGGACATTACTCTTTTTTATGACCATAGTGTGAATAGTGGTTGGGAACGCCAATCTTTTGAAGGTTATGGGTCATACCATGGTGAGCCCAATTACTATCCACACGTGCATCAGTCTTACGAGCAAAACGATCCTCCAATTTCTTTAGAAGAGTCTCTCAAGAGTTTCAATGAGTCAACACGAAGTTTCACTTATTTATGAAAGAGACTTATAATATTCCGAAACTTCAGAAGAGTCCGTAGAGCGGTCAAATAAGATTTCTCTAGAAGAGTCCCTCAAGCAATTTGCGAGAGTACAAATAGGATTGTGGAAAAAAATTTGCTCAAGATAGTCTTAAATTCCAATATAGTGTTCCCAATACCACCCTTGAAAATAAAGACAGTTATTTACATAATCAAGATGACGAGGATAAAATTGGTAACACTACTTGTCTAGATGAGGTTCAACCATTTTCATATTATTATAATGATGAGGATAGTGTTGATGAAGAATTTGAAATCAGTAGGCATAGTGATCAGGAATTTGTTACTCCAATTGAGCTTAATGATGATAATATTTCTAGTTCAAATCCAAATAATTTTAAATTCACCTATTCAAAAGGATGAGGATTTGACTAGAGATACCCCGTTTTAGACGATGTAGTATTTCCTTTTGATTACGAAGCCAAGGATGGTTTAGAGGAGCGAGTATATTTTGAGTCTAGCGATTTAGAAACAATAGACTTAGAAAAAGAAAATGAACTCGTAGAGATGAGTGAGGACGTGCACGACTTAGAAGAATCAATTGACCATTTTCGGGAATCGGATGACCTTGAAATTAGGGAAGTTGTGACTAGTCTTTCGGAGACACGGAAAACTCTAAGTTTGCGGGTGATTATCATTCTCCATGTGCTTTAACTCTTAGAAAAGTCCCTAACTTGGGACTTGACATATGTGCCTCAACCATTTTAAAAGATTATCTTCATACACTTTTTCTGAGCCTAGTTGTGTCCATAAAAGTTCGGTTGTTAGAAACCCATCCTCGGTTGATGTGGTTAACCAGGCTATGATACCACGATTGACTTTGTTTTCCACCAAAAACCTTCCTTCCAATTGTGGGTACGTATAAGTTTGAGATGTGTCAATTATTAAGTTTTGAGACTAAACCTAATTACTTTAGGATATTAGGGTCGACACATTTCTTAAGGAAGACCACCAATCTTATTGTGGTCACTGTGTAAGTCAAAACTGATTGACTTAGAGGATCCTCAATTATTCAGGTTATTATTATGTGCTTCTAAGTTTTTATTTGAGTTTTTCCAGACTCTAGAACACGAACATTCGGATCTAACTCATGAGAAACGCAACCCATGAAAATATGTTATCTAGACCCTTTTATAAAGCATGAACCCGAACCACAACTAGATGTAGTGGTCTTAAAAATAGATAAGGGTGTGTTGGATATCTTCTGGTACATTGCGAGTCTCCTCTTCTTGTGGTTAGCACTTGTTTGATCCAGATGACCCTTGATTATTCCATTGCTGCTTTATGATTCTTCGAGGTGACTAATCTCTTCCAATGTCTGGCTGAAGACTTTAAACTTAGCACTTCTTGGGAGGTAACCCATGTTCATGCAACACGGTAATATCCTTCCTTATCTCTTTTCTTCAAGTGGTAACGGTTTCTCCTTGTTCATGTTTTTAATTTCATTGTTAGAACATTGAGGACAATGCTAGATTTAAGTTTGGGGGTACGGGGAGAAACTTTTTAGTTGCAAAATAAATAAAACTCCGGAGACTAGAAATTTAAGTTTATTAAGGTCGGCACTAACCAATCTAAGTGGATGGAAGCATTTTGGTTGTAGGAGTTGAGGAACCAATCGATTAGATGGAAACGTCTAGAAGAGTCTATTCATAAAAGCACTGAGAGCTCGGGTGTTAGAAAAGAAAACATGATAGTTTAGCCATATCCTCGTGATGGAAACATCGAAAGAATCTGATCACTTCTTTTTCTTTTCTTTTTACCATTGCTAGGGTGAAATAGAGTGATTGAGACAACAAAGATACAAAAAAAAAAAAAAAAAAAAAAAAAAAAAAAAAAATTGAGACCGAGACCACTAGACCAACCGAATAAATACAATAAAGTTGACCACTTGAACCCTTGTATATGCAGGTTATGTTGACCTAGAGTTAGGATTATCGACCCTTTGGTTCCCTTGTATATGCCGGTGTGTTGATATTAGTCCATTAGGACTAGTATCTCAGTCCATTAGGATAGGTTCACCTTAGTCAACATCATCCACATTTTTCTCTACATCCATCTTCTTAATCTTTCCATGTGATTGGTTGACTCAGGTTTATGATGTCCGAAACTATCCGAGTAGAGCTCTGTCACTTTATATGAATTTTAGTATGCTTGAGTGCAAACTCGTGTACAGCAATTGGAATTTCGCATCAGGGTACTTCCTCCTGTAGTCAATAAGTATGCCAACCAAGGAGATTCTTTAGTACCTTCCAAGATTTTGCGTAGATAGCTAGGGGTCCTGGAGTAAAGGTTTTGTGGGTACACCTCGGTAAACCCTCAGGAGACAACACTCGCCACTAGGGCCACCTAGGGGTTCAAATGATTTTTATTTTCTAGAATAAATTTGCTCGAGGACTAGCAAATAATAAGTTTGAGGGTATTTGATAGACGCATTTTTGTGTCTAATTTGTTCTCAATGTTTCGCATTGTTAGTATTCGTTTTTGTCCTTATTATGGTGTTTTGTGTGTTTGTAGGTATTTTTTGGAAATAAAGATTGTTGGAAAATTCGGCTCGAAAAGTTGCTCGGAACACCCCCGGAGGACATTTGATATTCGGACTCCCACTTTGGATAAGGGGTAACCCAATTACTAAGGGGCACCCACCCCAGCTGTTGGATAAGGGGTGACCTTCTTCTTCGTTTGAAAATGAAATTTGGCGGGAAAAAATATCTTCACGCCTGGCAGAACTGAGTTGCGATTTTGGGAGCACTAGAAGGAGATTCAAAGGCTGAAAATCATTGGGTATCTTCCTTTGGGCCTAACAGGAATGGTATGGGTCGATTCGTCGTCCATATTTGGCTAGATAACTCGTGTTGGAAGAAAACAGGGAGCTGTGCACGGGAAGATATTCACGGATTACGAGGGCGTGATTCGGCAGTTTTGCTCGTGTTTGGTCACTTCAAAGCGTGTAGGAGTTATGTAAGGAAGATTCAACACCTATTTACGGCATCGAAAGCGTGTAGAAGCAAAAATGAAAATAAAATATTCAGAGAATATTTTTATCAAAGCCGTGTAATGAGGGAATTTGAGGAGTTATTGTCGTGATATCTTTGCCCTGTCAGTATATATATATGTTGCTGAGGTCGAGTAGAAGGTTTATGGAGAGATTAGGAGAGTGGCAGAGCACACGTAAGCCAAAAAAAATTGAGTTACAGAATATTTCTCTGCTTCTTCTTTGCACAAGAACACGAAGAACATCAACGCACGAGGAACCGTCGTTGTTCTACTACGGTGACAACGACACTTCGTTGTTGGTCGCAATACGAGAGCGGACTTAAAAACGTAACGGTTTTAACCTTCTTTTTGCAATGAGTGTTTGCAACACTTATAATCGTTGCAAGCACCCGATTTTATCATTTTCTCCATTTCATCATTTGTACACCTCCTTTGAGCAATAATAATGAATTTTGAGCGTGTTTCTAACATGATGAGCTAGACCCCATTACTGGGACGACGGAGGAAGACAAATTTCATACATGGGTAATTTTAATTAATTCTTTTTATGACTTTTGTACTAATTAAAAATTGAATTATGATTTGATTAAATTAGTTACAGTATTATTTTATTAGATGGGTCATGCTTGCTTAAATGTTTGATGTCCCATGCTTACGATTTATAACTAATATTTTGAGAATCAACCTTGGCAAAAATAAGAGTCCATGTTTTTATTTGTTGAGCTATAATTGTTAAAAGAATTAATATTTGAACCTTTTGTTATGAGTTTGGCGGAACCCTGAATCCCAATAACTCTCTCCATCTTGTGACAATATTTGTATATATTTTTATTTTAGTTTAGTTTATTAAATCCTAAAATCGATTTCAACAAGTCCGAGTGAACGACAATCTTACTACCACTTTCTACAACATCATTGAAAATATCATCGGGGGGGGTGGGGTTGTGCATCTAGTACTTTAGAAAACACTTATTGAGAGATATGTCGTCACTTTGCATTCTGTCAATCTGTTTTCCATTTTCATTCACTCAAATAAAGTGATATTTGTATGAGTTCTTTCAAAACAATCATCATGTGCTTTATGGTTATGCCCAAAGCCTGTATGAGTCAGTTCCTAACATTTCATCGTCGGAGTCGATATGGATTCAATAATCCAAATATTATAGTGAATTACATTTCACTAGGTTAACTCATTAGATTCTCTAAAATATATTTCCTTCCAAATATATTAGAGACTATGAAAGATGCAATCAATTACATTCTCATCATTGTGATGTTCCACATGATATCCATTTGCACGGGTTACTTGAGAATTTAACAAGGTGTGATTATCTCTTGGTACATATAGAGATTTTGCGACGTCTTTGTTCTATCTTGAAAACAAATTTTTGAGCAATGCTGCGCTCGATGATCCAATCCTCGTAGTCACATTATAAGGAGATAGTTCAACAACTAGTTTAAATTCCTTAAATTAGTGGAAGAAAAAAACAACTATCGAGGTAGACATTTGGGTCTTGAGACTTTTAATAAGTTGTGTCGCCTTATTACGTAATAAAAGTGGGATTCAACTCAAAGTACTTTAGAGTGAATATATATTACGTTTCACCCAATATATATCAAGTGCTTTAGAGAATTTATGTCTCGTGTTTTCATTCCATAAGTGCACACATTGGATCTAGTTCAACTCAATAAGATAGTCAATTGGCCCGACAAAGTTCTTATTGCCATTAAAGTTGAGGTGAAAATTGGTTGTTACTATGATACACACATTACATTGTATATACCAGTACCTATGACCAGGTGCATTTCCAACTCTTTCATTTATGATGGGAGCTACAATTACATTTTAGCTAATCCCATACTCGGTTGATACTTGTGTATTGGTGTTATTACTACCGAAGACAAAAGTAAATCTTTGTCTCATGATACATAAGTCCCTTTTTACATGCTTTATATGAGTCAATACGTCTAACCCTCATTACTTCGGGGTCTTTCCATTTTTAATTTTGCTACATTTAGCTTAATTTGAGAAATTTCTTTATCTCAACAGTAAAGAGAATCTCATTTTGAATGTCAACCATTTACTTTAGGTTGAATAGCTTACTAAATATAGTGAATCTCTTGTTGATACTTTAACATATACTGTTTCATTAGTTTTGATGAAATAGAAAAAATGGAAGAGGGGGGAAAAAATCTGACTCATATCACTTTTTGTGAGTTCTTCCACAAAAATTGGGATGCATGTGTAGACATAAAGTTGTATGAAGGAATAAATTCCTTTTTCTTTTTGAAAGAAATGATTTCCACCTCAAATACACAATAATGATGCTCAAGTACTTCTGAGTCCAAAATGTCATTTTTGAGTCGAGTTGGGTCCAACTGGAAAAGACCTTACTAAAAGAAAACCATAACCCGATTAACGGCCAAATTACGATGATCCAGTTAGTAGTGTTAACTCGTTAAGGTCATAACGTGTTCAAGGCCCATGAAGAGTTACATGCCCATTTAAAAAAAAAGGTAGTAGTGCAGTTTAATGTTTTGGTTTCACAGAAATAAAAAACAAACAATTAAATGACACCATTTTTAAATAAGTGTGATATTTATACGATATAATTATGATTATTATTCTAATTGTATATGTGCATGAATGTATTTGTGGAAACTAAATTGACTTGCATGAATATATTTTAATTATTATTATTTTAATTGTATTTGCATGTGCATGAATGTATTTGTGGAAACTAAAAGTTATCTCTATATTTAACTTTGCATGAATGCATGCAAATATTTTAATTATTATTTTAATTATATTTGCATGTGCATGAATGTATTTGACCAAATACTTTGCATGAATGCATGAAACTATTTTAATTATTATGTTAATTATATTTGCATGTGCATGAATGTATTTAACTAAATATTTATATCTATATTTGACTTTGCATGAATGCATGAAAATATTTTATTACTCTTATTTATGAGTGGAAGGTAATTATGGTTATTATATATTAGTTACCATTAATTAATTCATTTATTTAGTTATTTTCATTTTTAATTAACATGTACTCCCTCGTCCGTTTTTATCATTTGTCCTAATTTCTACTTTTAGTATGTCCATTTTTATCACAATAAAGCTCGTTTATAGACATACTTTTCCCTTAAACTATAATATACCCTTTATTTTTATAATCATAAAATCATTTTTAATATCCAAATCTTAAATAATATCACCATATTTATGGAAAAAAAACTTACTCAATATCTTTGTATTAATTGTCATTCCTTTTTTAAATAAAAACATTTATGAATACTTATAAATTCCTAATAAACTCCTACTTATTTTAACACTAATAATTTAGTTTTGGTAATAATATAACATTAAATAGGCTAGTCAAGGGATAGTCATGACAATTTATAGGATTTCCTTAATATCTTGACTTAGTCAAAGCGGACTCTTAATTTAGGACGGAGGGAGTATATTATTAATTAACTATATTATTATGAAAAATCTTTTAATTACCATGTATATTATTAATTAACACTAATTCATTAATTAGTTCAAATTGTATATTAATTAATATTGTTTCATTTTATGAAGCTAAAAAAAAAACGTTTCATTATAATATTCATTTTTATAAGAATACAGACGTTACAAAATTAATAGAACAAAACTTATGAGAAAAATGTAACAAAACACAATAATTATAGTAAATAAATATCACAAAATCATAACTATACAGGATTAAATGAAATCTAACCTATTTGGCGTTACACAAAACGGTTTTGAACAAATCAATTAAAACATTCCATGGCAATGGCATACAAATACAAACAAATCATCCCTCATATTAACAGTACATACATCGGCCAAATTTATAAACAAATAATACGTACATAATATGAATATGGCATATACATGACTAGATAAAATTTAACCAACTTCATTGACACATAATGCATTTAAGACTTTCATATACTGATAAAAAAAAATTAAAAAAAAAATGTTAAAAAAATGAGTCTTTGTTGCTATTATTAGTAATTATTTTAAAATAATAATGGAATGAAAACAGATGATATTATTTATATACACCAAATAACATTATTAAGTATGGATTATATATACATAGACATATCAATCAATATCAAACGGGACAAAGATCGATAACGCATCTAAAAAAAAAAATTGAAACAAAGAACGAGACAAAGTCTTATGATTACACCATATATATAATATAATAAGTCATAGTATGTCAATCAATCATAGCACAAAAGCAGACAAATATATTATAAAATATATAATCTCCCACTCAATAAAATCAGTACAATCAGATTAATTACGTGCAAGTTCATCACACAAACATAGCAAACGAGAGGTGGGATGGGAGAAAATGTAAAACGGGTTTAGGTATACCTTATGAGTACGATTGAGAGAGAATAAAACAAGAACAGAATTACCGAGTATGATGAATCTCCCGAGGTAGAATCCACCGATTGAGAACAAAACATATATTCAGATCCAATTTTTTTTATATGCGGTTTTGATTTTATTGATTGAGAAGTATAAGATCAATCTAAAAAAATAATAATTCTTAGCAGCAAGGTTAGAGCTCGTTGCTGATGACGTGTTTGAGGAAAAACAGGAGAAAACCAAAGGGCAAGAGAGATTCTATTGATGGGGCAGCAACCATATTACATAGCATAGTATGCTTTATATACAAGTAGTAAGAGAACCCTAGATACTATATTGGGTCGCGCACATACATGGGCTACAAGCCCCTACAACAAAGTCAAAATTTTAAAATCGAGTTTTTTTTCCCTGCTCCGATTTGTATGAAAAGTCG